>ML777548.1:1014966-1055323 GCA_009831015.1 Picea engelmannii
TATTCAAAACACCCTAACCATATATATATATATATATATATAATTTCATAATAAAATTTTTAAATAAAGATTTAGAAAGTAGTAAATTGATGTTTTGAATTTTTATTTTATGGAGCTATAAAAATATTGGTTAAAAGAAAAAAGTGGACAAGAAATGCATTATGATTGAGGTAAGGGAGTCTTTACTAATCAAAATGTCATGTTTCAAACTTATCAAAAGATTAAGCAATAATAAAATATGTTATTAGAATAAATCAATTAGATTAATAAAATGTGTTATATATATTTAAACTATAAATATGGCTTATGGCATTGGGTAGTTGTTTAGTTACCTTGTTATAGAAATAATGTGGCATCAAAAGTATAATCCCATCACATTGAAATAAGGAAACCCACTTAATACAAATTAATGTCCTTAACTAAGAACAAAGATGGAAACTTGACATTCAACCCAAGTCACCATAATAGTGGGTCCCATGAGGGATTTTAATGTATTCAAAGCATTACAAAAGTACATGTCATTGTGAGAAAGACAATGAATGTAAGCGTAGAATTATGTAACCATTTCAACATAGAGTGTGAAATCTATTTCTTAGAGTCTAAAATTAAGAACTCAAAGTCCACATTATAGTTAAAGTCCATCTTACATGTTTTAAGGTTAGGGTGATCATAATGAAACAAATCTGGTAACCTAGAAAATAAATGTTGACATGGGAAACATCACGTAAAGTATAACTTACAATTCTTTCTCTACTTTTTTAATAAGTAGAGGGCCTTTAGTAAACTTGAGTTCGAATGGAAACATAGTCATAAGCATGGTTTGTATTGATCGCGAGGGAGAATCTAACCTTAGTAATGCTAAGAGTGAAGGACACATCATTGTTACAAGAAATAGATTGACCACTTACAACTTAGTAACATGAGTGATAAGTACCTTAGTTAATGCTAGTTAACTAATAAAAATGAATGAAAGAACGCTTGGAAAAAAGGGGGTATTCCTTTGTAAGGGTGTCACTTTCGCCCATAAATTGATTCGTAGTTGAGATCGCAATGGAGTATTGTGGTTTATTATGCACAATTCCCTTGTAAGATAGGTGAGTTTTCTAAATGGTAGCTCACATCTTGAAATGCATTAATTATTTTAGCAACTACTTGTTCACCAAGAAGGATTTTTCCCTGTGCAGAAAATCTAATTGAAAAATAAAATAAAATATATATAAGAAATGATGAAAACATACTTTCCATTGTTAAACTTCTTTCATATTAAGGGTACAAAACTTGAAAGTGATAGATATAGAGAAGAAAAGAGTTAGAGTCCAGAGTTAGTAGGATTTATGTAGGTATAGATAATATAATTGTGAGACATACAAAGTAGAATTGCGAGAAGAGAAGACCTTAAGCACAAGTGACTAAAGAGTTTGGAATGAACCCTTAGTAATTTATTCTTGGTATAGAAATGTTCACTAACTCATGTGTCAACATGGTTCTCTTTATGTATAAGAACATTGGTAATAATTAACTATGGATAGAAAGCATGATTTTCCTCAACTATGATGCAGATAATCCTACTCAACTATTAAATTGGTTGAGATCTAATTTATATGACTTAAGAGGAAAGAGAGATCGAGGACAATGATGAAAAAAACCATAAAGTTATGACTGCACATGAAAATCAATTAGCATTATCTTAGCCTATGTTCCTAAGCATGGAAAACTTTTGTGGGCCAATCTCATGAGTGATGGCATATGTATTGTCAAACTAGAATAAATAACCAAAGCAATCAAGATTGTTTATAATCATCAAGGTATCTAAGGTGGAATTATATGTATGACGTAATGAACTTTATTTCGAACTCAGTATAATATTTACTTAACTAAATAATTAATGATGATATAAGGTTCTAACTCACGATCAAACTATTACACTATACTTTAAATACGAGGCTCTTATATGAAACTTAGGAAGAATAAATCTATAAGAGAAGTTTGTCTTTTCATTAATTAAATTACAAGTGGTAATGAAATAGTGTCGAGACATAGTAAGGTGATTTCTAAATATGGGTAGTCTTAGTCAATATATTTAAAGACTCAACATGTTTTTAATCAAGTGAAGGTCCAGTGGGACTAGTATGGTATAGGATTTTCTATCAGGAAAGACACTTAATATTTGTGCCATGACATTGTTTTCTTATTTTGTGAATGACCAAAACCCTACACATGGTATAGGAAATTAATAACAACCTATTATATTACAATTTAGTTAAATATTGATATAATTTCAAATAAAGTAAACCATAATTGAAATGTTGAACTTAAAGCTTTTGATATAAAGAAATGAATACAAAATTATTAAATTTATAACTCTTTATGAAATTTTGTTTTCATGGTATATGATAGTTAATTGAAAATTTATCATTAAGGTTGGAACTGTAGTGATTATCATAAAATACTTGGTTAATAAAATTATCAATCTTACCAAGAATAAAATGGAAATTTTATTTTTTATTGAAGGGTCTTCCCCTTATTGCTAACATAGTAATAACTTTGCGGTGATTTTATGATAGTATGATCAAAGTAGTGACAAGGTAATAATTCTTCAAGAGTTAACCCTAGGGAGATGTAAAGTCCATGCATTATGATTACCTTGCATTTTGACCATAACTTTGGGACAAAGATTCTTGAATAGTGGGTGTATGTAATGCACTGTATCTTGGCCTCAAAAAGTTAGAACATTGTTGTTTACTGATGCAGGAGCATTGCTATCGCCGATATCTAGGGATAAATAGGAGATCATGTCTCGAGGCCCACAGGTCCTAGACATGAAGTACCGAGAGCAGGATTGACCTGAGCATGGCCCTGGAGGGCCCATCCTTCTTCTTCTTCGCCAAACTTGTCCTGTTAGCAGCAACAGCTTCCATCACCACCGACTTGGACTTGCATCGGAGAGGACTCTTGCTCCATGAGGTAATTGGTCCAAGGTATCATGGTATGTGTCGTGTTTGATCATTAAAACCTTCTTATATATGCATTAGGTTCCTTTCATTTCTGATGACTACTTGGATCTTACACTAATCCACTTAACCATTGTTGGGGTGATTGATGGGGTGACTTAGCAAGTTGATATTCATGGGTTTTGGTTAGCCACCAAGGGGGATTTGCAGAGACATCGTCTGCTCCCACCATTTTATCATTTTACATCTTATCTCCCACACATCCATCCCATTCCCCTAGTCTGGCCATTAGGATGACCTTTGAGGGTTACACTTTGTCTTGTGGGAAGAAGGGGCTAAAGCCCCAGGGGGTAAAAGAAGATGGTAAAAGATAAAATCCATAGGAAATAAAACCTAGAGATGCTTCGCCCAGGGGATCCCCGAGAAGGCAATGAAAGGCCTCTCGATCAGAAACTAAAGGGATCCTAAGAAAAATAATAAAACAAGACCTAACCAAGAGGATGGGAGGTCTCATCACGAGCTGACCCATTAGGTTCATAGGTATCCAACAGTATGACATTGCCATCATCTGGTCACCACGCCAGGGCAGTGGCCTTTGGTTGCATGGCCAAGGGAAAGGGGGTCTCATCACGAGCCAGCCTTATCATTTCTGTGAAGATACCAGTGGGTAACACTGTAAGCTCTGGTCACCACACCAAGGCAGTTTCCTTTGGTTAGACCTTGAAGTAAAAAAAGAAAGAAAAGAAATAAATTAAAAATAAAGGCAATAAAGGGATTGGGAAAAATGCATCCATGACGGGTACAACTCGCCTCCTACAAAGGCACCCACAGACAACACCTGCCCTTGGTCTTACTGTGACTAGACATCCCTAGACCATATCACCTCATAAAACATGGCTTGAATGATTTTCTGAGGAAACTTTCCTTATCTTGTGGGTATTAGCACAATAGGTTATTCTGTCGGTTTCTTCAGCTTTGTATAGTAGATCTGTGTAATGTCTTTGAGCTCTTAGATGATATGTTAGGGATTTCATGCATGTATTTGATAACTTTAATAATGAAATATGATTTGCATTTTCTATGATCCCGAGGACTGATGAGCCCATGGAGGGCGTAGTCTTTGATGTGCAGGACCATACCCGACGGACAGGTACCAGTGTACTGGTACACATGGGGATATGATTAGTTCGTACCTCCATGGGCCTGAAGAGACCATCAGATGGTTTCTAGGATGGAAGAGGCAGGACAACGTTGTGATGAGAATTTTCACAGAGAAGACAGAAGGACGTTCCACTAGGACACCATAACATAGCCCGACCTAGGGGGGATCACCCACTGCAGATGAGATGATTGCTTTTGATGGACAGGACGTCACCTGAGGCAGTTGGATGTTTTCTGGAGCATGTGGCAGTGTGCTGGGGTCATTTGGCACGTGTGGCAGCTTGGAGAAGCCCTAGAGGGGCCAACATTTTGTTTCTTGGATGTTGATCTTGCCCAAAAGGGGCCAACGTCTCCCTCAAAGGGGCATGAAGTCTCCCTTTTAGCTCATATTGTGACATTTTTAGCATTAAATGTGATAAACAACGTAATATTGTTAAGTCAGCCTGGTCGGCTATTTTAATGACCTATTTTTGTAATTAAAGGTCATAAGATTGGTATAAATAGAGGACGTTGAGCCTCATTTTGGATAGAACACAACTCACTCTCTTGTGAGAGAATCATTTTTAGTCTCTTGTCTTGGTATTTTTCTCTTGGAAGTGAGGCACTACTCTTGTGGAGGATCATCTTTGGCATTATTATGGTGTTTTTCTATCATGGGAAGGTTCACAACTAGGGTTTGATAAGATCTTCATTGATTTGTAAGTGTATTTCTCATGCAAAACTTCTTGAATGAATGGTTGTAGGTTAAATCTCTTACATTTATGGTTACATTGTTATTATTTGCTTAATAATTGAAACCCTAGGTGGCAAGCACACAAGTAGGTTCTTGCTTCATGTCCCCATGATAGAAGACTTGTTTTAGCCATTGAAAAAGGAGAACATAGCCTAGCCATTGCTACACTAATTCCCCTTTTTCTGAGTTAGTTTTGAAACATAAATTGAAGAAAGAAGACGTCCTAGGCCTAATTGAGTTTACACCTAGGGTTTTGACTTTTAGGGTTTGAAAGGCCTTATCTTTGAAACACTTTTCATCCCGAGATTTATGTTTTGAAGCTAGCTGTTTTTGCCAAGGATTTTCAATGAAAGAGGGAGGAGCATGAGGCCTTGCTTAAGCAACACCGGAATGAGCCTCCTCCCCTTAGGGTTTTGACTTCATGGCCCTGCCATTGCAGCACCATCAAGCCTAACTCTCTTTTCCTTGAATTTAGATTCTCCCGAGACTTTAGCCTTGCTCCTTGACTCCATTATACCCTAAGGCACTAGTCTACAACTGCAACGTTGAGATTCTTGTGTTAAAACAACACTTTTAAAATTCTTAAATTTGAAACCCTACTAACCCTAACACCTCACTAACCCTAATTTAAATGATGACGTCATGCCTAGTTTAAACCTTTGGCTGATTAAAAAAGTTGTGGCTTGGTCATCTAGCAATAGACATTGAAGTGTTGATTATTGTCATTGGCTAATTTGCAAAACGTCCACCTCTTTGCCTATCAAACTAACCCTAGGACTAGGTTGACGTCACCTCTAGTATAGTGACGCAACAACCTTTGTTATGTGAGCATATGATGATATTTAATGCGTTGTGTTAATTCCAAGATTGATTGTATACATTGTATGCTATATCATTTCCAATATTATTGAGAAGTAAGCCATAGTCATTTTTTGCAATCATTGACTTCGTCAATAATTACTGCTCTTTATGCTCATTAAATGCTGATAGTCATTGATTTATGAAGTGCTAACCACTGTTGCACATTTTAGTTGTCTTGTCTCACAAACAGGTGCCTATTCTATGGAATACCTTCATTTTGACTATCTTCTTGGCGGTAATCTGTGAAAGGGAAAACTTACCTTGATCGTTTAAACCCTTTTCCTTTCAAAACCCCAGATCGCCAGGGATATCTCCCTTGGGGTTAGCCACCCTAAATAAAAAGAGCCCCCCATCGATGTGACAGTGGGTGGGGAAGATCATGTTACGCCAGTTTGACCTTTACTTTTAAGCTACCTGACCTAGACTACAAACTGAGCGATAACATTTTGGCACCGTTGCCAGGGAACACTGAGTCAATCTTCCTCAACGACATACCTTTGGTAAGCCTTGCCTCAGAAATCTTTTCTTACAAGCTTATCTGGCGAATCCACTACAACTTTTCCCCTTATTCTTTGGTAGTTTCAGGGAAACTATCTGGTGACTACACAAACCAAAAATAGGTTCAATAACCATCCTCTAGCTTTCAAAATGAAGCCTCTTGCTAATTCACCTATTGTCAAGTCACTTTTCGGAAAGAGACTTCCTTTAAACATGTCGACTTTTTCAGACCGGTACTACAAACCCAGTCAACAATCAGAGGCAATGGTCATCTACCTTGTTCAAGCCTTTATACATGTCATTCATACTTGGTTACCCTAGGCAAATTCCACCTAAATATGAGAAGTGGTTGCCTAAGTTTACCAGCACTGATGCTACTAGTGCCGAAGAGCATATGAGTAACTTCTGGGCATTCTTTCAGCTTCACCCCATTAGTGATGATGCTGAAGACTTGGTCATGAAGCTCTTCTCTGCTACCCTTTATGATGCTACAAGACGTTGGTATCTTGGCCTACCTGATGAAAGCATTAAGACCATGGATAGACTTGAATAAATCTTCCTCAGAAGGTGGATCATCAAGGAAGACTCGAATATGCTGCTTACTTGATTAAATGGCATTTCTAGATGTGAGAATGAATCCATTTGGGAGTTTCATACCAGATTTGAAGCCTTGATCCAATGCATTCCCCCAAGCCATCATCAGAAAGATGATTATATTGTTCATATTTATACCAGATCTTTCAATGGCCAGTTAGGGTATCTCCTCAGAGACAAAGACCCTCAATCCATCCAAGAAGCCCAAGAGCTTGCAAAAAATATTGAAGGAAATCTTCTTTCATCCAAGATTGAGCCTTTTGCCAACCCTAGGGGGGAGATAGATGTCAAGCAGAAAACAATACACAATGCTGAGCCTGCTTCAGACCTGTGCACCAGTATTAGTAAGCTACAAGGTTCAGTAGATAACATCATGAAGAATCAAGAGGAAATGATGAACCAGATTGTGATACTTGAAAAGTCCCAGACCCAGGCAACTAGACCTCCATTTAAAGGGCCATTCCAAAAGGGGAATCAAAATTACAAACCAAAGAATGAAAATGAAGTCCCAAATACATTGGCCTCTTCTACTGCTGTTGATGAAAACCCCTAGTGTCTGGAGTGCAATGAAGCACATTGGGAGAATGAGTGTGCTTATAATGCCAGCCAGCAACAAGTCAACAACTTTGACTGCTTCTCAGACTTCCCTCAGATAAACATCACTAATGAAGAACATAAACAAGCCTTGAAGAAAGCATCCCGAGCAGCAAGGTTAGCCATAATCAACAACTTGGATCAAGAATCAAGTGAGAAGCAAAAAAATAAATAAGTCCAAGTGTATCGGAGAAGGAACCCAAGCCAACCTACGAGTGATCAGTCAAAGTCCTCTAAAGTTCCTCCTCCTAAAAATACCAAAGCTGACAAGATTACTCTTGATTTTGACCTTGAAGGCGTTTTGTCGAAAATGCATGTGAATGTTCCTCTAAAAGAAGCCATTAAGATCCATTCTATCAAGGAACGCTTCAACAACTTATTTTCAGGAACGACTGAGCCTATGGACCCCCCAATTATGTTACAAGCTAATCATTTCAAAATCCACTACGGTGAAAATCCTCCCTTCTTCATGAATTTTATGATGAACAATAAATATCTCAAAAACTGCATGCTGGATATAGGTGTTGGTGCAAACATGATGTCTCTCAAAGTCATGCAGCGGATGGGCCTAAAGGTAACTAGGCCTTATAGAAACATGTGTGGATTTGAATCCAAAGCTATACCCACACATGGTGTAATTGAAAATATCAAGGTACAACTAAAGGAGTTCCCTGAGAAGACAGTCCGAATAGATATTATAGTTGTTGATGTCCCAGACGTGTGGGGAATGCTTTTGTCTAGGAATTTTGGTGCAATGATAGGCAGGTCCCTTGAGATGGATCTCACCTTTCTACGATTTCCTTTGAAGGATGGGACAACTGGACGATTACTCAATGTGCCATTAACTAGAACTCACATACATGATGTTGCCCCTGCTGAGAATGAAGCACAAAAAGATGTGATACAAACTCTTTAAGAATACTCTTTGGAAGACATGCCCTTTACTATGGAAGAAGACTTTGACCAGATTGAGTGGCCCAAGAAAGAAGAATAGCAACAACTTCTAGACCAATTTCAAAGGAAAGAAGTAGGGATGGTGAAAATACTGAAAAGACCAAAGAATGAAGACGATGTGTAGATACATCCGTCCCAGCAAGAAACCTTTACTCCAGAAGCCCACCCACCTCCCTCAGTACAATACACCAAGGTTGTTCAAGGAGCTGAAAAACGCAAGATCCAAAAATACAAGGAGGGAGAGTTAGTATGGATGTGGGATATTCAGAAAGGAGAGCCTACTAATGTAAAGGGAAGTACACAATCATGGCTCAGACCCTTCAAGGTCAGAATGGAATCAGTAGATAACTCTTATTACTTGTCCACCTTAGAAGGAAGAAGGCGCCCATTACCGATCAACGGACGCCTCCTCAAACCCCACCAGGGTGGTGGGACATGACCTTCCAGGTAAGTATGAGTAACTAGGCATTTCCGTGTATTATACCATCTGCATTAATTGTTTGTTTCCCATATATATGCATTTTGATTATTTTATCTCATATGTATACATGTATTGTTTTGCGGGGTGGAAATACCACCCCACCTTTTGTCGCTGATGCTTTCTTGTCAAGTGTGAGCAGGTCTACAGGTTTATGCCATAGAATTCTGAGGTTCTCATGCGCTCTATGATTAGCACATGTCCCCGAGTTGGAGCCAGATGTTATGCCCGATATCTAGGGATAACTAGGAGATCATGTCTAGAGGCCCACAGGTCCTAGACATGAAGTACCGAGAGCAGGATTGGCCTGAGCATGGCCCTGGAGGGCCCATCCTTCTTCTTCTTCACCAAACTTGTCCTGTTAGCAGCAACAGCTTCCATCACCACCGTCTTGGACTTGCATCGGAGAGGACTCTTGCTCCATGAGGTAATTGGTCCAAGGTATCATGGTATGTGTCATGTTTGATCATTACAACCTTCTTATATATGCATTAGGTTCCTTTCATTTCTGATGACTGCTTGGATCTTACACTAATCCACTTGACCATTGTTGGGGTGATTGATGGGGTGACTTAGCAAGTTGATATTCATGGGTTTTGGTTAGCCACCAAGGGGGATTTGCAGAGCCATCGTTCGCTCCCACCATTTTATCATTTTACATCTTATCTCTCGCACATCCATCCCATTCCCCTAGTCTGACCATTAGGCTGACCTTTGAGGGTTACACTTTGTCTTGTGGGAAGAAGGGGCTAAAGGCCCAGGGGGTAAAAGTAGCTGGTAAAAGATAAAATCCATAGGAAATAAAACCTAGAGATGCTTCGCCCAGGGGATCCCCGAGAAGGCAATGAAAGGCCTCTTGATAAGAAACTAAAGGGACCCTAAGAAAAATAATAAAAAAAGACCTAACCAAGAGGATGGGAGGTCTCATCATGAGACAACCCATTAGGTTCATAGGTATCTAGCAGTATGACATTGCCATCATCTGGTCACCATGCAAGGGCAATGATCTTTGGTTGCATGGCCAAGGGAAAGGGGGTCTCATCACGAGCCAACCTTATCATTTCTGTGAAGATACCAGTGGATAACACTGTCAGCTCTGGTCACCATGCCAAGGCAGTGTCCTCTGGTCTGACCTTGAAGTAAAAAAAGAAAGAAAAGCAATAAATGAAAAATAAAGGCAATAAAGGGCTTGGAAAAAATGCATCCATGACGGGTACAACTCGCCTCCTAGAAAGGCACCCACAGAAAACACATGCCCTTGGTCTTACTGTGACTGGACATCCCTAGACCATATCACCTCATAAAACATGGCTTGAATGATTTTATGAGGAAACTTTCCTTATCTTGTGGGTATTAGCCCAATAGGTTATTTTGTCGGTTTCTTCATCTTTGTATAGTAGATCTGTGTAATGTCTTTGAGCTCTTAGATGATATGTTAGGGATTTCATGCATGTATTTGATAACTTTAATGATGAAATATGATTTGCATTTGCTATGATCCCGAGGACTGATGAGCCCATGGAGGGCGTAGTCTTTGATGTGCAGGACCATACACAACAGACAAGTACCAGTGGACCAGTACACATGGGGATATGATTAGTTCAGATCTCCATGGGGCTGAAGAGCCCATCATATGGTTGTTGGGATGGCAGATACAGGACAACATTGTGATGAGCATTTGCACAGAGAAGACAGAAGGACATTCCACCAGGACACCATAGCATAGCCCGGCCTAGGGGGGATCACCCACTGCAGATGAGATGATTGATTTTGATGGACAAGACGTCACCTGAGGCAGCTGGACGTTTTCTGGAGCATGTCGCAGTGTGCTGGGGTCATTTGGCATGTGTGGCAGCTTGGAGAAGCCCCAGAGGGGCCAATGTTTTGCTTCTTGGATGATGATCTTGCCCAAAAGGGGCCAACGTCTCCCTCAGAGGGGCCTAACGTCTCCCTTTTATCTCCTATTGTGACATTTTTAGCATTAAATGTGATAAACAATGTAATATTTTTAAGTCATCCTTGTCGGCTATTTTAATGACCTATTTTTGTAATTAAAGGTCATAAGATTGGTATAAATAGAGGACGTTGAGCCTCATTTTGGATAGAACACAACTCACTCTCTTGTGAGAGAATCATTTTTAGTCTCTTGTCTTGGTATTTTTCTCTTGGAAGTGAGGCGCTACTCCTATGGAGGATCATCTTTGGCATTGTTATGGTGTTTTTCTATCATTGGAAGGTTCACAACTAGGGTTTGATAATCTCTTCATTGATTTGTAAGTGTATTTCTCATGAAAAACTTCTTGAATGAATGGTTGTAGGTTAAATCTCTTACATTTATGGTTACATTGTTATTATTTGCTTAATCATTGAAACCCTAGGTGGAAAGCACACAAGTAGGTTCTTGCTTCATGTCCCCATGATAGAAGACTTGTTTTAGCCATTGAAAAAGGAGAACATAGCCTAGCCGTTGCTACACTAATTCCCCTTTTTCTGAGTTAGTTTTGAAACATAAATTGAAGAAAGAAGACGTCCTAGGCCTAATTGAGTTTACACCTAGGGTTTTGACTTTTAGGGTTTGAAAGGCCTTATCTTTGCAACACTTTTCATCCCTAGATTTATGTTTTGAAGCTAGCCATTTTTGCCAAGGATTTTTAAGGAAAGAGGGAGGAGCATGAGGCCTTGCTTAAGAAACACCGTAATGAGCCTCCTCCCCTTAGGGTTTTGACTTCATGGCCCTGCCATTGCAGCAGCATCAAGCCTAACTCTCTTGTCCTTGAATTTAGATTCTCCTAAGACTTTAGCCTTTCTCCTTGACTCCATTATACCCTAAGGCACTAGTCTACAACTCCAACGTTGAGATTCTTGTGTTAAAACAACACTTTTAAAATTCTTAAATTTGAAACCCTACTAACCCTAACATCTCACTAACCCTAATTTAAATGATGATGTCATGCCTAGTTTAAACCTTTGGTTGATTAAAAACGTTGTGGCTTGGTCATCTAGCAATAGAATTTGAAGTGTTGATTATTGTCCTTGGCTAATTTGCAAAACGTCCACCTCTTTTCCTATCAAACTAACCCTAGGACTAGGTTGACGTCACCTCTAGTATAGTGACGCAACAACCTTTGTTATGTGAGCATATGATGATATTTAATGCATTGTGTTAATTCCAAGATTGATTGCATACATTGGATGCTATATCATTTCCAGTATTATTGAGAAGTAATATTACAAGCCATAGTCATTTTTTGCAATCATTGACTTCGTCAATAATTACTGCTCTTTATGCTCATTAAATATTGATAGGTATTGATTTATGAAGTGTTAACCACTGTTTCACATTTTAGTTGTCTTGTCTCGCAAACAGGTGCCTATTCTATGGAATACCTTCATTTTGACTATCTTCTTGGTGGTAATCTGTGAAAGGGAAAACTTACCTTGATCATTTAAACCCTTTTCCTTTCAAAACCCCAGATTTCCAGGGACATCTCCCTTGGGATTAGCCACCCTAAATAGAAAGATCCCCCCATCAAGGTGACAGTGGGTGGGGAAGCTCCTGTTACGCCAGTTTGACCTTTACTTTTAAGCTACCCGACCTAGACTACAAACTGAGCGATAAGAAGCATCACCATCAACAATTAAAGAGGTCGAGTGGAGGACAAATCAACACCCAACACGCACATTTCAAATCAGTTTTGATCCCAAGGAGAGCATGTTATTTTGATATTTTGAAAGAATTGTAATCAAATATCTTTTAATATTTGGAGGCTTGACCCATTTCATCAGATCATAGAAGATTGTATTTTCTTTAATGAAAGTTAGGATTGTACAAATATTGAACATTAACTGATATTTGAATGTAATGGCCATTTATTGTAATAAGCCTTAGTATATAGGTGTTTTAATTATGATAGGATAACACTAAGATAGTCGGTAGGAAGGCTTGACAAGCCTCTCTGTGTATAAATATATGTAACCCATGCCCAAATGAGGCTATTGAATGTTATTTTTATCACTACTAGTCATTGTAGAGAGCTGTAGAGAGTTTTATGAGTCCATGTACATATTTTGTTGAAGGAATACAAGTAGAGAGGTTTGATTCCAAATGTATGATGTTGTATTCATTTGAGCTCATTGAGTACATGTGATGTTGCTTTCTATTTTATGTGCTTGAGAATGCATTTTTTAGTTAGATGTGTGAATTGTTAATGTTTGTATAAGTTTCAATTGTTTTTATTCTGAGAATTATAGTGAAAGGAGTGCGAAGGCCGAGTCAAGATTGACTCCGAAGCTCAGAAGAGATAACGTGAAACTTTGCAGAGGAAGTGCAGAAAGTGCACAGTCTCTCGGTGGAGAGACACATTTGAACAAGACTGATGTAAGGTGTGTGTCGGGCCAACACTTAGTCGAAGTGTTGAAGAAATCTCAGAGAGGAAGAGCGCAAGGAGTGCGTAGGGAGATTTTCAAAAAAATATCTAAGTCCAAAATATTTCAGAAGTTCAAAGGATGCAAGGAGTGCGCTAGAGGTCTGAAATACCTCAAGGAACAAATTTCAGGAAGCATATCGGTCAAAATCCTTAAGGAGCAGAAATTTATTTGTTTTAAGGGTCGAATGGATGAGATCCATTCAGAAGGATCCAGGATCTCTCGTCACTGTAAGATCTGAATAATTTGCGCAAGGGTTAACCTTTGAAGTCTTTCAGACTTCACGTATTTGGAATATTTGGAGCATAGATCATGGAGGAATCAAGATCCCTGAAGGTCGAAGCTAATCATGACCATTCACTTCCCAAGGACACGTGTCAGCAGATCATTAAATCCAAAAGACTAGAAATCCAGATGAATAGAGGGAAGAAGTATTGAATCCCTTCGAAGTCCTAAAGTATGAAGTTGATCTGAGCCATTGATAAGAGGAGGATACGTGGAAGAAGATCCAAAGGTTTGGAGAGCTAGTACTCCAGGGGAAAGGAGTGAAAGATTTCTTTGAAGAAAGGATTGTTGAATTCCCAATTCGTGAGATTCATCCTAGCTATTGATCTGAAGGAGGATACGTGGAGGAAGGAGAGGTCCTTCGACATTTCAATGTTTGGGAGATACAAGGGTTTGCATTCTTTGAATTTATGAGCTCTTGGAGCCTAGAGTAAATCCAAGCTTTTTGTGGGACAATCTCATGAGTGATGGCATATGTATTGTCAAACTAGAATAAATAACCAAAGTCAATCAAGATTGTTTATAATCATCAAGGTATCCAAGGTGGGATTGTATGTATGACGTGATGAACTTTATTTCGAACTCAGTATAATATTTACTTAACTAAATAATTTATGATGATCTAAGGTTCTAACTCACAATCAAACTATTACACTATACTTTAAATACAAGGCTCTTATATGAAACTTTGGAAGAATTAATCTATAAGAGAAGTGTGTCTTTTCATTAATTAAATTACAAGTGGTAATGAAATAGTGTCGAGACATAGTAAGGTGATTTCTAAATATGGGTAGTCTTAATCAATATATTTAAAGACTCAACATGTTTTTAATCAAGTGAAGGTCCAGTGGGACTAGTATGGTATAGGATTTGCTATCAGGAAAAACACTTAATATTTGTTCCATGACATTTTTTTTCTTATTTTGTGAATGAACAAAACCCTACACATGGTATAGGAAATTAATAACAACCTATTATATTACAATTTAGTTAAATATTAATATAATTTCAAATAAAGTAAACCATAATTGAAATGTTGAACTTAAAGCTTTTGATATAAAGAAATGAATACAAAATTATTAAATTTATAACTCTTTATGAAATTTTGTTTTCATGGTATATGATAGTTAATTGAAAATTTATCATTAACGTTGGAACTATAGTGATTATAATAAAAGACTTGGTTAATAAAATTATCAATCTTACAAAGAATAAGATGGGAATTTTATTTTTTACTGAAGGGTCTTCCCCTTATTGCTAACATAGTAATAGCTTTGCGATGATTTTATGATAGTATGATCAAAGTAGTGACAAGGTAATAATTATTCAAGAGTTAACCCTAGGGAGATGTAAAGTCCATGCATTATGATTACCTTGCATTTTGACCATAACTTTGGGACAAAGATTCTTGAATAGTGGGTGTATGTAATGCACTGTATCTTGGCCTCAAAAAGTTAGAACATTGTTGTTTACTGATGTAGGAACATTTCCATCAATAATTAAAGAGTTCGAGTGGAGGACAAATCAACACCCAATGCACACATTTGAAATCAGTTTTGATCCCAAGGAGAGCGTGTTATTTTGATATTTTGAAAACATTGCAATTAAATATCTTTTAATATTTGGAGGCTTGGCCCATTTCATGAGATCATAGGAGATTGTATTTTTTTTAATGAAAGTTAGGATTGTACAAATACTGAACATCAACTTGTATTTGAATGTAATGGCCATTTATTATAATAAGCCTTAGTATATAGGTGTTTTAATTATGATAGGATAACACTAAGATAGTCAATAGGAAGGCTTGACAAGCCTCTATGTGTATAAATATATGTAACCCATGCCCAAATGAGGCTATTGAATGTTATTATTATCATTGCTAGTCATTGTAGAGAGCTTTAGAGAGTTGTATGAGTCCATGCACATATTTTGCTAAAGGAATACAAGCAGAGAGGTCTGATTCCAAATGTATGATGTTGTATTCATTTGAGATCATTTAGTACATGTGATGTTTCTTTCTATTTTATGTGCTTGAGAATGCATTTTTTAGTTAGATGTGTGAACTATTAATGTTTCTATAAGTTTCAATTGTTTTTTTTCTGAGAGTTATAGTGAAAGGAGTGCATATTTCCCACAAGGAGTGCGAAGGCCGAGTCAAGATTGACTCTGAATCTCAGAAGAGATAACGTGAAACTTTGCAGAGGAAGTGCAAGGAGTGCACAGTCTCTCGGTGGAGAGAAACATTTGAACAAGACTCGTGTAAGGTGTGCATCGGGCCAACACTTAGTCACAGTGTTGAATAAATATCAAAGAGGACGAGCACAAGGAGTGTGTAGGGAGATTTTCAAACAAATCTCTAAGTCCAAAATATTTCATAAGTTCAAAGGATGCAAGGATTGCGCTAGAGGTATGAAATACCTCAAGGAACAAATTTCAGGAAGTATATTGGTCAAAATCCTTAAGGAGGAGAAGTTTATTTGTTTTAAGGGTCGAACGGACAAGATCCGTTCAGAAGGATCCATGATCTCTTGTCACTGTTAGATCTAAATAATTTGCACAAAGGTTAACCTTTAAAGTCTTTCAGACTTCACATATTCGGGAGATTTGGAGCATAGATCATGGAGGAATCAAGATCCTTGAAGGCCAAAGATAATCATGACCATCCACTTCCCAAGGACACATGTCAGCAGATCGTTAAATCCAGAAGACCAGAAATCTAGGAGAATAGAGGGAACAAGTGTTCAATCCCTCTGGAGTCCCGAATTTTGGAGTCAATCTGAGCCCTTGATCAGAGGAGGAAACGTGGAACTAGATCTAAAGGTTTGGAGAGCTAGTACTCAGGGGAAAGGAGTGAAAGATTTCTTGGAAGAAAGGATTGCTGAAGTCCCAAATCGCGAGATTCATCCTAGTTGTTGATCTGAAGGAGGACACGTGGAGGAAGGAGAGGTCCTTCGACATTTCAATGTTTGGGAGATACAAGGGGTCACATTCTGTGAATTTCTGAGCTCTTGAAGCCTAGAGTGAATCCAAGCCATCCATCTATCGAGACATAGGGACCATCGATTTGTGTCCTTTGCGAGTTCACTAGTCCGACGCTTCAGAGGATTGAAAGTGTTAGACATCTAAAACTCCTGAAGTATGGAGTCTCGTAGTAATCATGGAGATTGGTCGACGAGAAGGGATAGATTGTTAATTTCTCGCTGTGTGTTCACCAGTATAACACACTGACGAAACCGTGGAGTGGAAAATCGAAGAACCCCGAATCTCAGAGCTGTGAAGTGAACTATCAACCATCGATGTGGTGGGATAATAGGATCCATCTAATCTACTTTAGAGTTCGTCACTTTGGGATTGTTGTTAGTTGGAGCGGGTAGACTTTCCAAAGCCCAAATTCCCTAAATCAGTCCCTGCTATAGGTTGGAATGTATGATGTGAGTCGTCGATCCCGATGTGGTGCGTCGCTTTGTTACTTTGGTGTTCAGAAGGATTAGAGTCCTATTCTATTGAGACTCCCAAAGCTTGATAGCTTTGAAATCTTGAATTCTATGGAGACTTGAGGTTTGACCCACAGTTCTGAGAAAGGATTTGATAGTGCTTGGGGACCCTCGAAAAACAATTTTTTCATTTGAGAAAGAGGGTTTTAAGGCTTGTGTTGTGGATTTAATGGCTTAGAAGGATCCTGTGAGCTGTTTCAACTCCCAAAGTCAATCAATCCTAGATCGAGAGGTTGTGTAGGCCCCATGAGTGGGTGGGGGTTTTCATCAAGTGGTATTAGAGCCTGAATTCAGCTCTATGTGAAAGAAAGTTTAGAACCATGCTGCCCATAATACATAGGGAGAGACCTGTAGAAAATCCAACCATGGAATGATAAATGAGGCAACTCCATGTGATATTGGATGCCATTTAGACATCATAGATAAGAGAACCTAATGTTGGCGACATCAGTGAATCCAAGATTGAATAAACAAAAGTAGAAGGATATGTAGGATAATAAACTACAGAGGAACGCTTGTTGAGAGATGTTGTAAAATTGGGGGCAAGAGAAAAAATAGAAGTCCCGATGCATGAAGGAAAATTGGATTTTGAGGAGCTGCTATATTGGATAAGTTCTTTAGACAAGTACTTCGATTATGAGGATATCAATGATGAAAATAAGGTGAAGCATGTTGTTACTATACTAAAGGGACATGCAACGCTATGGTGGGATGAACTACAAGCCGAAAGAAGATGCAAAGTTAAGAAAAAAAATCAAAATTTGGTACAAGATGATAGCTAAAGTAAAAGTTAAATTCATACCTAAGGATTACCAGATAAATCTATTTAGGAGATTGCATAACTTGAGATAGAAAGGCTTTTCAATGGAGTACACTAAGGAATTTTATAGATTGAACATCATAGCAAGACATAGGGAGAGTGATGAAGAAGAAGTTTCCAGGTATATTAATTTATTGAGATATGAAATCCATGATGAAATTAGTATGATGACGATGAGAATGGTAGAACACACCTATGAGGTGGCACTTAAGGTAGAGGAGAAGCTGGCCAAAAAAACAAAACCAATCAAATAGAGGAAAAAGTCCAAGCAGAGGTAGACGAAATGTCTGAGAGAAGCTCCATAAATCTAGAAATGAAGCTGGAAAGTACCACAGTGATACTGAAAGAGGAGGAAGTTCCCAAGGGGGGAAATATGGTGGAAGAAACTCTTTTTCTTGAGGAAGAGGAAGATAAAGAGGTAGAGGAGGAGAAGTGAAATTCTATTCCAGTGGAAAGACAAGGAATATTCCTTGGGAATGTCCCGAGAGGAAGAAAGAATGAGTTGGAGAAGCTTACATTTCTGAAGAATAGAGGAGGAATGTTGAGGCCAAAGTAGTAGAAGATGGGAAATCCATCATGATGAGGAAGGTTCTCTTAAAACTAGAGAAATAATCAAAAGATAAAGTTCATAGAAACAATCTGTTCAGGACTGCTTGCAAGACCAAGGATAGAGTATGAAAAGTAATCATAGACAGTGGGAGCACTGATAACCTGTATCCACGGAAATGGTAGAAGAGATCGAGCTCAAGACAACTACACATCTGAGCCCATACAAAGTATCGTGGTTGTAGAAGGGACACCAACTCATGGTAAGTCAACAATGAAATGTTAAATTTAAGATAAAAGGTTATAAGGATGATATTTTCTGTGATGTAATACCTATGGATTTTTCCCATGTTTTGTTGGGAATACCATGGCAGTATGACATAAATGTCATACATGATGGGTGAAAAAATACTTACACCCTTGAGAAGAATGGTCGTAGACATATGATTCTTCCAATGGAGGTTAAGATAGTGAAGGAAGAAAATAGCCCAAGCATACTTCTCATGAGTTGGAAGGAACTCTTGAACGAAGTCAAGAAGGAACATGAGATGCAGTTTGTTGTGGTGAGAAATCCTAGAGTCATCCTTACAAGCACTTCTGTGTATGATATGCCTATAGAGATTCTTAAATTGTTGGATAATTTTTTTGTCATCGTGGTGGATGAGTTACCTCATTCTTTACCACCCATCAGGATTATTAGTGACCACATTGACCTTATTCCAAGAGAAAGTTTTCCAAACAAAGAAGCATATAGGTTGACACCTCAAGAAAATGAAGAGGTCAAGAATCAAGTCCAAAAGTTGTTGGATAAAGTTTTGGTCAGGAAAAGTTTGAGTCCATGTGTAGAACCAACTGTGTTAAGTCCAAATAAATATGGAGGCTGGAGAATGTGCACATATTATAGATCCATCAAAAACATCACCATCAGGTATAGGTTTCCTTTACCTAGAATGGATGATTTGATGGATTTCTTAAGTGGAGAAAATTTGTTTTCCAAGATAGAATTGAAGAGTGGCTATCATCAAATAAGAATGAGAGAGGGAGATGAATGGAAGACAACATTCAAGACAAATGAAGGGTTGTATGAATGGATTGTCATGCCATTTGGCTTGACGAATTCTCTAAGAACATTCATGGGATTGATGAATGAAGTACTCAAAGATTTCATTGGTAAGTTTGTAATTGTGCATTTGGATGATATTTTAGTTTTTGAAAGACAAAATGAGAACATTTGAGGCACTTGAAGCTGGTGTTGAAGAGGCTGCAATAGGAGAAGCTGTTGATAAAACTGAAGAAATTTTCTTTCAAGAAGACATAACTCATATACTTGGGTTTTGTGATCTCTTCAAATTAATTGAAGATGGATCCAAGGAAGGTGAGAGCAATCAAATAATGGTCTTCTCCAAGAAGCATATTTGAGGTGAGAATCTTCCATGGATTAACTAGTTTTTATAGAAAATTCATTAGGAATTCCAGTGGCGTTTGTGCACCCATACTAGACACCATAAAGAAAAAGCACTGATATTTTAGTTGGACAACAAAAGATGAAAACATATTTAGAGTATTGAAAGAGAAGATAACATAACAAGCAATTCTGGTTCTGCCAGATTTTAAGAAGACATTTTAGGTGAGATGTGATGGAAGTGGAGTATCTATTGGTGCAGTCTTGAGCCAAGACAATAAGCCGTTTGGTTATTTCAGTGAGAAGTTGAATGACACTAAGAGAAAGTATTTCACATATGATAAGGAGTTTTATGCTGTAATACAAGATATGAAAAAATGGAGGCACTACCTTATTCCGAAGGAGCTTATCTTGTACAATGACAATCAAGATTTACAGTTCATAACCAGATAGGATAAATTGAACCAAATACATACTAAATGGGTAGAATGCATGCAAGATTTTTCTTTTTTTATCAAGCACATTAGTGGTAGTGCTAAAATTTTTGTTGATGCTTTGAGAAAGATATGTCTGAGTATGCATGAATTTCAAGTGGAGACCTTAGGGTTTGAACACCTTAATGGAATGTATCGTGAAGATACATATTTTAAGATTCTTATGAAGCATGTGAAAACCCTTTGCTAAGGGACATAAGTCATTGTATAGAATATTTAATCCAAGATGAACTGTTGGTCAAAGGAAGCCAACTCTGCATTCTAAAATGCTCGATGAGAGACAACCTATTGAAAGAAAAACACAGTGGAGGATTATTTGTACATTTTGACCATGATAAAACTTATGCAAAATTGAGTTCTTCATACCATTAGTCAGGAATGAGATCTGATGTGAATAAATTTGTGGATAGATGTAGAGTCTACCAATATGCAAAAGGGAAGAAGCATAAGACTGCTATGTATCAACCATTTCCTATTCTAGACATGTCATGGGATGCCATGATCATGGATTTTGTGTTGGGATTGCCAAAACCTAGGGGGGGAGTGATTCCATATTTGTAGTGGTTGACATATTTTTAAAATTGAACATTTCAAATATGCCAGAAAACCAATGATGCTACTCACATAGATAATTTATTTTTCAAGGAGGTTGTGAGATTACATGGCTTGCCAAGAAGTATAGTCTCAGAAAAAGATGCCAAGTTCGTGGGACACTTTTTGAGAACTATGTGGAAAATGTTGGGGACAAACTTGTCCTTCAGTTCAACATATCACCCCCAAACAAATGAACAAAATGAGGTGGTAAATCAAAGTTTAGGGAATTTTTCGAGGAGCTTGGTCACTGAACATCGCAATCAGTGGGATCGGATTCTACCCCATGAAGAGTTTACTTATAATGATTATCTGAACCAAAGAATTGAAAAAAATCCATTTCAAATAGTGTATGGGATGCATACGAGAGGAGTTTTGGAGTTGAGAGATTTGAGACATGATGAGTTCCAAAGTATAGGAGAAAAATACTTTGTTGCAGAGATGTAGAAGCTTCATGATCAGATAAAGGGACAACTACATGATAGGAGTCAGAAGTATGAGAGACAAATTTATTAGAAAATAAGAGAGGTTCATTTTGAAGTTTGAGATCAAGTTTTAACACAATCGAGAAAGGAAAGGTTCCCAAGGGGAACATATAACAAATTAAATATGAAGAAAATAAGACCATGTAAAATCCTCAGAAAGTTTGTTTCCAATGCTTATGAGATTGAGATGCCAGAAGGTGTGGGAATATCACCAATATTCAATGTTGCAAACTTGTACCCTTATATGATGGATGATACAAAGGGGATAAATGATCATAAGGACATCCAGTGGGAAAATCAGATTTCCACAATAGAAAAGCCACAGATAGAGATAATTATAGATCAAAGGATTGCTAAGAAGACCATGAGAATGACTTATTTTGAGTACTTGAGAAAGTGGAAGGATCACCCAACAAAGGATGCTAGTTGGGTAATTGAACCTGATATTTAGAAGCATGGAAAAATCATACAAGATCTCATGGAGAGGAGCCCATGAATATTTTTGTCCAGAGGAGTATGATGCAGGAGCATCACCATCATCAATTAAAGAGGTTGAGTGGAGGATAAATCAATACCCAATGCACACATTTCAAATAAGTTTCGATCCCAAAGAGAGTGGATGATTTTGATATTTTGAAAGCCTTGTAATTAAAGATATTTTAATGTTTGGAGGCTTGGTACATTTCATGACATCGCAGGAGCTTGTATTTTCTTTAATGCAAGTTAGTAATGTACAAATATTGAGCATCAACTTGTATCTGAATGTAATGGCCATTTATTGTAATAAGCCTTAGTATATAGGTGTTTTAATTGTTATATGACAACACTAAGATAGTCAGCAGGAAGGATCGAGAATCCTCTTCGTGTATAAATATATGTAACCAATGCCAAAATGAGGTTGTTGAATGTTATTATTATCATTGCTAGTCATTGTAGAGAGTTGTTGAGAGATGTATGAATCCATGTGCATATTTTTCTGAAGGAATGCAAGCAAAGAGGTTTGACTCCAAATATATGTTGTTGTATTCATTTGAGCTCATTGAGTACATGTGATGTTTCTTTTTGTTTTATATGTTTTATGTGCTTGAGAATGCATTTTGTAGTTAGATGTGTGAAATGTTAATGTTTCTATAATTTTCAATTGTTTCTCTTCTGAGAGTTCTGATGCAAGGAATGCAAAGGCCTAGTCAAGATTGACTCAAAATCTTAGAAGAAGTAGTGTGAAACTTTACAGCGGAAGCAAAAGGAGTGCATAGTCTCTGAGTGAAGAGAAAAGTTTAAAGAAAGCCAGTGTAAGGTGTGCGTCGGTCAAACACTTAGTCAAAGTGTTGAAGAAATATCAGAGAGGATGAGCGCAATGAGTGCATAGGGAGATTTTCGAAAAAATCTCTAAGTCCAAAATATTTTATAAGTTAAAAGGACAAAATGAGTACGCCAAAGGTCTGAAATACCTCAAGGAACGAAGATCAGGAAGGATAGAGGTCAAAATCCTTAAGGATAAGAAGTTTATTTGTTTTAAGGGTCAAATGGATGAGATCCGTTTAGAAGGATCCATGATCTCTTGTCACCATCAGATATGGAGAAGTTGTGCAAGGGTTAACCTTTGAAGTCCTTTGAAATTCTCGTATTTAAGAGATTTGGAGCATAGAGTGTGGAGGAATTAGGATCCTCAAAGGCCAGAGACAATCATGACCATCCAATTCCCAAGGAAACATGTCAGCAGATCGTCAAATCTGAAAGACCAGAAATCTGAGAGAATTAAAGGAAGAAGGGTTTGATCCCTTTGGTTCCTGAAGTCTAGATTTTATATGATTTGTCGATCAAATAAGGACTCTTGGCACTAGATCTGGAGGTCTAGAGAGCTAGTACTCTGGTGGAAAGGAGTGAAATATTTGTTGGAAGCAATGATTGTTGAAGTCCTGAACCACGAGATTCATCCTAGTTGTTGATTTGAAGGAGGAAACATGGAAGAAGGAGAGATCCTTCGACATTTCTTCATTCGAGATATATAAGGGGTCACGTTGTGTGAATGTCTAAACTCTTGAAGCCTGGAGTAAATCTAGACCGTCCATCTATCGAGACATAGGGGGCGTCGATTTGGGTAGTTTGTGAGTTCCCTAGTCTGGCGCTCCAGAGGATTGAAAGTGTTAGACATAAATAACTCCCAAAGTCTGATGTCCCAGAGTAAATCGTGGTCATTGGTCGATGAGAAGGCATGGACCGTTGATTTCTTGTTGTGTGTGTTCGACAGTTCGAAACTCCGATGAAACTGTGGAGTGGAAATTCGAATATCCCCGAAGCCCAAAGTCGTGAAGTGAACTACAAACCTTCAATATGGTGGGAGAATAGGATTCGTTTGATCTACTTCAGAGTTCGACACTCCGAGAGCATTTTTTGTTGGAGAGTGCAGACTTGTTGAAGCCTGAATTCCCAAAATCAATCCCTGTCGTAGATTGGAGCGGATGCTATGAGTCATTGATCCCTATTGTGGTTTGATGCTTCATTACCTTGGTGTTTGAAATGATTAGAGTCATATTCTATTGAGTCTCATGAAGCTTGATAGCTATGAAGTCATGAGTTTTGCAGAGACTTGAGGTTTGGCATACATTTTTGGCCCATGGTTCCTAGGAAGGATTTGCTAGTGCTTGAGGACCCCCGAAAAGTGGAATTTTCATTCGGGAAAGAGGGTTTTAAGGCCCATGTTGTGGATTTGAGGGATTAAAAGGAGCTTGTGTGCTATTTCAGTTCTTGAAGTCAATCGATCCTAGACTGTGAGGTCGCACAGGCCCCAGGAGTGGGTGGGGGTCTGCATCATTTACTCATCTTAGTAATTCAATTCTTAACATTTGTTTTGGTTTAGTTAAATTGGGATAGATATTTGAGATATGTACATCTAGAATTAATTATGTATTGCATGATATTATTTTCATTTTTATATGCTCATTATGATGATAATTCAATGATTGGTTAAACATGCAAATTTAAATGTGGAATTTTAGTAAAATAGATACTAGTTCAAAATTATGTTGTGGATGTATAATATATGTGAGGCATGTTGTAAATAAGCATACATTTCCTAATTGAATGTAAATACAAATATGGATGATCATATGAAATTTGTGATGCATCTGCATGGATATGAGTATTGGTGAACTAAACTATAGGTCGATAAGCTACATAATAACCAAATGATTGTAGTGCTCAGGTAACTTGGATATTGTAGACATAAAAAATATAGTGTATTCTATAAGTTGTAATTATGATTTAATTTATGATTTAAAATATTCCTATGATCTATGGTAAGTGTGGTTTTGAAAGGATGCTCAACTTTCCTAGAGTGGCTATTTCAGGATGTGACTGTAAGAACAATAGTTGCACAATATGGCTTCATGTAGGGTGTTGAACCTAGTTTTATCATGAGAGGTGGAGGTGGTTCCCACTTTTTATCCTCCGAAACCTAGAGTCATGGGAGGGATGGTGAAGTCACACTCCCCTATACATGTGATGGAAATGACTAGTTGCCCACTGGGGAAGCTTGGTCGAGATGTATGAAACTTCCACTTACGGGTTCTATTTGGAGTTAAGTCAATATAGTTGGCACTCCAACTTTTTCCAATAGAGGAAATGATAGGATGGAAGATGTAAGTAGGTTAGGAAGGAAGGATGCTTTGATGATAGTTGAGAATAATGATTGGGATTATCTATGCCAATATTGTTTACTCACTTATCTCCTACCATGTTTAAAACCCTCTTTTGATTCCCTTTCGATATTTTAAGTGTGATAATGAGTTATTGATGAATTATTGTAAATTTTTTAATTAATATTATTAAATCATGCATTTACTTGATATGTTGTCATGCATTCCTAGGTGTGATTATACAAGAACTTTGCACTAGAGGAAGTGGTTGTTTATCGTTAGTACATGCAAACAATATGTTTCTGCTAGCTACACACACATACCCTACATATGTACACTACTAAAATTAATTAATGTATTGATTATTTAATTTTATTATTAAGTATTTAATTGAATGATTTAATGATTGTAAATTGTATTGCATACAAAAATATCAAGAAGCAATAAATATTGTCTTTCACTTTGATTGATGTTTGGTATGATGAATTAAATGAGCATGGTGGGTTTTCATGTACATTTTGGGGAAAATTGTCAAATTGTGTTTATTAACTAGCATGCGAAGAAAGACTTTGCATTTTATTTATTGTTGTTTTATGCAAGTCATTTATATTTTAGTTCTATTTTAAACTTTTCCCAAAAAATCTAGATAAGAGAGGTTGATGGTTAATAATGAGGGTGGTTGAGGAGACTTGGGGAAGGAGAAATCGAAACTTGATAAATAGGAGAGGAAGTTGAGAGGTTAGACAATTCTTGGAAGATATAATTCTTGTGGTAGTCTTCTTAGAGAATATGTTCTTTACTATTCTTGGAGTCACAGGCATGGAGGGACAAGAAACGAAAAGTTTTCTTGGAGCTAGGAAGTCGGCTAGGCTCCTAGTTGGATGGGAGGATTTCGATGTTTCCCTCTAGGAAAGTGGAAAGAAGGAATGCTTAGAGGCATATTCCTACTAGTTGCATGACTACATTGAAAGTGGTCATCTTCAACATGTTGATGTTTTGGTCCCCACGGGAGGTATTAACCTCCACGTGTAACCTATGACTTAGAATAAGATATTCCAAAAGAAAGTGAACCATTAAAAAGATGTGTGGAAACCCTAGAAGAGAATTTGGTCTAGTAGAATAAATAATATTAGAATATTGTATTCCAGAAATACAAATCGACTTCACAGGCAAAAGATAAACATAAAATATAATTACCAGAAAGTCAGGTCAACCCAACCAGAAAAGTCACTGGACAAATCAATATAAATAGAGGACGTTTTAGCTCATTTTTACACCTAGTTAGTGCACAAGTCTTGTGGAGATATGTATTTTCATTTGCAACTGCAACTGCAAGGAGGCATAAGGGTGCATGGTCATCTCTTGGTCCTAGTCTCTCCCTTGGTGATATTCTTTCTAAGTATGGTGCAAGTTTGAGAGAGAGAGTAGTGCAACTGCAACTGCTGCAGTTATGTATGGTACTTGTTCTGTGCCAGTTTCAATTGTTTCTCATCCTGAGTGAGAGAAGTTCCTGCAAGGAGTGCGTTGAAGAAGGTTCATAGTTTATCTCTGAAAGTTTAGGAGGGATATCATTGTTCTCATTCCAATTAGAAGTGAAAGTGAGGCACAGAAGTCGTGCAAGGAGTGCACAGGCTGGTTGAAAGCTTAGGACTTATCAACTAGGGGAAGGATTTGAGGACTGTTGTTACAGAGAGTGCACATAGTCGAGAGGTCGAATACCTAGAAGTATTTGAAAGTATGCCGCAAGGAGTGTGTGCAAAAGTTCTTTCAAGGTTTGAAGTAGCCAAGGAAATCTCAGGAGGGTTAACACCATCAAAGTGTTCAAAGGGGGATGGGGGTTGAAATACTTCAAAGGGAGATGAGGGTCGAAGTCATCCAGCAGAATTTAAGTTCTCGTAGAAGAAGATTGGTTCATTTTGCAGAAGCTATCAAGGGACCAACGAGCAGTCAAAATTCTCTGTGGAGAATTCATGAAAACCATAAGGACCGTAGGATCCAGAGGAGTTGCAGGGCAGATAAGGTTTGGATGAACTCATCCTTTTGAGTTCAAGAATCAACGTGGACCATTGATCGTGCTTAGAAAAAGTTATCAGATCATTTCATTATTTCAGGATCCTAGCGACAAGGAGTTGAGCGCAGTGGAATGAAAGTCCTGAAATCATGAGTTGGGATAGGAATTGGCGTGGAGTTTTGGGATTTTGACACTTTGGTTGTTGGGAAATGGAGGAGACAGCGCTTTGGGAGCGAGATTCTCAAAAGTTGAGAAGAGTGACAGGTGGTAGGAGTCCATGTCAAAGATAGAAATCATTTGAGTGGGTAGGTGGCGTGTCCTTGTCAAACAGGCGGAGTCAAACCTTGTTGACTATTTTGGGGTTCGGAGGTCGACAGATTGGGAGCCTTGCATCCGGATTCATGAAATCATGAAGTCCAAAATTTTGAATCGACGAAAGGTTCTGTGAGAAGCCAGTCTTTGCTGAATACATTTTGGAGAATCGACATTTCAGTTTCGGTGGGTTCAGGAGCCGGAAACTCAATAATGGAAAACACGATACTGTGAAACCTGAAATCCCGAATTAGGAAGGGGTGACTTTGTTGTGGTCAAGGAGACTTGGGTGACACCTGGTGTTTGATCACATGGGTACACTCATAAGGACCTATGGAGGAACATTACTGTATGTGTGTGTGTGTCCCTATGGGGAACACGAAGAGTCAATCAGACTCGAGGAGATTTGAACAATCTTGTGAGAGGACCTCGCGCCAAAGGTTCGAGGGTCTGCATCAGTTGTGGTATCAGAGCACAAAAAAAGTTCTTTGATTTTTGTAGCATAGGAAGGAGGAACATTTCTTAGCCATGCCACCGAGAAGAAGAGACAGACCAGTGGTGATGCCTGATCCAGCAGTGGAAAGAGAAATGTGTGAACTACGTGCCAGGCTTGATGCCATGGAGACAACAAAGAGGTGCACAGTCGACATTGGGTATATCAGTGAGGCCGTTAGTGAAAATGAAGTTGGACATGAAGAAGAAGTTACAGTCAAAGATGCTAGAGATGAACGCCTATTCAGGGATGTTGCAAGGATAGGTACTAGAGAAAAAATAGACATTCCAGTGTATGAGGGAAACCTGGATGTTGAAGAGTTTCTAGACTGGATTAGAGCTCTGGATAAATACTTCGACTATGAGGATGTCGAGGAAGATAGAAAAGTCAAACATGCCATCACTAGACGTAAAGGGCATGCAAAATTATGGTGGGATGAACTGCAGGCTGACAGACGTTGCAAAGGCAAGCAGAAAATCAAGAGTTGGGATAGAATGGTTGCGAAGATGAAAGCCAAATTGATACCCAAGGATTATCAAATCACTCTGTTTCAGAGGATGAAGAATTTGAGACAGAAGACGATGTCAGTGAAGGAGTACACTGAAGAATTCTACAAGCTAAACATCAAGGCAGGTCATTGGGAAAGCGATAATGAAAAGGTTTCTAGGTACATGAATGGTCTACGATATGAAATTCAAGATGAGATGAGCATGATGATCATTCAGACTGTAGAATATGCTTATCAGATGGCTCTGAAATCTAAAGAGAATATGAGCTGAAACCAAGGTCAAAGAGGCTGAGGTAGAAGTCAAGCCAAAGACAAACTAGTTGCCCAAGACAGAACTCAGAAACCTCAAGAAGAGGAAAAGAAACCTCAAACTCAGCATGAGAGAGGAGGAATCTCATAGAGAGGGCAATATGATGATAGAAATACTTTTCCTTGAGCTAGAGGAAGAGGAAGAGGACGAGGAGGTGAAGTAAAATGTTTTGTTTGTGGGAAAAATAGACATAAATCTTATGAGTGTCTAGACTAAAAGAAAGAAGGTGGTGAGACTCACATTCCTGAAGCACAAGGACAAAATTCTAAGGAAGAGGATGCTAAGGGCGGAAGATTCTCGATGATGAGGAACATTTTCTTAATGCCAGAGAAAGAGGCAGAGAACCCAGCCCAAAGGCACAGTCTATTTTAGGCTACTTGCAAAACAAAAGATAGGGTATGCAAATTCATCGTGGACAGTGGTAGCAAAGACAATCTTGTTTCTACAGAGATGGTAGAAAAATTGGAGCTGGAGACTATCATACATCCAAGCCCATACAGAGTTTCATGGCTACAAAAAGGACATCAGGTAAATTCACGAAACAATGTTTAGTTGAATTTAAAATAGGAGGATATAAGGATGAAATATTGTGTGATGTCATTCCCATGGATGTTTGTCATCTATTGCTGGGTAGATCGTGGCAATATGACAAAAATGTGGTTCATGATGGGAGGAAGAACACATACACCCTGGAGAAGAATGGGAGAACTCACATGTTGTTTCCGATTAAGGACAAAGAAGTGAAACCAGAGGTAAGCAACACTGTACTTCTCATGAGTGGGAAGGAACTTCTTATGGAGGTTAAGAAGAAGGAAGACACACAATTTGTTGTGGTCAAGAAGCGTAGAATTGTTTTGACCAGTAAAAGAGTAGATGATTTACCAGAGGAAATCCAGGAGTTGCTGGAAGAGTTTGCTGATATAGTAGTGTATGAACTACCTCGTTTGTTTCCACCAATCATAAGTATAAGCCATCACATTGATCTTATACCTAGAGCCAGTTTACCAAACAAAGAAACGTATAGATTGACTCTGCAGGAGAATGAGGAAGTTAAGAAACAAGTCCATGATTTAATGGAAAAAGGATTGGTTAGAGAGAGATTGAGTCCATGCGCTGTTCCAACAATGCTTATCCCAAAGAAAGATGGAGGCTAGAGAATGTGTACAGACTCAAGGGTGATCAACAAGATTACCATTAGATATAGATTTCCATTGCCAAGGATGGATGATTTGATGGATTGCTTGAGTGGAGAAAGATTCTTTTCAAAGATTGATTTGAAAAGCAGATATCATCAGATTCGTATGAGAGAAGGTGATGAATGGAAGACAACATTCAAGATGAATGAAGGGCTGTATGAATATCTTTTTATGTTATTTGTCTTAACAAATGCGCCTAGTACTTTCATGAGATTGATGAATGAAGTCCTAAAGGAGTTCATTGGGAAATTCGTCATTGTATATCTTTACGATATATTGATTTTCAGAGAGACAGAGGAAGAGAACTTAAAGCACTTAGCTGTAGTGATGAGGAGATTTCATCAAGAGAAGTTGTTGATAAACGTGAAGAAATCATCATTTATGAGGACAAAGCTCATTTATTTGGGTTTTGTTATCTCTGCGAATGAGATGAAGATGGACCCGGAAAAGGTGAATGCAATTAAGAATTGGCCATCGCCGAAAAGTGTATTTGAAGTTCAAAGCTTCCATGGTTTAACAAGTTTCTAAAGGAAGTTCATCCAAAATTTCAGTGGGATTAGCACACCGATGATGGATACGGTGAAGAAAATACATAAATCTTTTCACTACACAGAGGAAGCAAAGAAGAGTTTCAACTTGCTGAAGAAGAAGATCATGAAGCAACCAATTTTTGTTTTGTCTAATTTCAGCAAGACATTTCAGGTCAAGTGTGACACAAGTGGATTTGCAATTGGATCAGTCTTGAGCCAAGATGACAGAATGATCACATACTTTAGTGAGAAACTGAATGAAGCGAAGGTTAAATACTCAACGTATGACAAGGAATTCTATGCGATCATACAAGCGCTGAAGAAATGGAGACACTATTTGGTTCCCAAAGAGTTTGTTTTGTACAACGATAATCATGCTTTGCAATTCGTGACTCAACAACACAAGTTGAATAAAAAACATGCTAAATGGGTTGAATTCATGCAGAATTTTACTTTTGTGATTAAGCATATTTCTGGAATTGTTAACAAAGTTACTGATGCTTCGAGCAGGAAATGTTTTCTTATGCAGAAATTCAGAGTCAAAACTTCGGTCTTTGATAATCTCAAGGAGATGTATAAAGATTATCTAGATTTTAAGGAAGCATATGAGGCGTCTGAGAATCCAGTTCTCAGAGACAGAAGCCAGTGGACCGAATACATGATCCATGATGGATTGTTATTCAGGGGCAATCAACTATGTATTCCAAAATGCTCCATGAGGGAGAATCCGTTGAAAGAAAAAAACAATGGAGGATTGGTCGAACACTTCGGTCATGATAAGACGTTCTCAAAATTGAATGGCTCATATTTTTGGCCAGGAATGAAGACATATATTAAGAAATTTGTAGATAGATGCAGAATTTGTCAGCACACAAAAGGGAGAAGGCAAAATACAGGGTTATACCAACCGTTACCCATACCAGAAAGGTCGTGGGATGCAATGAGAATGGATTTCATATTGGGACTGCCAAGGACACAAAGATGATTTGATTCAATCTTTGTAGTGGTAGACAGATTTTCAAAGATGGCACATTTTATACAATGCCAGAAAACCAGTGACGCAACTCTTATTGCGAACCTATTTTTCAAAGAGGTCGTTAGACTTCACGACTTGCCAAGGAGTATCATTTTTGATCGGGATACCAAGTTTGTGGGACACTTCTGGAGGAATTTATGGAAGAATCTGGGGAGAAGTTTGTCATTTAGCTCAGCGTATCATCCTCAAACAGATGGACAGACAGAAGTCGTGAACAAAAGATTGGGAGATTTGATGAGGAGCATAGTGACTGAACAACATAGTCAATGGGATTATATTCTGCCACAAGCATAATTTGCTTATAATGATTCGATCAATAGAAGCATAGGGCAGAGTCCATTCCAAATTGTATATGGAATGCAACCAAGGGGAGTTTCTGAATTGAGAAATTCAGAACAAAATGAATTCAGGAGTGCTAGTGCAGAGGACTTTGTAGAAGCAATGAAGGAGCTTCACAACCAAGTCAAGGAGCGATTGCAGAGTTCAAGCCAAGAATACAAGCGCAGAGAAGATCAACACAGGTGAGAACTTCAATTTGAAGTTGGTGATCTTATTCTTGCACAAATGAGGAAGGAAGGTTCCCAAGGGGGACATATAACAAGCTGAAGATTAAGAAGATTAGACCATGCAAGATCTTGAAGAGATTTGGGGCAAACACATATGAGATTGAATTACCCGATGGGATCATAATTTCTTCGATATTCAATGTTGCGGATTTTTACCCTTACAGAGTTGGAGAAATAGAAACAGAGGGTGAACAAATAGAGGTTGAATGGACTAAACAAATTCCTATAGCTGAAAATCCACAGATGGAAAGAATAATTGACAAGAGAGTCAGCAGGAAGACAAGGAGGAAAGAGTATTTTGAATACTTGGTCAAATGGAAGGGACATCCAGTTGAAGATGCCAGCTGGGAAGATGAAGCAGAAACTCAGAAGCATGGACAGACCATGCAAGAGCTCATGAACAAGAGTTCATGAAAATTTTCAAGTGAGGGAGTATGATGCAGGAGCATCATGCAAAGGATAAAGCATGCGACTAAGCCCAAGGAGTAGCTGGCTGTGCGAGGGGGAGAAAAAGAGCACGTTTCCATAAGACCCATTTTGAATTTTGAAAAAAAAAATCATTAATGTAATAGTTAAGAGGAATGTACTCGCATTTATACTTTGGAGATTGTAAACGGAGCTGGGGAAATTCTCCCATCCATCTTTTGTATTAAGGTATTTAAGCCATTTAATGAAAGTTGGTAGATATGAATGATAGATTAGATAGTTTTAGAGCATAGGAGGGAAAAACGGATATAGACACCCTCATTCTTGTATCATTAACACATTAACATAGAGAAGAAGAGAGTTGCAGAGAGAGCTATAGAGAAGAATTCCATGTACAGGAGCTTTGAATTAATATATGAAGCTTTGAATCAGATTTCATGGTGTTATGATGTTTTATGTTTATACATGGTGAATGGTATGCTTATAGTTGTTTATTCTCTTTGGTTATGAATTTTCTTTAATACTGTGTGTATGTATGATTTCATATTGAATGTTTGAAGTCTAAGAGAGAGAGAGAATGAGTTTCAATTGTTTCTTATCCTGAGTAAGAGAAGTTCCTGCAAGAAGTGCAATGAAACATCCACAAGGAGTGCGTTGATGAAGGTTTAGAGTTTATCTCTGAAAGCTCAGGAGGGATGTCGTTGTTCTCATTCCAATTAGAAGTGAAATTGAGGCTCAGAAGCAGTGCAAGGAGTGCACAGGTTGGTTGAAATCTTAGGACTTATCAACTAAGGGAAGGAGTTGAGGACTTCTATTGCAGAGAGTGCACAGAGTCGAGAGGTCGAATACCTAGAAGTATTTGAAAGTCTACCGCAAGGAGTGCGTGCAAGAGTTCTTTCAAGGTTCGAAGTGGCCAAGGAAAGCTCAGGAGGGTTAACTCCATAGAAGTGTTCAAAGGAGGATGGAGGTTGAAATACTTCAAAGGGAGACGAGGTTCAAAGTCATCTAGCAGAAGTTAAGTTTCTATAGAAGAACATTGGTTCATTTCGCAGAAGCTATCAAGTGAGCAATGAGCAGTCAAAATTCCCTGTGGAGAAATCATGAAAACCACGAGGACCGTAGGATCCAGAGGAGTTGCAGGGAAGATAAGGTTTGGATGAACTCATCCTTTTGAGTTTGAGAATCAACGTGGACTATTGATCATGCTTAGCACAAGTTGTAAGATCATTTTGTCATTTCAGGAATCCTAGCGATAAGGAGTTGAGCGCAGTGGAACGAAAGTCCAAAAATCATGAGTTGCGATAGGAATTGGCATGGAGTTTCAGGATTTCAACACTTCGGGTGTCAGGAAATGAATGAGACAGTGCTTTGGGAGCAAGAGTCTCAAAAGTCAAGAAGAGTGACAGGTGGTAGGAGTCCATGTCAGAGATAGAAAGGATTTGAGTGGACATGTGGTGTGTCCTCGTCAAACAGGCAAAGTCAAACATTGTTGACTATTTTGGGGTTCGGAGGTCGACGGATTGGGAGCCTTGCGTCCGGATTTGTGAAATCATGAAGTCCAAAATTTTGAATCAGCGGAAGGTTCTGTGAGAAGCCAGTCTTCATTGAATACATTTTGGAGAATCGACATTTCGGATTTCGATGGGTTCAGGAGTTGGAAACTCGACAATGAAAAATGCGATATTGCAAAACCTAAAAGCCCAAATTAGGAAGGGCGTGACTTTGATGTGGTCAAGGAGACTTGGGTGACGCCTGGTGTTTGATCACGTGGGTACACTCATAAGGACATGTGGAGGAATGTTACTTATGTGTGTGCGTCCGTGTGGGGAACATGAAGAGTCAATCCGACTCAAAGAGATTTGAATGATCTTATGAGTGGACCTCGACCCGAGGGTTCAGGGGTCTATGCCACAAGAACTTGCGAATTCGCCAGGACCGTAGGATCTAGAGGAATTGTAGGGTGGTTAGGAGTTGGATGAACCCACCACCTTGATATCAAGAATCAACATGGACTATTGATCGTGGTCAGTTTGAGCCATTAGATCATTTCGGGAATTCGGGATTCATAAGTTTGGAGTGCAGTCCAAAATCCTTGGTCATGCAAATTCCAGAATCGTGAAAGGGATTATTAGGTGTGGGATGTAAACATTTCGGTAATTCGGGATTCAGCATATCGAAAATTCTGATGACAAGGAACCAAGACCCTTTTCATTGAAAATCCTGAAGTCATGAAACGCGATGTGCCTTTGGTGTGGGATTTTGGTATTTAGGCTTTCCGGAGTTCAGGAAGTAGAGGAGGCAGTGACTTTGGAATCGAGAGTTTCAAACTCCTGGTTCACAAAATTTCGAAGAGGGAAAGGAAAAATTCCTGAAAAGTCAAGGGACAATAGCCATTGGGGACCAATCGGGTTTTGGGGTTTCAGGAATCAAGAGGTAGAGTTGAATGGTCAACACAACTCTTGAAATCATGAAGAGAGAAACACTGAAAAGGTGGGTCCCAAGTCTCAGTCAGAGGGTATGTGCGGCGAAAGTAAAAGAAGGGGTCAAGCTTCAGCGAAAATCCCGAAAGGCCATCGGTCTCACATTCCATGGGATGTTGAGCCCATTTCGACATTCTAGAATTTTGGAGTTCAGGGAATCATAAGGGAAGAGGAACGACTATTGGTTGTTCACTCAAAGTCTCGAAAGCCGAAACTAGTGGGTAACAAGTGGCATGTGATCGATGCATTGAAGGAGTCAACCTTCGCTGATAATTGGCATTTCATCATTTACCAAGAGATGTGGAAATACATCGAGACTCTCCAAATCCTGAAACCCGAAGTCCTTTGTGGATTAAGAAAAGGGTTTAAGTAACCCTTGGTGTGGTTTTAGTGAAGATCCTGAGCGGATCTCGGCCCAAGGGTAGGGGGTCCGCACCACTCTAGTTGTTATGGAATTATTGTGACCTTATGAAATTCTAGTTGTATTTTGATATATTGAAGTTATTCTTATCATACTAACCTATGTACAAATTTAAAGTTAGAAACTAACTTTATTCAAATTATTAGATTGATTAAGGTTGAGACTTTAGAGTTTATTTTCACTATATTCTCTAACTCATATTTTTGTCTAGAAATTATATTGTCTTAAGTACATGGGATAGGTTTAAGAGAATATTTGTCATCTTGATTGAAGGAAACTCAGAAGAAAATCAACAACACTCGTTATTGAAGATAAGACTCCAGGTTCCAGGTAGGTCACACGGAATAACTCTGAGAAGGATCTATTGTGATTATTGTTCTCGTTCTTTTTATTATTATTATAAGAGTATTATTCTTGTCTACTATTTTTCCCTTTGTTTTACTTGTTTCAGGCATGTCACATGTGATAAATCTGACATAAGATATAGAGACAGTTGCATGAGACAACATATAATATGGTCTCTAGTTGGATACATGGAGAAGGTTATCTGGATAAGAAGTTGTATACACGACTGTATATATCCATGTACCAAAGAAGAAGAAGATGAAGAAGGGTAATTTTGCAAGATAAATAGTATCTCATATGGAGATTGATTGTAAGGAGCAGAAGGCTCCAAACATGACCGAACATATCCCTCTAGTGTAGTTGATCACTCTTCATATAATCAAGAAGAGTTAGTAGAACCATAAGGGCCTACCCAGAATCATTGCAGTAACCAAGAAGAGACCAGTCTGGTCCCATGAAACTTTGTAGGATGAAACATTGATGATCCGTGCCATGAGGACTAGACGGCTTCGAAGATTATACAGACTCAGAGGGAGTCAAGCTTCAGAGGGAGAATGGAGACTCGGAGTCTTTTAGATTCATATGGAAGAGAGAGACATCTTTTGGAGCTGACAGACAGATGGCATGGGTTGAGAAGTCTAGATCGATGCTTTAGAGGCTTCAAGGAGATATGAGATCTTATGGGAATATTCCTTTGCTTCAATAGACTTTGATACAATGACCGAGGAGGAATCCAGTTAGAAGGACTAGGATACATATATTTTCCTTGGTTCCGAGACCATAAGGGAAGTAAGAGGTGAATTCCAAGTTGATCTACAAGATCAATCATGTTGAAGATAAATAGCCTAGAGATGTATAAAGCCTAATTTGTGTCCAGAGGATTCTCCCAGCAAGAGGGAGAAGATTATTATGAGACACTTACTCCAGTATTGTTGACGGGCGAAATTGACCATCCGTCAACTGGGAGAGTGGAACCGGTCCGGGGTTGTCTAAATAACCCAAGCTGTTTGGAATGGACCACCCTGACGAGTTTAACGGCTCCGTTGGCCGCTCTAAGGTCTTCTATGAAAACCAGAGAGAAATGATCTGAGCTAAGAAATCTAACTAATCTAAATAAAACAAACTAAAGTATAACTAAATACAAGAAACTTAACTAAAATAAAGGAAACTAGAAACTAATAAAACAATCTAAACTAACTACACTATTCTAACTATAAACTACTAACTACTATATATATAAGATACTAACTATGATTATAATAACTCAAATCAACTACCTAATTATCAGCTGCAATATTTCTTATTCACAAATGTACACTATGGACAGCCTACAAATTTGATTAAAACCTGCAAAAATCATGTGCATTTTCTGCCCTAAGACAACCAAGAATCTATTTTTTATCTTTTATGTTTTATGAAAAGGAAATAAAAACTACTGAAATTAAACGATCTAAAATGTTTGCTGAAATTAAACAATGTAATATAAATCTAATTAAGATTGTATCTAAATTAAAGTACTTAATTGAAACAATAAACAACTAACTAATTGACCTGGAAACGCTCCAAGTCTGCCCTGTGTAAGATGACTTCTTAAGCTGATTGAAGGAAGAAATTCACACCATTTAGTCCTTAATCTTCTCGTAAACGATCAGCTATGCTTCTTCTTGAAGTGTTGTTACAGGACAAGCAAGACATAAAAGAAATCATAACAATCTTATGATGATAAATCTCTGCAATAAGGGAAACCTATTATGTAGAAAACTTATATAACAATTCAATCTATGAAGAAGACAAAGCTATCATTCACAAAACGAATCAACAATTGTTATGTCCTTATCTCTTTGGAAGCAACAAGATATGTATAACAGTAAGAAATTATATCACTTGTATTTGATTTAGATAACAAAGTAATACTAAACCATAAACACAATGATATACAAAACTTGAAACAAAGTGTTGATATATTGAAAATCAAAAGCTATGACAAAACATCAATTCTGCTCTAGTTTGAATCAGAATTACATATCCTTGTTCTCCCACAACTGAGGATGATAGATTATTACAAAACCATAGGTTTATATAGGTTTCTCACAAGGTAAAACATCCTTGTGAATAATAGCAAATTGTTTTACAAAATCTGGGGAAATATCCCAAAATCTCCTAAACTAAGGAAACAAAATGCAAGTAAAATCTGTAGATCATCTCCTAACTGCTCATGATATCTATTGCTAATTCGAATTTTCCTTCAATAGAACACAAATATCAAATTAGAAGGATGTTTTATTAGAAAAACAATAAAAAATTGACTTTACAGACTCAGCTACAGAATCATCTGATTCTGTAGCTAGTCAAAAATAGCAAACAGGACTAGATATAATCAAATAGAATCAAATCCAAAACTAATTACTAATGATTCAACTATTCCTTAAATTAAAACCAAATAAAAAAGAATGCAATCGGGACAGGGCAATAATACTCTGTTTTTCCAATTGACATAAAATCGAATCAAATCTTAACAAGACTGTTTCATAAATGCAATCAATGGTAAACCAAATCGTATGAAATACAACCAATCATTATTGATTATCACATCGTTCAATCCATTGCCAATATAGAAAACTATCACGATTTCATGCATAACTGTATCCATAGAATCGAGCCATAGACTTCGTTCGCTGAGTTTCAAACAGTTCACAGCTATAGTCGTAATTATCATTGACCAAGTATAATCATAACAGCAGATTGATATCATTCAATTAAAAGCACGATATGTAAATAGCATCCTTTGTAATCAGATGAAATCAAATTCCATGAATATCAACTCAAAAGTCTTAATGTTTGATCACCACACAGTCAACAGACAAAGGCGCGATAAAATCGATAGGATTCATGAATTGGGCAATAATCAACACGAATATTTACTGAGTTAATTATAGAAGTGAAATCGAAACCTTGAACAGAATCCAATTCGAACAATAATGAGAATCGAATAAGTTGCAATTGGTTATGTATCAACAGAAAAGTATCCGATTTGGTTGAAAGACAAAAATAGCTAACCGATTCATCAATCATTCATAACTAATTCAAATCATACCATTGACTATGTTCAAAGATTGAAATACTAACAACAGTCTATTTTTAAAAATATAACAACTTGTCTTATTAACAGGGCATCGAACTAAATTTGGATGATCATATCTATTCGATGATCCATTAAATTAAAACCAAATCCAATCGAATATTAAACTATAACAAAAATGATTCATCAAAACCAAAATTATATACAACGAAGCATGCTTATGTAACAGAGCAGGTGAAATATGTACACAGAGTGTAATATAAATGAGCGAAAATTATACCATCACAGATGCTGAGACTATGTCAATTTTGAATTGACAAGTGCTGTAGTAGACTCGACATTTTTGAACAGGATCGAACTCGTAGTTCGTTGCTTCTTGTCGTTGGGTTGTTCTTTTTCATTCTGACCAGTGAGCTTTGCTACTTGGTTTTCCAAATCGTGAATTTTGGATTGCAATTTTGGGACATCCAAGTAGTATCTCTCCAACCACAACCCACATTGATTGCAAGGTGGAGCAACAGTTTGAACAGAAGGGGGTTTTGATGATTCCCCGAGGGTTTCATGGGGTGGTTCAATACCACGAAAATCAGGGTTATCCCGCAGACAAGGAGGTAAGTTCTTGACGAAATCATAAGGAGGTGTGCCACACAATCCCTCAGAGTAAGGATACTCTTCTTCGAGAAATCATTCAATGTCTGAATTAGAGTCTTCGCTGACCATGATAGGTTATGATTTAGCATAGGGTTTGGGTTTATTCCTCGCCATGCGAGAGATCAACCTTGCATTTTTCTTGCCTCTAGTATTAGCACCAGTCTTCGCTCTAGTCTTTTTGGTTGTAGGCTTAGCAACTTCAGTCTATTTAGTCACATCCATAGGAGAATTCAAAGGTGAGTCGGGTTTAGGTTTGGGTAGCAAAACACTATAAGGCACAGGGGTAGGCTTGCTCTCGGTCACCATGGGATTATCCACCTGTGGAGGATTCGATTCTTCAAAGCCATTACGGCTGAGAAAATCATGCCAAGAATCACGACGTAACCCCAATTCATAAACCAAAATCATTTTAATCAACCCCACATGGAAGAGGCTGGTGTCAGCCTGGCTACGCTTGTACCTTTTAGCCATTTTGAACAAACTTCGGTGCAGATAGTGCGGCATACTAAGTTTGAAACCCATAAAAACCATTAATAAACGCAGGTGAAAAAAGAAAATGAACCTGTACCTGCCTTCACAAGTAACGAATTGCTTGATAATCATCAAGAGATCATACCAGCGGGGTTTCAACAACTTTGTAGGCAAACCTCTGTCGCATGAGTCCACTGTGCGAGATTGGAACAGTAATGTCCATGGGACATCATCTACCTTGCAACTCTTCGACCATTTTTGTCCCTTGATAGGCAGGCTGGTTGCCGAGCTGAGAAACTATTAAGTGATTTCAAGCTGGACATCTCCAACTTTAGCTCGGCAGCCATCAAATGATAACGCAAATTGTCGAGCCACAGTGAAGTTATAACCATCGAACTTCCTTATGAAAGCGAGCCACCCGTGATTTTCCATGTCGCTATACGCACCATCAAACGTCAACAGTGCTTGGCATCCGTTGGGCTCGGCCCTTACGACAGGAGCCATGGCTTCTGTACATG
>ML777548.1:1055373-1074221 GCA_009831015.1 Picea engelmannii
CAAAACAATGTACCAAGCATCGATTTATGAAATTGAAATCCAAAAGATTTAATCAAAGTGCCTTTGTGAAACTTAAACCATTGCCATACCTCAAATCGACCTTATAAATTTACCAATGCATTCGTTGCACATTCAAATGTTTACATTTCAAAGTTTTTAGAACATTGCAACAAAAAATCTCATATAATCAATGAGTCAAGAGCCCATAGCAATAAGGATGAAAGCATATAAGACCAAAATCAATCATGACCTTTATAGAATCAAATGTAGCCAGTAAATCTTCATGCTTGACAGCTTGGTAATCAAATAGATCCAAATGCGCAATCAAGGTAAGAGTATGCTAAAGGACATAAGTTTGAAAAATCTTTGGCAGTCATGTGATAAACCAATGGTCAAGTGTCTTTTGGAAAAATCGATAAAAGGCGACGACATTACAAACGATGAAAGAGGTGTTTTCACACTTTCAGTTGTGAAAATTGAATCGAAACCAAATTGCAATTGTCGCAAAAAATGAAACAAATGTCTAGTAGCATGATGCGACGATTATTTGTCATTAACTAGACAAGAGGTGTAGGCAACTTTTTTTAGAGTAATTAAAAAAATGAATTGGCTACCAACAAGTATATTTATACTGAAGAACATGTAGCAGATATGATGACCAAGCCTCTGTCAGGGACAAGCTTGGAGTGGTCCAAATTTTTTTTTCTTCAGTAGTGAGAAGTGATGTGTTGCCCAGTAGAGGGAAGTGATGAGATCCCCAGTAGTGGAATGCTACCCCAGTTCAGGTTGCTACTCCAACGTAGGATTTTATGTTACCCCAATGTAGTTTGGTACTCCAACATAGGCTGCTATTATACCACAGTGTAGGTTGGTACTCCAATGCAAGCTAGTATGATACCCCATCGCAGGTTGGTACTCCAATGCAGGCTAGTATGCTACTACAACGTAGGTTGGTACTCCAACGTAGGCTAGTATGCTACCCCAATGCATGTTGGTACTCCAATGAAGGATAGTATTCTACCCAAGTGCAAGTTGGTACTCCAATGCAAGTTGGTATACTACCCCAACGCAGGTTGGTATGCTACTCCAATGAAGAATGGTACGCTACTCCAGTGAAAGTGAAAAACTTCCAATGACATATAGATATGTGATTGAGAATAGGACAATGAATGAGGTGTGAAAAAGTGCAAAAGTAGTGATGACTATTGTGCCAAGAGGAACACCTTCCTTTTTAAGAGGGAGTGTTAAATTTTTTAGGCAGATCATGTGTGAGCTGATGAGTTACTAGTTCTGTATGAACTAGATTCTGATCTGTAGTGTAGAAATGATTCCCAGTTAGAGTGTCTATCAATAACATCGTAGGTTACTAGCTGGAGGGCCAACTGGTAGTGTTGGAGGTGTTTTCTAGATAGATGGCTAATGTGAAAATATGATGGTGATACATGTTACATGATCTGTTTGATCATATGATAGCCTTTATGGCTATGGTGATGCTACTTGTAGACTAGTATGAAAGACCATGTGAGTCTTTCCCATTCAATGTGATATGGATGGATGTGTTTCAGACTACTACATGAAGAACATCTTAGTTAATACCTTCCTAGATAAGAGGGAGTGTTGATGTTTTGGTAGCTGTGGGAGGTATTAACCTCCATGTGTCACATATGATTTAGAATATAATATTTCGAAAGCAAGTGAACCATTAAATAGATGTGTGGAAAACCTAGAAGATAAGTCGACCTAGAAGAATAAATAAAATTAGAATATTATATTCCAAAAATACAAGTCGTCTCCACAAGAAAAAGATAAACAAAAAATGTAATTACCAAAAAGTTAGGTCGGACCAACTAGAAAAGTCAATGGACAAATTAATAGAAATGGCGCCACCATAAATCCCAGCTACAACCAAGTCATCTCATGTTAAGCCTGCACCTGTAAGAGCAACAAATAGCGGAAATAGAGGATTTTTTATCTCATTTGTACACCCAGTTAGTACGCAAGTCTCGTGGAGAGTTTCAGTTGCATTTACAACTTCAATGACAAGGAGGAATAAGGGAGCATGGTCATCTCTTGGTCTTGGTCTCTCTCTTGGTGATTTTATTGGTGATATTCTTGGTGACATTCTTGCAAAGTGTGGATCAAGTTTGAGAGAGATATTTTTGCAGATGCAGCTGCTACAGTTGTGTATGGTACTTGTTTTGTGAATATGGAGACTTGTTGGCAGCCCTACATGATTTCACTATTTGAACGACAAACGACACTTTCTGTAGCTGCCTTCACCTCATCTTGTAGATATTATCATTTGGAGATGATTACTGGATTATAAAAGAAGTTCATTAATTCTTTAAAATTTGCATTTTTGTTTTGTTTCATGTTTGATTCATGACTGAAATCATTAATCAAACATGAAAACTTTGCTTCGTATTATTTTCTTATACAAAACATTGTTTTTAAAGGGTCCTTGTGCTTATATCTATTCTAAATCTAACATTTGAATGACTTACCTTTTGAATGTTTTGAATGTTGATATTATTTCTATATACATAGGTTGTTCACATTTGAATTATGAACATTTTTGTGTTAATATATTAAATCCTTTGAAAATCAACTATAGTCGTGCTAGTCATGAGAATTAATGTGCAAATATCGTACCTTGTACTTAATCGTTTTGATGACAGAGTAAATTAAAAATATTTTCATTACGGGTTGAAGGTTTTTCATTCTTTGTATGCAAGGGTTTCATTACTAGGCATGGTCAAGCATCATGACCAAACCCTCAGTGTTTATACTATGATTTCATAGAGATTTTGTTTCGTTTGTTTCCATTTTATCCGCTCAGATTTGTTTCTTTTACTCCTACCATCCAAACCCACAAGTATTTTGAGTCGCCCCTGTTACATTCGAGTCATATTTGTAATGGCCCTTGTTGTTCAATTGGATCCAAATGGTATCCAAGCATTTCTATGTCATGATGATGAAATAAAATATTTAAGATGCCAAGGATGGGATACCTTCATCAAAAGGTTTGAAGGTTATAACCTTCATGTGGCTAAGGAATTTTCACAGAATTTCGATGGGTGTAGGGAGGAAATTGGAGACATCCAGTTATAGGTAACTGAGGATTTTGTGAGTGAAGCCACAGGGCTTCCATCCACCGGCAAGAAGTGGTTCAAAAACTCAAATATACAAGAAGTTCCATGGAGCCTCTTCATTACCTCAAGGAAAATCAATTGCTGTGAAAAAGGTATCCCTATTTATTTAGTTAAAGCTAGATGGCATGGTCTTATTTTTTTCCTCAAACAATTTGTAACCTATGAGGGTCGTTATGGTTTAGTTTTTCTCTATCATATACGACTGCTTATGTGTTTCATAGATTTTCAAATAAATGTTCCCTTCTATCTGCTGAGAAGCTTGTACAAAATTTCTAAAAGGTATAAGAGACAAAGCCCCAAATCTAGTCTCTTTCACCATGGGTTAATTAAAATGTTGTTGATTCACTGTTTGACAACCCTAGGCAATTGTTGGGATGGATTTTTAACAAGAAATGGATTTTCTACAACCATTCCTGTAGAAACCACTATTTTGGGTGAACCACTAATAAGAAAATAGTTTGACTTTTAAAGTAATGAGCCAAACTCTCTAAAGGGAAACCCTCGAGATGAGGAAATACTCAGTAAATATTCACATGAGGAAAAGGATGCTAGTTCCAAGTTGATTGAAACCCCTATGGATGAATTATATGATGGCTATAACGCCACTATAAAATACGATAGCAAAAAATCTCGCAATCAGACAAAACAAATACACATGGATCTAGGGTTTCAAAACAAAAGAGTTGGTCGCCTCATTTTGAATAATTTAAGGGATCGAACTAAACCTCATTTGAGCTTGATCGACCTGATCGAGGTCAATGAGGCTTCAGATCCCGAAGTTGAATTCTTCCTGGCTGAAGAAGATCTAGTTTGTCAAAGATCTGACCCTGCTCAATTGTATGACTTTGTTAATAATCTTCCACCATGTCTCAAGGGTAAAGATGGGTTCACTGGTATTAGGCTTGGTCAAGGGCATGTAACAGGTAGTATTGATACATCGAGACTTGACTGTACACTTTGCCAACTCATCATCCCTCCTGTGCAATGTGAGGTTTTCCTACATTGGATTGAACAATACTATATTGATATTCCCATCCTCCAAGTTCAGATTAAAAAACTCACAGCTCATAGTGAATTACTGATAAAACAAAATATTGATATTAGAGAAAACACAAAGATATAAGATAAACGCCTTAAGAAGACATGTAACATTGTTATCAAAAACCCAGACATTGTTAATTCCATAATCAATTGCGAGCTATTTTGATCCATGTTTAGTCATTGGTTGAAATGGTAAAATGTTTTTCCCTATTATTACATTCATGTTATCTTTTTGAATCAAATTGGTTTAAAATTAGAATTCATTTTCCAAGATAAGACTGGCTATAGAATCTTTTGATTCTATAGCCAAGTCATTTTTAAATAAAAAATTAGTAATTAGTTGTTAATAAATTATCTAACTTTTTCCTGTTTCATTTTCAGGACATGGTAGATATTGATGCTGATTTTTTGAGGTGGAACATATTCGATTTAGATGAATAGTATCTCTTTCCTATTTATTTTGTAAAAAAGAAAAACTTTTATTAATTTTTGAAAATAAATAATTCAGTTATGAGTGGTTGTAGGCCCTCCATTTTTGTAATATTTTGATCTCATGAGATCTTATCCTATCCTAGGAGATAGGAAGATGAGATTTCAAAAAAACTCTTTAAATAATCTGCATTTTCTAAGTGAAGGCATCTTGACTTGGAACCAATTATGGATGAATGATTTTCTGGACTTAATGGAACATTGTATAGCATTTCGACTTTAGTCCACTGTGAATGTTGTTTCATTGATGTTTTGATTTATTTGATCTTGGAATATTAATATGTTGTATAGATTTAGTCTCAATGACATGTTATGTTCTATGATATTCATGTTGTAGATGTCATTCATGATTTTTTGTTCCATATGTTGTGACTATGATCATCGAATCAATTTTAATATCATGATTTTTTCTTTGATGTTTAATTGATAGATAAAATGAGTGTGTTACATAAATATTTATCTGACTGTAATCACTCGCAATTATAAGATCGCAATTATGTGTTTCCTATTCTATTTTTTAAATCCCAGATGCCAATATATTCCTTGAATTTATTCAGGAAAAATATAGTATAAGCCTACTGCAGATTTCTCTCACAGGCGGGGCAACTGGATGCTCTTGGTTCATATAGAGGAACAAACACATTAAACAAACTAATATCAAGTTATCTTCACCTACTTCTAATTTCTGTCATTTGATGCATTAGTGAAACATTAAAGTTTAGATTGTCTTTGACCATCTGCAGATCTTTGTTTCATAACTTAGTTAATTCAAGTTTTGTTAGATTTATAATTAGAAAACAAAAAATATAAAAATGTGCTTTCTTTATATTCTTCTCAAAAAACAATTATCTTTACATTGATTTTGTAAGTTTCCCTTAAAACTTGCAACCTGTAAATTGGGTTACTTAGACAACCCCGAACTAGACCTGTTCTTCGAGTTCAAGGCTTGCCAATTTTTCCCGTCAACAGGTGGTGCTAGAAGGAGGGCCTGATTTCAATTGATGGCACATGGAAGTCGTAAGACTCCTCCCCCACATAGTCGCTCCCCTATCATAACACGTAGTCATTCAGACAACAATGTTATGCTTGAAACATCAGCTACCTTGAATGATAATATTGATTTTCCCATTGACCCAGTGACACCAGCTCCTCAAGGGGCCAACATCCAAGAAATTGTTCGTCAGTCACTCATAAGGACACATGGTGTCTTTTCCCGCATCAGACAACTTGGTAGGCCACTTAATCAACCCTTATATTTCTCTGATATCAGATAACAACTTGAAGTCATTGGTCTGCTTTTAAAACCTTTAGGAGATAATACTACAAATCCTGCCAAAACACCTACTCTCGGAGTTGGAGGATCTGGTATCCCACCTTCCCCACCTAGTTCATCTCCATCTTATTTGGGACGAGAGTCATCTGACGAAGGAAGTTCCTCATATGAATCATCTCAGCCTTCGACACCACCAACACCCATGGAAAACCAAAACAATCCTACTAGACCTTGGCTGATCAAGATGTCATGGTTGTACCTGGACCTCAACAACCATTACCAAAACACCCAGAGAAATGGTTGCCTAAATTTGATCTAGATTCTAAACAATCTGCTGAGGATCACATAATTTTTTTTATGTTGGCCATTAGACTCCAAAATGTAGAAAATGAAGATGTAGTATGTAGACTCTTTCCTTATACTTTTGAGGGAAATGCCTCCACATGGTATTTTTTCCAACAACCCCAGACTATCGTCTCTTGGGACAAGTTTGAAACCTTTTTCCTAGAGAGTTTTGGAGATGATAAATCTCCCGAAGTATTGGTTATGGAGCTCTCCAGTATAAAGATGAATCCCAAGAAGAAAGTAAAATATTTTAACCAAATATTTCTTATGTTAAAGAATCGAATTCCCACAAACTCAATGCCCACTGAAGGTCTAATTGTTTCATATTACACCAAAGCTCTACATAACAACATAGCATTTTGGTTTAAAACGTCTACAAAGTCTACACTATTGGAATCCTTCGAGGAGGCAGGCCAAATCGAGAAGGACATATTAATATTAAAGGAAAATCTCAATACTGAATCCGAAACAACTTCATCTTCTAGAAAGAATGTAGAAATCCTCACTACGCCTCCTCACGCTAAAAATCAATCAAAAACTTTATACCTAGAAAGCTTGCAAAAGGCTTTCCAAAAATTGTCAAATCAAGTCATCAACTTGAAGAGATCGACCAAGGAGGCATCCTCAAGAAAATGAGGTTTTAAACCACCTTTCATAAATATTTTTCCTCCAAATCATCCAAACCATACCACTGAAGGTCTTAATCTCAAAATCTTATAATACACTTTGCAAACTATTCTTGAAGCACATGATAATTTTGTCCCTCCTAAAAGTTTTGAAGACTTAGCTGAGGAAGAAGTACCAAAGAAGAATAATCATCCCCCAATATCTTCGGACACTTCTCTGACATTATTTTCCAAGCAAACTTTGAAATTGTCGACCCTTACATCACAAGAAGAAAAACACAGAGAAAACCTTCTTTTGAAGCGAGTAATAATGTGCCTCCAAAACAGTCAAAACAAGCTTAAATAAAACAGATTTTAGCAGCCCCAGTTTTAGAATATGACTTAATTGAAGATCTAAAAATATTAGGGGCTAATATTTCTATTTTCGATCTTTTGAAATTTCCTCTTATTCTACAGAAAATGCTTCAAAGTATCGCAAAAAACAGTAAGAACAATGATCCTAGAAGAAAGAAAACTGCATAAGTTGGTTCTAAAACAACCAAAAAGATCCCTACTAAAATGACATCTGAACCTACAGATAAAAGGGATTTAATCAAATGTAGATAAAACTGTATCAAAAAAGGGATTTAGGTGAAAAAACTGTATCAAATGTAGATAAAATATTTTTAGGCACAGTGGAAAAAAAATCAATAGAATTATGTTGTTAACGCTCGTAAAAATATCCCTCCTTTTTTGTTAACTTTCAAAATTTTTAATAGAACTATACATAATTGCATGGTTGATTTTGGTGCATCATCAAACATAATTCCTTTATCTGTGTGTCAAAAAATTGATGTAGAAGTTCAACCTTCTGATCTCAAAATCATTCAACTTGATCAGACAAATGTTAAGGTAATCGGTGAACTTAAGAATGTTCTAGTTAGGTTATGTTCTAATCTTAAAGTTCACCAAATTATTGACATTATTTTTGTTGACATCCTTGAAGTCTATGGTTTCTTTTTAAGCAGAGACTGGTCCAAATAGTTGGATGGTTACTTTACCATAGATTGGTCTCATATTTGGTTGTCGGAAAATGGACATCCCAATAAAATTAGGATAAATCGTGAATGCTATCTCAAGCACATCGTGCCATATCTAAATGATGCAAACAAACCATTTACCGCATCTACTAATTCATTTGAAATGCAGGGTATGGACACTTTCTTTGGTAACTTCATGACTGAAATTTCCCCTTTCACTGATCCTGGGCAACAATTAGAAGTTATGACCTGTACTCAGTCATCATCTTCACCAAGTGTGTCAAACACTGTCGATGAAGCTCAAATCTGGTCGTTGTATTTCGACGGATCCAAATACCAAGAAGGAGCTGGTGCAGGATGTGTACTCATCGATCCCACAGGTATTAAGACTTTCATTTACCATTGATTAGAGTTTGAGTGCACTAATAATATTGCCGAATAGAAAGCACTTCTACAATGGATTAAGAAATATTTGGATATGGGTATAATAAATTTAATGGTATTCAGTGATTCAGAAACTGTGGTCAGGAAGGTAAGAAATTCCATACATTTCTTATCACCACATATGAAAAGTTTCCAAACCGAGGTATGGAGTTTGATACAAAATTTTTAGCATTTAATATAAATTCCATTACTAGGATAAATAATTCAGAGGCTAATGTATTGACTAATGTCACTTCTAAACTATTGCCTACAGAAGGTATTTCCCCTAATTCATTTTCAATTGAATTGTTGTTCAGGCCGTCAATCCTAGATAACATTACTAATTGGAGAGTGTTTGACAATGATAAAAAAATCATCAACTTCTTGCATATGGAAGACACCTTCCAGGGTGCAGTCATCGATGGAAGCACTCACTATGAAAACCTCCACAACTTCATAGTAATATCATATGCTAGATCTCCTAGATCGACGTCTAATTTGGTAAAATCTATCTCCAGATCTATTGTAATACTAGAGAAGTATTATGACTTGCATGATAAATTAGAGGGTCAATTAATTGTAAAACGAACATTTCTTCCTTGACTTATGAGATGGTAAATTTAGGGACTAAGGATAATCCTCAAACTATCAATTTGGGAACTTGATGCTCCAAGAAAGAACGATCTACCTTTATAAAATTATTTACAGAAAAACACATTTTTTCCTTGACATATGATGACTTGAAAACATTTGATCCTAATATAATACAACATGTCATCCCCATGAAACCACAAACTTAGCCTTTTCAACATAAGTTAAGAAAGATGCACCACAAATTGGAACCCACTGTCAAGAAAGAACTGAATAAATTACTAAATGAAAAGATAATTTTCCAGGTCAGAAACACACAATGGGTGTCTAATCTAGTTCCTGTAAGAAAGAAAAGTGGTGAAATTCGACTCTATGTTGACTTTCGTAACTTGAACCGAGCCTCCGATAAATTTAACTACCACGTTCCTCCAATGGAACAAATTCTTCAACAAGTGTCCAGTTCTGAAAGACTATCTCTGTTAGATGGTGTTTTGGGATACAACCAAGTCCTCATGTCTCCCTTGGATCAGCTCAGAACCACTTTTCGTACCCCATGGGGTACCTATGCCTACAAGAATATGTATTTTGGGATTATAAATGCTGGGGCCACTTTCTAGAGAGAAATGGACATTTCTTTTCATGGTCTCATAAATCATTCAGTAGTGGTCTACCTTGATGATGTTGCCATTTTCTCTAAAAACAAGAAAGATCACTTGTCTCACCTTAGTGTTGTCCTAGAATGGTGCTGTAAGTACGACATATATATCAGTCCTAAGACATCAGTCTTTGTGGTAGAAAAAGGAAAATTACTCGAATTCATAGTGTCCAATGATGGAATGATCATCAATCCCTAAAGAACGCAATCTATTTCCAAACTTCCTCCTCCCTCCTCCAAAAAATTCATTCAATCCTTTTTAGGCCAGATTAATTTCGTCAGAAGATTTGTCCCAAGTTTCTCAGAAATGGTAAGAACCTTAAAAAATTTAATTAAAAAGGATATTCAGTATCGTTGGGGACCCTGAGAAAGTTAATCTTTTGATTCTATTAAAAAAATAAATAATAGAATTTCCTTCCTTGATGAGTCATGATTTTTCTTGGGATTTCACTCGTTACACCTTCGCCTCCGACCAATCTTATGTTGTTGTATTAACACAAAAAAATGACGAAAGTAATTAAATACCCATTTCCTTCATGAGCTCAACTTTCAAAGGGGCTAAAATGAATTACCCCTCTTTATAGAAATATGCATATGCTATTTTTAAAGCAGTGAAACAGTTCTAGTCCTCTCTGCTGAAATCTAGAACTAAAGTCATCGTTCCTTACCCTGTTGTGAGAAACTTGTTAGTACAAAAGGAACTGGGTGAAAAAGCGGGAAATTAGATGACAACGTTACAAGAGTATGAATTCGAAATAACTCCTGAACAAATTGTTAGAGGTTAAGGCTTATGTAAACTAGTGGCCGATTCAATTGAATAATAGGAAAATAAAATTAACATCGCAACTGTAAATTAACACAGCAGGAAACAAATCAACTGTACACAAGTTGTTGCTAATTCTTGGTATGATGATATTAAATTTTATTTGACACATGGATCTTCTCCTTTATATATTGATCCTAGAAGCAGAAGAGCACTTAGGTTAAAATCTTCATCTTTCTAGTTCATAAATGATGTATTGTTTCGAAATAATTCCGACGATCTTCTTATGCGTTGTTTGGAAAAATATGAAGTAGAGAAAGTGCTATATGAACTTCATGTAGGTGAATCTAGTGGACACTTCGGTGGAGACACCACTACCCATAAAGTGTTAATATATGGGTACTATTGATCCATGTTGTTTAAATATGCCCACACCCTATGCCATAAATGTATAATTTGCCAAAAGGTTGTTGGATGGGTGAAAAAGGTAGCATTCCCTTTGCAGTCCATTACTATAGATTCACCTTTTCAGCAGTGGGGTCTTGACATCATAGGCCCAATCAATCCTTCTTCTTCACAATAACACAAGTATATTATTACAATGATGAATTATTTTACCAGATGGTCTGAATTTGCACCTTTGAAAGTGGTAAACACGAATCAGGTAGTATATTTCCTTAATTAGAATATCATTACTAGATTCAACATTCCTGAATGTTTAGTCTTTGATAACACATGTTATTTCTCATCCCTTAATATGAATGTGTTCTCTTTAGAAAAAGGGATTAAATTAAAATATTCTTCCAGCTATTACCCCCAAGGAAATGGTAGCGAAATCAACAAATAAATATTTATTCAAGATTATCAAGAGGACAGTTTCTAAAAACCACAAGAACTAGCACACCACACTATTTAATGCACTCTGGGATGATAGAGTGACACCCAAAACCTCTATTGTTAATTCTCCTTTATTTCACGTTTATGGAAGAGAAGAAATCCTGCCTCCTCATGTTTTACTCCCATCTATGTAATTATCACAGAAAGTTCAAGAAGAGGTTTTCCCTCCTCCAGAAAGTCAAATCAATTCTTTATTAAAACTAGAGGAAGTAAGAACGCAAGAAAATAAGAAGCTGGATTAGCATTAGCAGATTGTGAAAAACTATTTTGATTCAAACTCTTCTTCAGATAGGAACTTCGAGGTAGGAGACCTAGTTCTCAAATGGGATAAACCCCATGAGGGAAAAGGGAAACACACCAAGTTCCAGAATCTGTGGTTGGGACCATTTGTAATCTCTGAAAAACTAGGTCCCAACTCTTTCCATATACACAATTTTGAAGGATAGCTAGAGAATTTTCCAGTGAATGACCAAGCTCTCAAGAGGTTTTTTTCCTAATGATTCCATATCCACCTCTGTACATATTTTTCTTTCTTTAATTTAATTTATTTTATTATTTTTATTTTGGTTCTTTTCATTTTTCTTGTTTTCACTTCTTTCTGAGTAAATTTATGTTTGTGACACCATTTAGTTCATGAAAGGAAACCAAAATGTCACATCATAAAGAAACAGTCAAGGTCATTTCAAAGTATTAGTGCTATAAATTGTTGAAACTCAGACTAGCAAAAGAAATTTCATGTTCAGGATAGTCTTCTTGGTTTCACTTTATAATCATGAGAAGATACGATCATCATTAAATCTCTTTACAATGTCATTGTTTTTAAAGAAAAAAACTCAAGTATGCCTTCCTGTCCTTGAAAATTTATTCTTATCAGAAAACTAAATTCAGATCATGATGAAGGTTGTCAAGCAAAAAATTAAGTTGGAAAATATCAAGTGTTTCAGAATCTAAAATTTTCAGCATCACCCCTCTCTCCTTAAGATCATAAAATTTATGTCAAATTGTAAATAACTTCTAGAGAGGTGTGGGAAGTGTCTGTAAACCTGTCACGATACTAAGAAAGTATACAATCAACAGGTAAATGCATGCATGATGCCAAGACAACTTCGTCGGGGTACTGAATAGGCCTACTGGTAGTGAAGCAATGTCGGGTTCAAAAACATTATTAGGTATAAATTTTGATATTAATCGTAAAATGTCCTTCATATTGAATTGATAATTCTTGGATAGGGTAGAGGTATCAGAATGGGTTAATTGACATCCCTGCCGAGGCTATGGACACATGTTGGCAACAACGACCCTGTCAACAGTATCAGAGTCATTGGCCTAAATATCCTCTCTCTCGTAATTAAAACTTGTCACAATATTGTATTTGGATAGAAAGACATTTGAAACTAGACTGTGTGATGTTTTTGAGTTTGATTGGGATGCTTGAATTTCTATCGATTGTTATTTAATTTTCAACCATTCTGATCTGTCATAACATGAATTCTCTGGTGATCCATAGATAACTTCTTCGCCCAGTAAGTCGCCACTATTGGCATCCCTACACGATTTCTTTATTTTAATGACAAACAACACTTTATGTAGCTATCTTCACCTCATATTGCAGATATTATCATTTGGAGATGATTACTGGATTATAAAATATGTTAATTAATTCTTTAAAATTTGCATTTTCATTTTGTTTCATGTTTGATTCATGACTGAAAGAATGAATCAAACATGAAAACTTAGCTTCGTATTATTTTCCTATACAAAACATTCTTTTTAAAGGGTCATTGTTCTTATATCTATTCTAAATATAACATTTGAATGGATTACCTTTTGAATGTTTTGAATGTTGATATGATTTCTATATACATAGTTGGTTTGCATTTGAATTATGACCATTTTTGTGTTCATATATTAAACCCTTTGCAAATCAACTATAGTCGTGCTAGTCATGAGAATTAATGCGCTAATATCGTACCTTGTACTTAATCCTTTTGCTGATAGAGTAAATTAAAAAGATTTTCATTACGGGTTGAAGGTTTTTCGTGCTATGTATGTGAGGGTTTCATTACCAAGTATGGTCAAGAATCATGAAAAAACCCTTGGTGTTTATACTATGATTGCACAGAGATTTCATTTTGTTTGTTTCCATTTTATCCGCTCAGATTTGTTTCTTTTACTCCTACTATCCAAACCTAGAACTGTTTCGTGTCGCCCCTGTTATAGTCCAATCATATTTGTAATGGCCCTTGTTGTTCAATTGGATTTGAATGACAGCCAAACATTGCTTTGTCATGATGATGCAATCAAATATTTAAGAGGTCAAGGCTGGGATACCTTCATCAAAAGGTTCAAAGGTTATAACCTTCATGTGGCTAAGGAATTTGCACAGACTTTCAATGGGTGTAGGGAGAAAATTGGAGACATCTAGTTAGAGGTAACTAAGAAGTTTGTGAGTGAATCCACATGGTTTCCATCCACTAGCAAGAAGTGGTTCAAAAACTCAAAGATATAAGAAGTGCCATGGAGCCTCTTCATGAACTCCAAGAAAATCAATTGTCATGAAAAAGGTATCCCTATTTCTTTATTTAAAGCTAGATGGCATGGGCTAATTTTGATCCTCAAATAGTTTGTAACCTGTGAGGGTCATTATGGTTTAGTTTTTCTCTATCATATACGACTTCTTATGCATTTCATAGGTTTTCAATTAAATGTGCCCTTCTATCTGTTGAGAAGCTTGTACAAAATGTCTAAAAGGTATAAGAGATAGAGCCTTGACTAGAGTCTCTTTCACCACAACTTAATTAAAATTCTATTGATTCACCATTTGATAACCCTGGTTGATTGTTGGGATGGAATTTTAACAAGAAGTGGATTTGCTACAACCATTCCTATAGAAACCACTATTTCGGGTGAACCACTGATAAGAAAATAGTTTGACTTTTCAAGTAATGAGCCAGACTCTCTAAAGGGAAATCGTCGAGATGAGGCAATACCCAGTCAGTATTCACATGAGAAACATGTTGTTGGTTTCGAGTTGATTGAAACCCCTATGCATGAATTAGATGATGGCCATAACGCCATAGTAAAATATGATAGAAAAAAATCTCGCAATCAGACAAAACAAAAACACATGACTCTAGGGTTTAAAAAAAAAAGAGTTGGTTGCCTCATTTCGAGAAATTTAAGGGATCAAGCTAAACCTCAATTGAAATTGATCAAATCGATCGAGGTCAATGAGGCTTCATATCATGAAGTTGAAGAGTTCCTCGCTGAAGAAGATCCAGATTGTCAAAGATCTGACCCTGCTCAACTGTATGAATTTGTTAATAATATTCCACCATGTCTTGAGGGTAAATATGGGTTCACTGTTATTAGGCTTGGTCAAGGGAACGTAACAGGTAGTATTGATACAACCAAACTTGACTGTAGACTTTGCCAACATATCTTCCCTCCTGTGCAATGTGAGGTTTTCCTACAATGGATTGAACGATACTATAATGGTATTCCCATCCTCCAAGATCAGATTAAAACACTCACAACTCACAGTGAATTACTGAGAGAATAAAATATTGATCTTATAGAAAATGTGGAGAGACAAGCTAAATGCCTTAAGAAGACAGGTAACATTGTGATAAAAAACGCAGACAATGTTAATACGAGAATCAATTCCAAGCTATTATGATCCATGTTTAGTCGTTGGTTGAAATGGTAAAATGGGTTTTCCCTCTTATTACATTAATGTTATATTTTTGAATCAAATCAGTTTAAAATTAGATTTCTTTCGCCAAGATAAGACTAGCTACATAATATTTCGATTCTGTAGCCAAGTCATTTTTAAATAAAAAATTAGTAATTAGTTGTTAATAAATTATTTAACTTGTTCTTGTTTCATTTTCAGGATATGGTAGATCTTGATGCTGATTTTATGAGGTGGAACATGTTCGATTTAGATGATTAGTATCTCTTTCCTATTTATTTTGTAAAATATATATATATATATATTATTAATTTCTGAAAAGAAACAATTTAGTTATGAGTGGTTGTAGGCCCTCCATTTTTGTAATATTTTGATCTCATGAAATCTTATCCTATCCTAGGAGATAGGAAGATGATATTTCAAAATAACACCTTAAATACTTTTCATTTTGGAAGTGAAGGCATCTTCACCTAGAACCAATTATGGATGAATGATTTTCAGGACTTAATGGAACAACGTATAGCATTTCGGCTTTAGTCCCATGTGAATGTTGTTTCATTGATGTTTTGTTTTCTTTGATCTTGGAATATTAATATGTTGTATAGATTTAGTCTCAATGACATGTTATGTTCTATGATATTTGTTATCACCCCATAATTTATGGGAATCAACTGATGACTTGGATATTATCTGTATCTGGTGATTTGGTTCACAAATGATATTTCATTCTTCAAATAATTTGTGAAAAGAAAAAGAAAGAAAAAGAAAAAGAAAAGAAAAAGAAAGGAAAGAAAAGAAAAAAGAAAAAAGAAAAAGAAAAGAGGGCAAAAAGATTTGAAATAAAAGCCCCATGCAATAACCAGTGACTTGGTCATACCTTTCAAGCATGACCTAGTTCTTTTAAATTTTCAATGTTGATAGGATAGTGAATGCATCTGATCATACTGCCTAATGTTGGTCAGATAACCCTTAGGTTAGAACTAGTGAATAAATCTGATCAGACCATCTAATCCTGATCAGGTAGCCCCTAGAAAGAATAAAATCTTGACCCAACTGTTTAATCTAGGTCAATTGCCTTGTGACAGTAGGATAGGACGTAGGTTAATTGCCTTGACCCCTTGCCGAAATAAAGCCAGATTGATAATATGTTACCTTATAACTCCAGTGCCTGAATGTAATTGAATTGATGTCCCCCTTGGTGGTGTATATGATAAATACCAAAAGAAAACCCATATAAATGCCCTTATCCTAAGTTTTCCTACGTATGACATTTTCCGCCCCCTGCTTATGGATCATGCACTTTTCAAGCGCCCCGATCACGGTGCTGAAATCAACGGCTCACAGTTGATTCCGGACCCCCCTTAGTGTTTTGCTTTTAACCAAAGCGGGGGGTCCGAAGTCAGAGATAACTTTTGCGCAGATCTGGACAGTCCAGAAAGGAGCGCGCCAATCCATGGTTTACATCGAATGTCGGACCCCCCCCTCCATTCTGCCTTTAATGGAGGGGGGGGGGTTCCGAGTTAGGGGATAATGAAGGCGCAGATCTGAACGGCTCTAAGCGGAGCGCTTAAATCAATGATCCACAATGAAAGTCGGACCCCCCCCTAATTTCTACCTTTAATGGAGGGGGGGGGGGGTCCGAGATTGGTGTTAAAAAGCGAACAAAGATCTGCGGTCAGAAATCAAGCGCGCAGATCGACGGATCGTGGTGATTTCCGGACCCCCCTTGGTATCCTATCTTTAATCAAAGGGGGGGGTCCGGGAAGCAATCTTCCTCACGATGGGCCCCATGTTACATGTGTCGTCGCCCTATTGGTTCACGGGTCTCATCCTCCACATTCTTTCTGACACTCCGTCTCCCCAGGACGTCACCCTCCACTGAGCCAACTTGTTCCACTCGCGTCTGGGTCTGAGTCCCATCCCATTACTACGACCAGCCCCTGGTGTCAGCGCCATAACACCCTTCACTCATGAACAACCCCCTTTGGCGACTTTACCTCCAATCACAAACCTCCACGTCAGTCGTCCGTACATGTTGTTCACCATCACCTACCATATCACCCCAAAGTGGCCCGTTATACATTAATGAATGGATAAAACGCCCGTTGTCATGTTAACCGTTTTCCCACGTCCGACCGACCCAGTTTTGAATAAAAACACCGTTGTGCCCACTTTCATTCATTATTCGTCCCTCGCGCCAGAAACCAACCATCGCACCAGAGAACCTATCTATCCTATTTCCATTGCTTCCCCGTCATTTTCCATCCACCACCAGTAGACCCCACTAACGTTGTTTGTTGCAGGTACAGTCGCTGAGATGGCGTCTAAAACAAGGCCAACTGAAGAGGAAGAGAATCCGTTCGTCCCTCCTCCGGTCAATCTTGATAAAATCCCTCTGGTAGACAAGGACCGCTTGATAGTGGACACAGCATGCAGCTTTGATTTCTCTGATCTGCAATCATGGCTCCGAGAAGTTTTCCTAGATCAGAGTGATGATATTGGGCTCTGGGAGTCCAATATGCCCCTATATCTATTCCCCCAAGTCCACCATTTCCCAGAGTTTGCACTCAAGTGCCAAGCTCACTACGTCCCTGAACAGAAAGCCATTGTTTCCTCCTTGGGGGACGTCCTCTTCTTCATTACCCCAGAGGACATCAATCAAATGATGCAGATAACTCACCCTGAGTCTGCGATCCCATTCAACCTGGAAATCCTCACCGAGCTCTACCAGAAGATGAATTTCCCGCAAAGAGCTCAGATTTTCGAGCTGTTCTCTCCCCCTTCATCTCCAATCCCGACCACCAATCCCCCCTATTCTTCTTCCATATTCTCCATCAAAGGGAATCATATTATTTTGGCTGTATGTGCTCTACTTGGATACTTTTTTGACCAATGGGTGGACGAACCCATCATGGGTTTCCTATCCATCTTTTTAAATGATGAAAGGCCAACCACTCAATTCGATTACAGTACTTTCTTGGCAAGTAACATCCATGAGCAATTCATGAATTTCACCACTGAGGGAATGCTCACATATTCATCTATTCTGGCCTACATGTTCTTATACTTTCAAGTAGACAGGTTCAGCTTCTCCCCGCAGAAGATGGACTCTGACGGGAAGCCGCAGCCAGTCACAGCGTAGACGTCCCTTCTGAAGCGAAATTCGGTCGAATATGATTTTACAGCATTCATTGACCAGTTCTACCACCCTGTGATAAGTATGCTAAGTGGCGTGCCTGAGACACGAGTAAATGAAGAAGTCCGTAGAGTTCTGCATCTCTCAGAAAGTGCGAAGACAGGAGACTGGTACTTGTACCAGAATCACTCCGAAATCCGAGTCTATGGGTGCGAGTTGGCACCATACAAGCTTCCGAGATACATACCGGTAAGAGTTTTCGCACTAGAATACATTAGGCAAATTATGAATTCTAATGATATTCACTTTGTCTCCTTAAAAAAGAAACAACAGATGCGGCTCAAAGGGCAGATAGGTTCATTTATATCCAATAATAGAAACGCTGGTGATGAAGCAGACAAATTATTGAGGGAAATGAAATTTCAAACTAGTTTCACCTGGCGCTACGACCCTTATGGAATCATTTCTGAGATGAGACTCAAACATAAGACTGGCCCATATGTGCATGAGCCCAGGCCCGAAATCGAAAAATTTGCCAATCAAACTGAATGGGAGCCTGATACATTGGAGGATGTGGAACCCGTGGTCAGGGCAGAACAATAAGGGCCCTCAACAAGTGCGCTCCCCGCTACCACGCCACAGGTCCTCAAGGAAAAGAGGCCCCGACAGGAGTCATCTCCTCCTGTAATAGAGGTATCAACAGAGGAATTTCAAATTCACTCCAAAAAGCTGAAGACCGTCTCA
>ML777548.1:1078085-1088214 GCA_009831015.1 Picea engelmannii
CTTTTCGCCCAGAGTCTGACAGGGGACGCTAAGAAGTGGTTCAAAGCCTTACCCGCAGCATCAATCCCTAACCTTGTCGCGTTCCAAAGAAGTTTCCTCGACAGATGGGAGGTGAAGAAAAACCCCCTCCAGATACTGTCCGATTACGAAAACATAAAGAGGAATCAAGGTGAGACGGTCCAAGACTATTGCACCCGTTTCAACAACTTATATAATGCAATCCCTAATGAAATCAAACCTCCCCCAGGTTTGGCATTAATTAAATTTCCTGATGGATTTGATGCTGACATGTCTTATCAATTGAGAGAAAGAAATGCTGCCACCCTTGAAGACATGTAGAGATGTGCCATTAGCGTGGAAGCAAATCTGTTAGCAAAACGGGCCCGACAAAGGTCAGAAAGAAGAGTCACTATCAGAGATGAACCTTCCACGTCGATCACAGAGTCCAAGATGGATTCCTTATCTCGAAATGTGGAGTTTATGATGGAAAAAATGAGTTTATCTAAAAGGAACCCTCCAAGGGACAACGCATCGGCTCCCCAGATTCGAAACCCCAACTTCAGAAGAAACCCTCCTCAAATCAGGCAAAGGGATCCCAGGGACCAAAGAGATCAGCGAGATCCTAGGGATCAAAGAGAACAAAGAGGGCCAGATCCACCGATTAGACCACCCCTACAGGAGAAATATGCTGATGATGGAGAGGAAGTTATAGAAGAATTGGAAGACACTCATATCAATCTCATGGGAATACACGACAATGATGCCATTTTCCTTACTCAAGAAGAGCAGGAACTATTCCTGCTAAACCAAACAAAGGTGAGTGGAGAGACTGAGGGTGCGGGGCAACCAACCTGGGAAGATGACATTCTTGAAGTGCACCGACAGTACAACCTACGGAGTAAAAAGATAGAAGGAAATTCTCCAAGAAGGACGAACGAAACGCAGAAGGTAGCCGAGACCCAAAAAACTCCTGAGAAAACCACCGCAGGAAAATATTTCGAGAAAGGTAAAATTGATACGCCGGTGAAGAAAAATGTCACTATATTGAAAAGAACAGCGCAACCCAAAGTTTCACCCGTAAACCTGCCTAGTACTTCTGACCGGAGGGATATGGATCAACCAGAGTTGACGACACAGACCCGTACCTCTGCACCTTTTAGCCTAGAAGCAGAATTGGCCAAAATTAAAATTCTTGTCCCATTAACAGAGTTAATAAGCCGAGGCGGTTATTGTTCGCAGGTACTAAAGACATTGGCCATTGAACCTAACATAGGCACCCAAGCCTTGGCTGTCGGATCAGTGACTCACTCAGACACTGTGAACCTCACTGACGATCGCCCTGAACTCCTTTTCAGACCGACAGTGGATGGTCGAGACGATACCGGTGATGTAGCTCCCTTTTATATCAGTTTGAATATACATGATTTAATACTGCATAATGCCATGTTGGACTCGGGTGCCTCACATAATTTAATGCCCAAAGCTGTAATGGAAAAGATGGGATTGGAAGTCACTAGGCCATACAAAGACCTCCACTCTTTTGACTCTAGTAAAGTCAAATGTATTGGTTTGATTAAGGACCTCTGCATCACTCTGGTCCAGATCCCTTCGAAAAGTATGGTAATGGACGTGGTAGTAGCAAACATCCCACCAAAGTATGGTATGTTACTGTCCCGATCTTGGGGCGCTAAGCTGAAAGGAACTTTACAGCTGGATATGTCTTATGCCACTGTCCCAGTGTTCGGACAACAGAGGAGGTTATACAGAGAAACTCTGATGAAATATATGGTCAACAGTCAAGAGAAACCTCATAATTATCCCCTTTACTCTGCCCATTCGGATTTAGATTCTTTCATCTTGTACAATGATGAGGCTACCAAAGAGCAGGATAATCAGCTGACGGAAAACGTAGCTGGTCAAGATGAAGGTCCAGAAAGCGATGACGCAACAAAGATAGAAAATGAGATCACGGAAGATTTTCCTGCCGAGTTATGGAGTATGGATTTCGATGGAGCTGTGAGGAAAGAAGGGGCAGGGGCTGGTGTCTGGTTGCATAATCATCGGAAGAGGTACTCAGAAAATCACTCTTATAAGTTAAATTTCCACTGCACTAACAACGTCGCTGAGTATGAAGCTTTAATGCTCGGTCTGAAGCTTCTGAAAAAAGTCGGTGCTAAGAAAATAATGGTAAGGGGTGATTCTAAATCGATTATTAAACAAATCAAAGGGGAATATGCCACTAAACATCCATGCCTTAGAGCATACAGGAATGCGGCTCTCGATGCTTTAAAGTGCTTTAATGAGGTTGACCTGCAGGTAATGCCGAGAGGTCAGAATATTCTGGCTGACGGATTAGCTACATCGGCTGCTTCCTGTAAGATCCCTTTCCGAAAAACTCACCCATACATTGTGGAAGTGAGATGCAGACCGACAGTGCTCGATAATATCAGGTACTGGCAAGTGTTTGGAAATGACAATCAGATAGAGAATTTTCTACAATATAAGAAAGAATTTGAATGTACAAACATAGATCTAGAAAATGAAAATGAGAATGTAAATAACTCCGAATTCGAAATAGATAGTGTTAATATTGTAAATACCATAGTTTCAGCAGATACAGTAGACTCATGAGAGTTAGGGGATGACGAAGTAGATGACGATGTGTTATAGCTGAAAAGCAATGTCTTACCTAGAGGCCTTGTCCCTTTAGAAGATCTGTTCGACAGTGATGATGTAGCTAAGAAACCAAAATTAGAAGCTCATGGTCAAGAGGTAGAGGAATGTAATATAGGAATTGATGAGAAGCCTAGAATGGTTAAACTGTCCAACTCCTTACCCACAGAACAAAAGCTTAAATACATGGAACTATTCAAAGAATATTCAGACGTTTTTGCTTGGGGCTATGAAGATTTAAAAGCATACAACACCAGCATTATACAACATAAGATTCCCATCAAGGAGGACAATAAACCATTTAGACAAAAGCTTAGAAGGATAAATCCCAAACTGCTTCCCTTGATAGAAAAGGAGATCAAGAAAATTTATGATGCCAAGATCATAGTCCCACTATGTTTCTCGAAGTGGGTTTCTAATTTAGTCCCCACACGCAAGAAAACCGGTGAAATCAGACTCTGCATAGATTTCAGAAATCTGAACAAAGCATCCTTGAAGGATAATTACCCCTTGCCTAAGATGGATCACCTCTTGCAAAGTGTGGTCGGGTCCAGCCGAATTTCGCTGCTAGATGGTTTTTCAGGTTACAACCAGGTCCTGGTTCACCCAGACGATCAAGAAAAGACTGCTTTCACCACCCCATGGGGCACGTTCATGTATGTGAAGATGCCCTGTGGTCTGATGAACGCAGGAGCCACCTTCCAGAGGGCAATGCACATTGCCTTCGTGGAGGAGTCAGGTAAATTTATTGTCGTTTATCTAGACGACGTGACCGTGTTTTCCCAATCTGATGATGAACACCTGCGGCACCTTAGATGAGTCTTTGAAAAATGTAGAAGGTTTGGGATTTCATTAAATCCAAAGAAATGTCTTTTTGGATTAGAAGAGGGTAAATTGTTGGGACATATCATCTCTAAAGAAGGAATCAGAATCGATCCCAGTAGGATAGAGGCTATACTAAATATAGAACACCCCAGAAACCTTAAAGAACTACAGTCCTTTATAGGGAAAATAAACTTTCTTCGAAGATTCATTCCCAATATGGCTGAACTCCTCCGAAACATCACCAATATGCTAAAAAAGGACGCTAAGATAAAATGGGACCTAGGGGCCAAACAATCCTTTGAACAGGTCAAACGAGCTCTCACAGAGGCTCCATTTTTGATTAGTCCTGATTTTACCAAAGATTTCTACCTTTTCTCTTTCACCTCGGAACATACAATAGCAGCTGTATTATTGCAGAAGAACAGTAAAGGATATGAACATCCCATAGCTTTCTTCAGCAAAGATCTGAGGGATGTTGCGCTGAACTATAATATCATGGAGAAACAGGCCTTTGCTTTGGTAAAGGCTATAAAAGACTTCAGGGTCTATATTCTTCATTCACACGTCATAGCATACATTCCAAACTCAGTGGTGAAAGACATCCTGACACAAGACAACCCTGATGGGAGAAGGGGAAAGTGGATTGCAGTTATTCTAGAATACGACATAGAAATTAAGCCCACCAAATTGATCAAAGGCCAAGGCCTTGCTAAACTGATGGTTGAATCTAACCTTCAGGTTCTTGACATTAATTTTCTAGACGTGGCAGGTGAACAGGGTGAGATGGCGAATCCAAACGTTAAAGAGGTTTTTCTTAATTCTCCATGGCACGCAGAACTTATTTTTGTTCTACAAAATTTACAAGCTCCCCCTGGTTTAACTAAAACTAAAGGTAGATTTTTAAAGTTGAATGCTTTGAAGTTCTGTGTTCTAGAAGGAAATTTATATTGGAAAGACCCTGCTGGCATTCTTTTAAATTGTTTGCTCCAAGATGAACCTGACAAAGTGTTGCAGGAGTTCCATGCAGGTGAATGCGGTGGCCATATGAACTGGAAAGCTACAGCTAACAAAATAATTAGAGCTGGTTTTTACTGGCCCACCCTGTTCGCAGATGTGCATCAGAAAGTAACAGCCTGTCATCAGTGCCAGCTATTTGAGGGTAAAAGGAAGCTCCTTCCTCTACCGCTCAAACCAATTTCAGTTGAAGCTCCATTCCAGCAATGGGGACTCGATTTCATTGGAGAGATACACCCTCCATCCTCGGGCCAACATAAGTGGATTCTCACTGCCACTGACTACTTCACCAAATGGATCGAGGCTGTACCAAGCAGGCAAGCCACTGACACTGTTATTATTAAATTTCTTGAAAATAATATTTTATCTCGTTTCGGTTGTCCTAGGAAGATCATTACTGACAATGCAGTTGCCTTTCGGTCGAAGAAGCTAATTGATTTCTGCAGTCGTTATCACATCGTCTTGGGACATTCCACATCTTACTACCCTCAGGGGAATGGGTTGGCGGAATCCTCGAACAAGACCTTAGTAAACATCATCAAGAAGACATTGCAGGAGAATAAAAAATCATGGCATGACAAGCTGATATTTGCTTTATGGGAAGATAGACTCACCACCAAAAGGTCAATTGGTATGTCACCATACCAGCTGGTATACGGTACAGAGGCTATTTTCCCAACTTCGTTAGGAGTCCCTATCAGGAAGTTACTTCAAGAGATGCAAGCCGAACCAAATGACTCTCAGAGATGAATCAATCAGATGATTCAATTGCATCAGACTAGAGAGGACGTTTTTAACAAAACACAGGTCATCCATGAAAACATTAAGAAGATCTTTGACAAACGAACCAAAGAGGATGATTTCGAGCTGGGAGACCTGGTGTTGAGATGGGATGCCAGGAACAAGGACAAAGGAAAGAATGGGAAATTTGATCATCTATGGATCGGACCCTACAGGATCCAGGCTTTCAGAGGACACAATGCCTTCTTGCTAAATAATGCCGATGGGTCAGATCTGTTAGGAGCACCCGTGAATGGCAGAATGATGAAACATTATATCCCTCCCCAATAAGGAAATTGAAGAAATCACTCTCCATCGTACATACCATTTTAATTTCAGTCTTTATTTGCATTTTTTTTGAGTGAAGGTCAGCGGTCAGTCTGTTGAAGCCCGAAGAGGAGGCCCTAAGCTGCTGATCACTTTTCTTCAACACCGTTCTTAGAATAAGACCGCTAAAGATTACCAGACATATTAGTTCATGACGACAGGAAAAGCTGGATTCTTGGCACTTAACAGGGCAAGTGCCATCCCCATGTGGAGCCACCTGTTATCACCCCATAATTTATGGGAATCATCTGATGACTTGGATATTATCTATATCTGGTGATCTGGTTCACAAATGATATTTCATTCTTCAAATAATTTGTGAAAAGAAAAAGAAATAAAAATAAAAAGAAAAGAAAAAGAAAGGAAAGAAAAGAAAAGAGGGCAAAAAGATTTGAAATAAAAGCCCCATGCAATAACCAGTGACTTGGTCATACCTTTCAAGCATGACCTAGTTCTTTTAAATTTTCAATGTTGATAGGATAGTGAATTCATCTGATCATACAGCCTAATCTTGGTCAGATAACCCTTAGGTTAGAACTAGTGAATAAATCTGATCAAACCATCTAATCCTGATCAGGTAGCCCCTAGAAAGAATAAAATCTTGACCCAACTGTTTAATCTGGGTTAATTGCCTTGTGACAGTAGGATAGGACGTAGGTTAATTGCCTTGACCCCTTGCTGAAATAAATCCATATTGATAATATGTTACCTTATAACTCCAGTGCCTGAATGTAATTGAATTGATGTCCCCCTTGGTGGTCTATATGATAAATACCGAAAGAAAACCCATATAAATGCCCTTATCCTAAGTTTTCCTACGTATGACATTTTCCGCCCCCTGCCTATGGCTCATGCACTTTTCAAGGGCCCCAATCACGACGCTGAAATCAACGGCTCACAGTTGATTCCAGACCCCCCTTAGTGTTCTGCTTTTAACCAAAGGGGGGGGGTCCGAAGTCAGAGATAACTTTTGCGCAGATCTGGATGGTCCAGAAAGGAGCGCGCCAATCCATGATTTACATCGAATGTCGGACCCCCCCCTCCGTTCTGCCTTTAATGGAGGGGGGGGGGGGTCCAAGTTAGGGGATAATGCAGGCGCAGATCTGAATGGCTCTGAGCGGAGCACTTAAATCAATGATCCACAATGAAAGTCGGACCCCCCCCTCCTTTCTACCTTTAATGGAGGGGGGGGGGTCCGAGATTGGTGTTAAAAAGCGAACAGAGATCTGCGGTCAGAAATCCAGCGCGCAGATCGATGGATCGTGGTGATTTCCAGACCCCCCTTGGTATCCTATCTTTAATCAAAGGGGGGGGGGTCCGGGAAGCAATATTCCTCACGATGGGCCCCATGTTACATGTGTCGTCGCCCTATTGGTTCACGGGTCTCATCCTCCACATGCTTTCTGACACTCCGTCTCCCCAGGACGTCACCCTCCACTGAGCCCACTTGTTCCACTCGTGTCTAGGTCTGAGTCCCATCCCATTACTACGACCAGCCCCTCGTGTCAGCGCCATAACACCCTTCACTCATGAACAACCCCCTTTGGCGACTTTACCTCCAATAAAAAACCTCCACGTCATTCGTCCGTACATGTTGTTCACCGTCACCTACCATATCACCCCCAAGTGGCCCGTTATACATTAATGACTGGATAAAACACCCGTTGTCATGCTGACCATTTTCCCGCGTCCGACCGACCCAGTTTTGAATAAAAACACCGTTGTGCCCACTTTCATTCATTATTCGTCCCTCGCGCTAGAAACCAACCATCGCACCAGAGAACCTATCTATCCTATTTCCATTACTTCCCCGTCGTTTTCCATCCACCACCAGTAGACCCCACTAACGTCATTTGTTGCAGGTACAGTCGCTGAGATGGCATCTAAAATGAGGCCAACTGAAGAAGAAGAGAATCCGTTCGTCCCTCCTCCGGTTGATCTTGATAAAATCCCTCTGGTAGACAAGGACCGCTTGATAGTGGACACAGCATGCAGCTTTGATTTCTCTGATCTGCAATCATGGCTCTGAGAAGTTTTCCTAGATCAGAGTGACGAGAATGGGCTCTAGGAGTCCAATCTTCCCCTATATCTATTCCCCCAAGTCCACCATTTCCCAGAGTTTGCACTCAAGTGCCAAGATCACTACGTCCCTGAACAGAAAGCCATTGTTTCCTCCTTGGGGGACGTCCTCTTCTTCATTACCCCAGAGGACATCGACCAAATGATGCAGATAAATCGCCCTGAGTCTGCGATCCCATTCAACCTGGAAATCCTCACCGAGCTCTACCAGAAGATGACTTTCTCGCAAAGAGCTCAGATTTTCGAGTTGTTCTCTCCCCCTTCATCTCCAATCCCGACCACCAATCCCCCCTATTCTTCTTCCATATTCTCCATCAAAGGGAATCACATTATTTTGGCTGTATGTGCTCTACTTGGATACTTTTTCGACCAATGGGTGGATGAACCCATCATGGGTTTCCTATCCATCTTTTCAAATGATGAAAGGCCAACCACTCAATTCGATTACAGTACTTTCTTGGCAAGTAACATCCATGAGCAATTCATGAATTTCACCACTGAGGGCATGTTCAGGTATTCATCTATTCTGGCCTACATGTTCTTATACTTTCAAGAAGACAGGTTCAGCTTCTCCCTACAGAATATGGACTTTGACGGGAAGCCGCAGCCAGTCACAACGTGGACATCCCTTCTGAAGCGAAATTCGGTCGAATATGATTTTACAGCATTCATTGACCAGTTCTACCACCCTGTGATAAGTATGCTAAGTGGCGTGCCTGAGCCACGAGTAAATGAAGAAGTCTGGAGCGTTCTACATCTCTCAGAAAGTGCGAAGACATGAGACTGGTACTTGTACTAGAATCACTCCGAAATCCGAGTCTATGGGTGCGAGTTGGCACCATACAAGCTTCCGACATACATACCGGTAAGATTTTTCACACTAGAATACATTAGGAAAATTATGAATTCTGATGATATTCACTTTGTCTCCTTCAAAAAGAAACAAAAGATGCGGCTCAAAGGGCAGATAGGTTCATTTATCTGCAATAATAGAAACGCTGGTGATGAAGCAGACAAATTATTGAGGGAAATGAAATGTCAAACTAGTTTCGCCTGGTGCTACGACCCTTATGGAATCATTTCTGAGATGAGACTCAAACATAAGACTGGCCCATATGCGCATGAGCCCAGGCCCGAAATCGAAAAATTTGCCAATCAAACTAAATTGGAGCCTGATACATTGGAGGATGTGGAACCCGTGGTTAGGGCAGAACAGCAAGGGCCCTCAACAAGTGTGCTCCCCGCTACCACGCCACAGGTCCTCAAGGAAAAGAGGCCCCGACAGGAGTCATCTCCTCCTGTAATAGAGGTATCAACGGAGGAATTTCAAATTCACTCCAAAAAGCTGAAGACCGTCTCAACGACCAGCACAACAGCAGAAGCTGCCACGTTGACTACTACAGTGACCACTACTGGGGCCAAGCAATTCCCTTCACCTTTGGGCTCTGGTCAGTTTAAAGAAGTAACGGTAAAGTCCAGGGATTCTCCTTTGGATACTCCACCAAGCAAGACTGGGCCCCAGCTGGGCATTTTTGAAAAATATGATTTAATTAAGAAAAGGAACCAGTCACTCACCAACAACGCTTATGCACAATTCCAGAAATAGTCCTCCACAACCCAGCACAGGTTACTCTCAACATTTGATACAGAAAAGGGCAAGATGCATATGGCATACCTCCATGCACTAGTGCCGGACCCCAAGGTTATATCTGATTACAAGAGGACCACGTTTGAATTCCAAGCCAAGGATGTGCATATGGCAGATCAAATGGATATGCATAAGCAGACTGGGGAGATTATTTCCCACACTTTAGCCCGAGTTGCAACTTCTGCGGCAAAGTATCAGATAGCATTGAGCAATGCCCAGACCCAACTGAAGCTAGAGAAGATGTCTTCCTTCGCAAAAGACAACAAGATAAAGACTCTAGAGGAGCTGGTCCTCAACATCGGTTACGACCCGACGAATGTCAAGGCTGCCGAGGAAATGATTAAAAAGAAGAATTCTAACATAGCCGCGTTGAGAAAGCAGCTAAAGCTCCCTCCAACAGAAGATCCACAGACGAAAGAAATAACTGAAAGAGAAGGCGAAAAGGATGAGATGCTGAGACTTCTCATAGAGCAGAGTGCGCAGTTAAGGGAGATGGAGGCCAAGATGGAAAATCTTTTAAAGGAAAAAGAACAGACAGAGACATTAGAGGGCATCACCTTAAGTGTTATCCCCATCGCAGGATTGAGCACATCCACAGCGACAGTGATAGCAGTTCCGTCCGCAACTACAAAGCAGGTAGCAGAAGGCACCATAGACCTGGCCAAGTCTATGGAGAGAATGAATTTGCAGGAGTCTGAAATCAGCAGACTTAAGAAAGAATTAGAAAATCTCCAGGAGCTGAAGACTTCCTTTCAGACTAGTCTGTCAAAGGAAAAGCAGGTG
>ML777548.1:1088264-1106077 GCA_009831015.1 Picea engelmannii
GGAAAAGCAGGTGAACGAGCAGATAAGGAAAGAGCTGCAGCAGCTACAGAAACAGACATTGGCCGGGAAAACATTGGCTGAAGTTAAAGAACTTGTGTGGACTGATATCTCTAAGTCCATCAATGAAATCTGGCCAATGGTTCTGATCATGTTCGAACAGAACGAGTTGCTCGAGAGCAGCAAACAGGCAGTGGAAAAAATCAGAACGGAGCTGGGTGACATGCCTGTACAAGCCAATGACATCATAAGGTTCCTCAATTCAAAGACCAGGGAGGAGCTAGAAGAATTGAAGATCGAGGACAGGACTGAAACTATCTTGGAGGTGAAACGTGTTCTGACCAAGAGAAGCCTCATGCTTCAGCTTGAGGATAAAATTCAAGTCATGGATCAGGGGGTGCAAAGGTTTTTCCATAAGATAGACACTCTGCAGAGGAAAGGCTTGCCTAGTATGAAAGTCATCAACGATAAATTAATGACGCTCCCGGACTACAAGAAAAGGCTCACAGAAATATCTAAAGACAGTTCTAAGTTCACAGGAATACAGGCAAACATAACAGACAGAGCTTTCATGGAGGCATTGCAGTTAGACATTGAGATCCAACATGAAATCAAGCACATTTTTGTCATCAAGCCTACATTCGCGAAGTACACAAACATGGACGAAGTGTACCGACGATTGCTCAAAGTGACAGTGCCAACTCATATCTGATGGGAAGAGCTGTGTGATCTACTAGATTAGTAGATGAGCTGTCATTTCTAGTCAGTAGTCCTGTCAGCAGAGGTTGCGGAGGCACCTCACCAACGACCTACCCAGAAGTTCAGCAAACAATTATGATGAATCATCAAACGGTTTTTGATTAGTTGAGTTAGTTATGATAATAATAGTATGGACACGTCCTTGTCAGTTATGACAGGATCCTTTGTATTTTGACTTATAAATACTTCTTTTTTCAATGTATTGAGGGTTGTTGTTGATTTTCACACCTGGTTGTTATCGAGCTGTAACATTTTTGACGTGATCCACCATTAATAAAGAAGAAGCTTTTCACAGGATTCCTGCGCATGTTTCACTGGTGATGTGATTTTCTTAGTTATATTGTTTTCTTGCTTTGTGATAATCTTGTCTTTCTATAACCAATCTATACGAATAGCGTTATGTTGCAGGACTTATCACTGATACCCTGTCTCTGATTCTGTAGATTTTAACATTCATCTTCTAAATATCTTCAGTTAAGAGATTCTTAAGTGCTTGTTAATTGGAGTTATTTTCCTAATCGTTCTTCCGTCCATCACTTAATTTATTAAGGATCCAGTAAGCTTGTTATCTCGCCTTGTGAAAGAATTCTTCAGCGTTTCTGGTTGCATCTCAGATTTTATTAAGTACAGACCCCATAGCCCAATGGATGTGTAATTTGTTTCAACCAAATTTTAAAAACCTTTTACGACAAAACAAACCAATGATTTCTTTAACTAGCCTAAAACCTAAAAGTAAACAAAGCTAAATCATACAGAGAGATCCCTCTCTGGAGATGGAAGGGCTAGAATCCATCTCTAAAATCGGTTGGTTAAGGTTACCTTTGCTGATTTCCTCTTTTTTCAACCTCTAGGAAATTTACAGAGTGATAACAATATTCATGTTGTAGATGTCATTCATGATTTCTTGTTCCATATGTTGTGACTGTGATCATCGCATCAATTTTAATGTCATGATTTTTTCTTTGATGTTTAATTGTTATATAAAATGAATGTGTTATGTAAAGATTTCTCTAACTATAATAATTTTCAATTATAAGATCATTAAATTAATATGTGTTTCCTATTCGATTTTTTAAATCCCTACTGCCAATATATTCCTTGAATTTATTCAGGAAAATTTTAGTATAAGCCTACTGCATATTTCTTTCATAGGTGGGGCAACTGGATGCTCTTGGTTCATACAGAGGCACTAACACATTTAACAAACTAATATCAGGTTAGCTTCACCTACCTCTAATTTCTGTCATTTTATGCATTAGTGAAACAAGAAAGTTTAGGTCGACTTTGACCATCTATACGTCTTTGTTTCATAACTTAGTTAATTCAAGTTTTGTTAGATTTATAATTAGAAAATAGAAAATGGAAAAATGTTCTTTCTTTATCTTCTTCTCAAAAAACAATTATCTTTACATTGATTTTGTAAGTTTCCCTTAAAACTTGCAACCTGTAAATTCTGTTCATAAGTGATATTTTTATGTTTTATTTCTCTGTTTAAATACATTTACAATAATTATATAAGGGTATATATATATATATATATATATACATATTATAGTTTTAATATTAGTTAGTTTATTCCCTTTATTTTAGGACCTTCGATTGGCCAACAGATCCATTAAACCCATAAGAATGCGTTACACCAAACGAATTGGGTTACTTAGACAACCCCATACTGGACTTGTTCTTCCAGTTGACGACTTGTCGATTTTTCCCGTAAACAAGGTGTTGGGCACTTTAATTGTCTAAATGAATAGAAAATTAAGGTGTTCAATATAAATTATCAACCCAGGGAAGTCTATTGTTTCAAGATAATTGTGCACAGTGTATGCTAGATTATGGAAGAAACACTAATCTAATTGTAGTAGGGAAAAGGAAACAAAAATTATCACTAACACAATTATGACGACACAGCTGGAATTCTACAGAATTGAAATCACAATTGAAATCTAAACTGATGAGTGTATAAGAATCCTAGAATACCTACCCTAATCTAACTTTCTATTTTACTTTTGCAGGAACAAGTTCTCTACTAATTGCAGAAAGAAATCTACTTATTGCAAGAAAGTAATTCACACTTTTATTTTATTTTACTTAAAAACAAGATTTTAATCTAATACAGAAAAAGGAAAAGAAGTTCTCCAGCAGTGTTCAACAAATGACTTTTAATTCTCATGAGACCGATTTATGCGCATCTAACAGGAAGGAACTAGACTGTAACAACAACTGTATTCTAGAATTGTTTAACAGATAAATCATTCACATTAAAATAAGTATTCTGGAATTCAAAATAGAGTGGAATCTGTGAGGAAGGTGGGCCTTTCCTTCTCACTGAATCCTCTCAAAGAAATAGGATACAGTCTGATAAATAAATTCAATCCACTCTTTGATTGATTTCCCAAAATGTTTGTGTACAATAAGCTTTACTTCACTTCACTTTCTCCCAGAAAAAATTCGTCCCTCTTATTACAAAAGATATGCTATTTAAAGTCAGAGTCATTCAGTTAAAACAAAATTAGAACAACCTTGAGAATCCCTGATTGTAAAGTTGTTCATATGATATCATTAATACAAGATGTATAACTTAATCTTGTAAGTTAAAACATGTAATAGTAGGTGTAACATCTTTCAAGATCGGTGGCATTTGTTGCAGCAGTCGTATAACAGCAGAATCGGTGGAATTTGTTGCAACAGTCGTGTAACAACATAATCGGTGGCACCTGTTGCAGCAGTCGTGCAACAACTTCTAGGATTGCCACATAGCTATAAAAACTTCCAATATTGGTGCATATCTTTAACAACTTCCGATATTGGTGCATAGTTGTAACAACTGGTGTAACAACATGACCATTCTTTAAGACTTGGTTGTTCTATACATTTCGATCATTAGTTGAATCATTTTATGGGTCAAACATGTGAACGTTACCAATCAACCATGCTAACTAAATGAAAATATAAAAGCAAGATAAATGATTCATACATTGGGAAAAAAAGGTCTTAGCACGCATTATAGTAGGCATTAGCTTACAGATGATAAGGTTGAATAGGCAAAATATGTGATGAAAAAGGGACATTTCTGGGTACTAACATGGCCCCCAACTGAAGACATTGCATGTCCACATGAAAAACACATTCAAACTTTACTTTGTAGCTGAATTAGGGAATTGGCTCCTCCAGTGAAAAACTGCTAAGATAAATTGATAAGTGCCTATATGGAAAAATGTTGTGTTAAAAAGAAAATTTGTGGTGTCAACAATCTGTCTGAGTTGCTTTGTCTTGAAGAATAGAGTCAGTTTGAGTTTCTTGACTAACAACTCATGAGGGAAACATAGGTTTATGTTTCAAAGCTATTGGTAAACCATCAACTGCCTTATGGCATTGAGATCTCCTCAGTTGTGTTGTTCTATGTGTAGCAGTAAGTGCATGTTCAGTCTTGACTGAGAGAGTTGTTGGTCCTTCAACAATCGACACTTTTACTATATTATAACCTGCCTCAAAGTAAATGTTTCCACACTCAAAGCACATGAGTTCTTTCTTTCTGTCCATAATAGATTTATTCAGTGCTAGGATGTCTAAAGTTATCCCTTCTGGATTCTTCTGCCGAGAAGTCTCCACTTCTTGTTTCAAGGTATTTAACTATTCTTTGAGGCTTTCATTCTCTGTTATGAGTGCAGTAATTTTGGATTTTTCTGTATTCCTTATCCTTCTCTCAATTTGGGAAAACAGTTGGGCAAGTGGTACATCCTTAACATTATTTGTAACTAGTTCTTGTGGAGCATATATACTGTCAATAGTTGTTTCTGGTGGAAAAACTGTTTCTTGTGTAACAACTGGGTCTGTCATGATTGATTCTTGTGGAATAGTCTCGTCTCGGACAACTGGTTCTTGTGGAACAACTTCATCCTGCATGACTTGTTCTTGTATACCAGTCCCAATGTTTGCAGCTATCTCTACTAGCACTGTTATCTCATTGGAAGAGATTGGTTCTTGTGTGACAGTCCCTTGATCAATCATAAAGGATAATGGATGAAGAATAGGGATATTCTGTTCCATAGATTTCCATTCAATTGATGCTTCTGCAAACCTGGTAGACCTGGTTTTTCTCCTAGGTAAAATAGAAATGAAAGAAGAGGCTTTCTTTTTCGTTGTTGGAGGAAGAACAAACTGTTCTTCCTCAACCACACAACTAGGAAATTTTGGTATACTTGGGTATGCTATGGTTTGTACATCGTTACTTGACATATGATGCACAAAATCATCAGGCAGAGCCGATGATTCTGCTGCAATTGAAGTACGTTCAGTATGAACTAAGAGAATAGTTTCTTGAAGTTCTTATCACAAAGTAAAACCTGGTATACGTATCTCTGTAGAGTTCTCTACCACAACAAAAGAAGGGTTCTGAGTTTCTATTGATATAATTGGGTCAAGGTCTTTCCAACATTTTCCATTGAATGGACATTTTCTTTTCTGAGATAATCCACTGGTAGTGATAGAAGGGCTTGGAATAGTTGTTGCAGCAATAGGTGGCTCTGTCGGTGCAACAACAGAAGGTGTAGTCAGACTTGTTGTTGCAGTGGACCGTTCTGACCTTGTTCTCTTTCTGGGTGATGCATATATAGGAACATGGGTTCTCTATTTAGGAGCAGGGGGTAATTTTTTAATAACACCTGTCGCGACCAAGGGCTATGACTCATGTCTTGGTCTAGTAGCTAGTTGTTCATTGTTTTGAGCAATCACAACTACAGGCTGTGTCAATTCAACTCCATCAAGGCTTTTCTGGTTGGTGCTAGGATGGTCGTGGGTTGTGTGTTTACTTCTTTGGGTCATCTTACGGGAAACGACAATAGGGGTTTGGACTGCTGTTGTAGCCGAGGGTAGAGACTCATGAAGAGGTCCAATCATATATGTAGGTAGAGAAGATGGTTGGTATGATACAACATATAATGGGTTATTGGAAATTCCCATACCTTTGTGAATTAATAGGCTGATGAGTCTATGATTAGAAAGGCAGTTCTTGGGGTTTTTGGATTTTTTTACAAAATGAGCCATGTTATTCAATGAATGGAGGAGAAAATAAGGAATGTTTATGAACTTCTGATGTCGCAGATGAGATAATAAGATGAAATCAGAAAAATAAACAACTTGGTACCTGCCTTCGTAGGTAATGTACCTTTTGAAAAACTATGCAACTTTTCCCCATGGCTCTGGTAATAAATTGACATTCGTACCTCTGCCTTTTGTCTAAATTTTCTCATTGTCAACGAGGAAAGCCTTCTAAGCATCTGGAAGAGTTTTTTTTCTATTAAACCATCGGTCTCCTGTTGTTGGCAACCCTCTCACAAGAACAATGCTTTCTTCTGATACCGGAATCCTTACCCCATTCACCATTGAATATCCTTCGGTGAGATTATGACTAAACTCCAATACCTCATCCTCATTAAACCCCTTCAGCTTCTTAAAATATGATATCCAGCCGACCTGGAGAAATATTTGGTAGGCCTCTGGGTGTAACAACAAAGTGTCCAAATTTGTGGGTTCATATCTCATAGTTGATCCTCCCATGATGTTGCTTGAGAGTATAACAGGCACATAGGATGAGAGACTAGCATCTAAACTAGAAATGCAATAGTTTCAAATGTGGTTTGCATGTAGAATACAATGTCTTAGCAAAAAGAAGTGTGGTTGAAAAGGTGGTGAAGGTGAGTATAAAATACGGTTTGGATGGATAGATTTGGATTTCCCCCCCACCCCACCCCAACTAATTGGATTGGTTCCAGGTGGATCGATTTAGCACAAGTGGTGAGAAAATGGGAAAGTGTGCTTTTATATATTCATTACTTTAACACGTAGGATTAGTCACGTACCTCGCATCTTACCGCACATAATGGTCTTTCAAAGTAATTGCGCTATCCAACTGCCATCTGAGTTGCATGGAATAGATGACATAATGAAGGATAGTGTGAGAAATGACTATATGACAACTGGAGCAGAGATGTAGTCCTTTCTAGACATGATCAATTGGAAATCGCTGGATGTGAAGTCAAGTAATGATGAAACAATACTTTCAGACAAAGAAGGCGGACAAAGATATATGCAGTATTAACAAACCATTGGTGCTACATCATGTAAAGAGTGTAGAGATGGAGTAGCAGTATTGGAAGAAATGCGAAAAAGAAAGAGTGAAGTGGAAAGAAAAAAATAACAACGATCAATGTATCAGCAGGTGCTTCGGCCAAAATGGTGGAGGTAGGTGTAACAACAAATGAAATGGTCGGAAAAAAAATTTTGTAACCGCGTGAAAAGTGACCATTGTGTAATAGTAGGGACATTGGACAACTTATCGGAAGTGGGTGTAACAGCAAGAAAATTGACCAATTTATCATAAAAGGGTGTAACAACAGGAAAATCGGCCAATTTATTGGAAAAGGGTGTAACAACAGGAAAATCGACCAATTTGTCGGAAAAGGGTGTAATATCAAGAAAATCGGCCAATTTATCGAAAAATGGTGTAACAGTAGGAAAATCGACCAATTTATCGAAAAAAGGTGTAACAGCAGGAAAACCGACCAATTTATCGGAAAAGCATGTAATAGTAGGAAATTCGGCCGAACGCTGCAACACTTAGTTTTCAGGAAGTTTTTTCAACTTCCATAAACTAATCATTTGACGCCTTTTTCTATATTCAACCTTGTTGTTCATCAATTCACCTGCACACACATAACTACATGATACCCTTCAAGGCTTAATTTATTAGCATAGTAAAAAAAATCAAACAAAAACAGAGAAATTTAAATTTTGTTGAGTTTATTTATATACAAAGTCTAAGAAAAATAAGTCCTAAGGTTTAGAAGGGGAAGGAGAAAGCTCTATTCCTTTTAGGAATTGATAACTTGTATCGGCTGAACATTTAGATTTGAATTATGGCTTGGATAGTGGACATTGATAGAGGCATAGGCGATGACCATTGGCATGTAATTGTGTATCGGATCCATCAATAGTGATCAACCTGATTGTCCCGTTGGGAAAAACAATGTCTACCTCATAAGGTCCTAGCCATTGTGTACGTAGCTTACCCTGAAATTCTTTAAAGAACAAATCATACAACATAGCCCAATCTGCTTTCTGAAATAATTTCTTCTTGATGACTTGGTCATGCTATTTTGTTCTCAGTTGTTGAATCATTGAGGTTTGATGAATAATGTCCAAATGCTTTTCATCAAGCTCATTGAGCTATTGTAGTTTGGCCTTATGTGCCATAGTCAAGTCAAGATTGACCGGTGATGCATTTCTTAAGGTTTTGATCTCAAATTCAATGGGAAAAATAAGTCTTTTTTCATATACCAACTTATAAGGAGAAAAAACAGTTTTGTTTCTCCAAGTAGCTCTGTAAGACGGTAGAGATTCATGCAATCTGTCTGTCTAATCCCGACGATGTTCTCTTTTTTTTTTAGTAAAAATGGCTTCGATAAATTTGTTGGTACTTTCCACCTGGACATTGCCTTGTGGATGGTATAGAGAAGCTATTCTATGTAAAAAATAATATTTACTGAGTAGTTCCTCAAGTTTATGTGATGTGAAAGGGGGTCCTCCATCAGTTATTAATTCTCTGGGAACTCTAAACCTAATAAAGATATATTCAAACAAGAATGCTAAGATAGATTCTTCGGAGGCCCTAATGAGTGCTTTCGCCTCGACCCACTTGGTCATGTAATCTATACAAACCAATATATATAATTTTTTATTAGAAGGTGGGTTAATGAGCCCTATGAAATGCATGGTCCATCTCTCAAAAGGATCTAACACTACCTGAGGCTGGAGAGACATCTCATCCCTATGATTTGGCCCACCCATTTGTTGGCAAATGTCACAAGTTTGAACGTATTTCTTGGCATCTTGAAATATGGTGGGCCAAAAATAGTCCATCCTTAAAATTTTTTGCTCGGTCCATTTATCAGCAAAATGACCCCCACAAGGGCCATCATGGAAAGTCTTCAGCATATCGTACACTTCATCATCCCTTACACATCTTCTGATTTCCTGATCTAGGCCTGTGTAGAAAAGGTATCCTCCTATCCAACTATACTGAACACTCTTTTGAATAATCTTCCTTCTTTCTCGAGGAGATAAATGGGGAGGTACCTTCCATGCAACCAAATAATTAGCAATGTCTGCATACCAAGGTGATTGAGAAGATAGTGAAAACAAATTTTCATCTGGAAAGGAATCATCAATAGGTAAATTATCATCATTTATATGTAATCTTGAGAGAAAATCAACAACCACATTTTCTTTTCCTAGTCTATATACTATAGTGATGTCAAATTCTTGTAGTAGTAACAACAATATTGTTACTCGGGCATTAGTAATAGGTTTATTTGTGGGATATTTAATTGTTGTATGATCAGTATGAATAAAAGTAGGATATCCAGTGACACAATGCCTGAATTTATTGATTGCATAAACTACTGCTAAGAATTCTCTTTCAGTAACTGTATAATTTAATTCTGCAGGAGCCATGTTCTTTCTTATATAGTAGATAACATAGGGCTCTTTGTCTTCCTGTTTCCCTAGTACTGCACCAATTGCAGTATTTGAGGCATCTGCAGAAATTTGAAACTGAAGAGCCCAATTGGGGCCTCTCAAAATGGGAGTTGTGGACAATTTTTGTTTCAGATATGTAAAAGACAATTCACAGTTATTAGTCCAACGAAAGTCAACATCTTTTATTAATAAAAATAACAAGGGGGAAGCCAGTTTGAATTTTTTTTAATGAATCTTTTGTAATAGCCACATGACCTAAAAACCTTATTACCTCTTTCTTAGTTGACAGAGTTGGAATGTCCAAAATTACTTGGATTTTGCCTGGGTCTACCTAAATTCATGCATAAGAAATGAAGTGTCCCAGCACTACACCCTCACTCATCATCATATGGCACTTTTATGTACTTAAAGAAAGATGAGATTGTATACATATTTTGAGCAATTTTTCCAAATTAGTCAAATCTTCATCGAAATCAATGCCATAAGGTGTAAAGTCATCCATGAATATCTCCATACAGTCATTCACCATATCAGAAAAAATACCAATTACAACTCTCTGGAAAGTGGTTGGTGCATTACACAAGCCAAATGGGAGAACCTTGTAAAAAAATGTACCCCAAGGGCTGGTAAAAGTGGTCTTATCTTGGTCATGTGGATAAATGTTTATCTGGTTATAGCCACTGAATCCATCTAAGAAAGAGATTTTTTTTTTCCTAGCTAGGTTGTCTAGAACCTCATCAATAAATGGTAGAGGGAAATGATCCTTCTACGTGGATTTATTCAAGGCTCTATAGTCTACACACACTCTCCATTTTCCATTATTTTTAGGAACAATAAACAACGCTGAGACCCACTCATTGTTTTATATAGGGTAAATGAAATCAACATTGAGAAGTTTCTAGAGTTCCTCTTTAACAATTTCTTCAAGGTTTGGATTCATCCTCCTTTGGGGTTAGAAAATGGGTCGACATTATTCTTTAATGTATATATGGTGGGTACATAGTTCAGAGTAAATTCCTTTCATATCCATGTAATCCTAGGAAAATGCTTCTTTATGTTCAATCAGTAAATTCATCAATCAACGAGTTTCATTAGTGGATAGATCGGGATGGATGTTCAAGGTCTTTCCAGGTTCAATTTCTACAACGATGCTCTTAGAAATGACTTTAGGAAACGATTCAGTTGTTTCATCATCTATTGTTACAATGTTTATTGTTATAGCGGTTGTTGTTATAGCTGAATCATTTTGATTTCCAGTGGTTTCTGAGAACATTTCTGAGCTCATCTCTTCTTGGGCAATGGGGTCAAAGACTCTAATCAATCGGTGGTGTGTGTTTCATGTAATAGCAGAGGAGTCATAGATAAAGTAGTTGATTAATTTTTCCTCTGTATCATCTTTGAAACTCAGGGATTTTCCTATGGTTAGCACAAGCAAAGAACTTTCATCCTCAGTGTCCATCCATAAAGACTTTTTAGGTTCTTCACTAGGTGTAGCATGAGGATACAGGGTCAATTTTTTTGTGTCATAACCATAAGAGATGGTCATGGAACCAGACCTACAACCAATGAAAGCATTAGTTGTAGCTAACCATGGTCTTCCCAGAATTAGAGGGTGGCCCCCCATACGGGTTTTGGGTTGCAAAATGACAAAATCAGTAGGATACTCACATGAATCCACATAAATGACTAAATCATCTATTACTCCTTCTAGTCTGATGGTAGAATGATCATCTATTTCAAGAATGGTAGGAGTAGGTTAGACTTATGTTCTGAGTTGCAAAAATTGTGTAGCTTCTATTGGCATGATGTTAATTGTCGCCCCTAAGTCGACTAGCACATGGGGAATAGATGCTTGTCTACTTTTTACAGTGACTGTGGGGTTTCATGGGTCACCATATTTAATAGGTTGGGTTTTTCCTAACATTAGTTCAGACAAATCCCCCACTACATGCACTGTGAGGGGGTCTCTTCATTTTCATCTAGGTCTCTTTATATAGAGATCTCTTACAGTCTTGGCATAAATAGGGACATCTCTTATCGCTTGCAATAGTGGAATATTAATGTGAAGATTTTTCAATTCTCCTAAAAGATTGAAAGATGGTAATTCCACAAGTTTAGTAATTGTCAGTCTCTTAGGGAATGGTAAGTCTGCCGACTCTATAATAGGTTGGTCAATTTCTTCTGTATCAATAGATGGTGTTTCCCCCGATTCCTTGTCTTACTCTGAAGATGGAGCATCTTCAATTTTTGGCTCAACTATTCTCCCTGATCTTAATTTGATTTCATCACAAGGCATAGGAGTAATAGACAAGGCTGACACATTGTGTATATCTATGTTTTGAATGAACTTATTATTTGGGTTTGGGTTAGTTTGCACAAGCATCTGAGGTCATAAAAGAGGATTTTTAAATGGGGCATTAGGGGGTAACTGCAGTTGTTGCTGCTGGTACTGGGGTTGGAACTGTTGTCGATAGGGGTTCGGTTGGTGATGGTTTTGATAACTGAGTTGTTGTTGAGGGCCTCTCCAATATGGGTTCCATTTTCCATGATCATTCTATTGATGGGGCATATGTAACCATGCATTGGGATCTTGATAATGGGTTGACATCTGATGTGGAGGGGGAGCATTCATCTGGCCATATAGTGGCTGATTGTTCCAATAATTAAGTGCTACAAGAGAGAATTGTGAGTTCATAACTTGACCTCTTGGCTGGCATTGTCTCCTTTTTGTAATTAGATAGGAAGCCTCTGCTTCCTCATTAGTTGCCTTCATTGATTCTTTTACTCCTGGTAGAGAGGGACATTGGTCAATAGCATGATATAATTCACAAATAAGACATACATGGACACTGTTCAGCGGGCACTCCCTTGGTGGATGTTTCTTTCTGCATTTCAGATAGAAAATGCACAATGTTTGCTTTGATTCTGCTTGTTTCTGCTTGATATGCAAGGTGTCAATTGGTGAAGAAAAAGAGTTAATCATCTCAGTTTTGAAATTTTCTAACAGATTAATTATTTATTCTCTTGTTGCTCCTCCATTGTCTGATTTCTGTACCCTTGAAAAAGTGGTATCCTTGGTAGTTGACCTATTCTTTGTAGATCCTCGAGAACATCTTTTACAAAGGTCTACAATGTCCTCATAGGATTCCTTAGATATATCTCCTTTTCCAAGAATATTCAGTATATCTAAAAAATCTTCTCTAAATCCTTTTAGCAAAATAGTTTTCAAAATGTCTTTATTCACATCTGGATGTCCAGACCTTTGTAGATTATACTGGAGTCATTCCAAAAAATATTCAAGGGTCTCATCCTCCTTTTGAGACATCTTGAACAATTCCTCCCTTCATTCTCTTGTTCGGCAGTATTCTTGGTACTTGTTCAGGAAACGATGCCTCATTTGTACCCATGTTGAAATGTTCTCTCCTCCTAGGCTCATAAACCATCTTAACACATTACCCTTCAATGTAGCTGGAAATAGTTTAATATTTTGTGTAGTGGTAGTGTAGTCATAGCTTCTACACAAAATGTCAAATTCAAATAGAAACTCATCTGGATCCTTAGTAGACAATCCATGAAAATTTGGCAGAGCTTAGAGAGGTATGTTTTTCATAGGAGCCATCCCTCATGTGGGAACATCAGAAACAAGGAAAATGAGGTTAGAGATAGTATTTTCATTATTTACCTGATCTTCGTTGTTTTGTGGTATCTCTTGGTGGAACTCTTCTTCATTATCTGATTTATTTTCCATATGTACTCTTTATCTCCACTCAATATGAAAATCATCCCACTCTTCTTTAGTGACTATCCAACTGTTGATTCAATAAACCGCTTCTTATGGATTTTCCCTGTTTCGAACTATACTTCCTTGATCTTGAATGTTCTCCGTTGTTGCTTGCTGATTTTTTGGTGACAAATCTTCAGCTTCAAATTAAGATTTAGCTCCAACCCTTGATGAAAATGATGTTTCAAGAAGGGGTAGTTCTGATGACTGAGGATTATGTCTTCTTGGAGGATTTGCAGGGTGAAAAATAGATCCTGAAGAAGAATCTACTCTGGCTATTATTTCCTCAACAAATGTTTTCCTTCCCAGTGTAGGATTTATTCCTCCATGTCCTCTGGTACATGTAGGGTTAGTATTTTGGGGAATACATCCTCATGTTCCTCGATTCATGCAGACTAATCATTCCTTAAAAAAAAAAAACTATTGTGCTTACAAAAATCTATAATTATCTTCCTTGGCAATGGCACCAAAACATTGGGCACTTTAATTGTCTAAATGAATACAAAATTAAGGTGTTCAATATAAATTATCAACCTAGGGAAGTTTTTTGTTTCAAGATAATTGTTCACAGTCTATGCTAGATTATGGAAGCAACATTAATCTAATTGTAGTAGGGAAAAGGAAACAAAAATTATCACTAACACAATTATGCCGACACACTTGGAATTCTACAGAATTGAAATCACAATTGAAATCACAATTGAAATATAAAATGATGAGTGTATAAGAATACTAGATTACCTACCCTAATCTGACTTTCTATTTTACTTTTGCAGTAAGAAGTTCTCTACTAATTACAGAAAGAAATCTACTTATTTCAAGAAATTAATTCACACTTTTATTTTCTTTTACTTAATTTTTTTTTTTTTAATCTAATGCAGAAAAAGGAAACGCAGTTCTCCAATAGTGTTTAGAAATCAACTTTTAATTCTCATGAGACAGATTTATGTGCATGTAACAGGAAGGAACTAGACTGTAACAACAATTGTATTATAGAATTGTTTAACAGATAAATCATTCACATTAAAACAACTATTCTAGAATTCAAAACAGAGGGGAATCTGTGAGGAAGGTGGGCCCTTTCCTTCCCACTAAATCATCTCAAAGAAATAGGCTACAGTCTGCTAAAGAAATTCAATCCACTCTTCTATTGATTTGCCAAAATGTTTGTTTACAATAAGCTTTACTTCACTTCACTTTCTCCCAATAAAAATCCATCCCTTTGATTACAAAAGCTCTGTTATTTAAAGTCAGAGTCATTCAGTTAAAACAAAATCAAAACATCCTTGATAATCATCGATTCTCAAGCTGTTCATACGATATAATTAATACAAGATATAGAAATTAATCTTGTAAGTTAAAACATGTAACAAAGGTGTAGTATCTTTCAGGATCAATGGCATTTGTTGCAACAGTCGTATAATAGTAGAATCAGTGGAATTTGTTGCAACAATTGTGTAATAATAGAATCGGTGTCACATATTGTAGTAGTCATGTAACAACTTCCAAGATTGGCGCATAGCTGTAACAACTTCCAAGATTGGTGCATAGCTGTAACAAATTTCGAGATTGGCGCATAGTTGTAATAGCTGGTCTAACGACAGGACCATTCTTTAAGACTTGGTTGTTCTATACATTTCAATCATTAGTTGAATCATTTTATGGGTCAAACATGTGAACTCTACCAATCAAACATGCTAAGCAAATGAAAATATAAAAGAAAGATAAATGAGTCATACCTTGGGAAAAAAAGGTCTTAGCACACAATATAGTAGGCATTAGCTTAGAGATGATAAGGTTGAATAGGCAAAATATGTGATGAAAAAGGGACATTTCTGGGTCCTAACACAAGGTTCTCTCTCTTGTGCGCTACCCTTGGAGAAGAAATGCTCTACTTGTCTTGAGTTGTTGATGTAGTTAACAACTAGGGTTTATCTGTTGGTTCTGGAGTAGGCTTTTCATAATTATTCTAAGTGAAGGTTAGTGTGCTCATTAGTGTCATATATGACTGCCTATTGTTGGGTGATAATTATGTGACATTGTCTATGGTTAAACGAGCATGCCAAAATTTTGACACAACATACTAGGGAGGAGGTATTTTTCCTGGTATATTTTGTTATGTTTCTATTTAAATAGTTTAATCATAAAGTTAACTTCTTACTTATCTCATATTCTTATTTATATTCCTATATTTGTATATTTGGAATATTTATCATTTGAAAAATTGTAAAAGAGTAATAATATGTTTTAAGCTATTCCATCTATGAAAGAATACTTTTTTTTTTACACTTAAGACATGTGTTTAAATTATCAAATATTATTGAGTATTATCTCATGACGAGGTGCTATAGGGAAGGGGGGGTAGAGTAGAGGATATAGAAGGAGGGGGATACAATGAGTGAGAAATGGAGGGGGATACAGAGTTAGGGGGAGAGAGGAGTACATTAAAGTGAGAGAGGGGGGGAAGGGAGATAATGGGAGGGAGGGAAAGAGCCAACAAGAGTAAAAGAGGGATTTAGAGTGAGATGGAAAGACTAAGGGATAGGGTAGAAAGAGAGGGGGGTAGATAAATAAGGGGATGGAGGGAGAGAGATGGGAAGAGAATAAGAGAGGTTGAGAGTGAGATGGAGAGATATAGAGAGGGAGTTAGAATGGAAAAGAGAGAAAGAGGGGAAGAGAGAGAGAGAGAGTGAGAGTGATATTAATAACAAGGAGAGAGAGAGAGAGAGAGAGAGGATGAAAGAGTGTGAGGCATGACAAGTCTAGGTCTAGGTCTAGGTCTAGGTTTGGGTCTTGACATGCCTTTCTAGGTCTAGGTCAAGGGGATTTATTTTGCCTACCATGCCTTTCCTTGCAATGTACCACTCTTGCTAGAGTGTGGGAGGGAGAGAGAGGAAGACAAAGAGGGGAGGTAGAGAGTGAGTTTATTAGAGTGTGGGAGGGAGAGAGAGGAAGACATAGAGGGGGGATAGAAAATGTGTGTGTGAGAGTGTGGTAGTGAAAGAGGTAGACACAGAGGGTAGGTAGAGAGTGAGTGCGTTAGAGTGTAGGAGGGAGAGAGAGGAATACATACAAGGGGGATATAAAGTGTGTGTGCAAGAGTGTGGGAGGGAGAGAGAGGAAGACAATGAGGGGAGGTAAAGAGTGAGTGTGTTAGAGTATGGGAGGGGTATAGAGAAGAAGATATAGAGGGGATCTAGAAAGTGTGTGTGGGAGGGAGAGAGGGAAAGGCATAGAAGGGAATTAGAGAGAGTGTGTGAGTGTGTGTGTGAGAGAGAAGAAAATAGAAGGGGGGGTAGAGAGAGAGGTAAATGTAGGAGAGAGAGGTAGATGTAGGAGAGATAGAGGAGAGATAGTGGGAGGAAGGGGGGAGAGAGAGAGAGGGGAGGAGGGAGAGAGCATGTGAGAGTGTGAGAGGGAGAGAGAGAAATACAAAGAGGAGGGGTAGAGATAGAGAGAGAGGAGGCGGATAAGAGAGAAAGACAAATAGGAAGGGTAGAGATAGAGAGGGAGGAGGGGCTTGGGAGAGAAAGACAAAGAGGAAGGGTGGAGACATAGGGGGAGAGGGAGGAAGAGGGAGAGATAGAGGGGGGGTAGAGAGAGGGATAATGAGAGGAGGGGATAAGAGAGGGAAATATATAAGGGGGGTAGAAAGAGAGTGAGAGGAATGGGGGGATATAGAGGGATACAAAGAACGATAATAGAGAGAGAAAGAGGGGCAGAGAGAGTGAGACTAAGACTAACAACAAGGAGATATAGAAAGGGTGTGTTAGCACTCCGTAATTTCTCAGGCTGAGGGAGATATTGATAGAGGTAACCACACAACCACTTGGAGTCAAGGATATATCCCTCTGAAACTCAGAGAGGGGTTTCTCTGTATGATTTAACATTGTTTTGATTTGGTATAAGGCTAGTTACGAGGATAGAAGGTTTGTTTTTAGAGTTTTTGGTTGAGACAACAAAAGAGGGCCATTAGGCAAAATGGAGTCAAAGGTTAAAGATGATTAGATGAAAGAAAAACTGAGACAAAATGTAACCAGGTAAGGAAGTCATGTCAGTTGATCCTTATAGTTTGTGAGATGGAAATTAATAATAGGTTTGGGTTCAATCCAAATGCAGAGAAAAGCTTATCCAAATTCTACATTCAAACTTGGAAGAAAACATAAATATTGTTTTAACCTAGTACAGGGTGTTGAGAACAAATCATGCACACCATATTCTCATAAACAATAAAGAAAGAAACAATATGTATAGCAAGAGAATAACAAGTTACATGAGGAAACACTTCACCACAAAACCATGAAACAAGAATCTAGAAACATAATTGTCTAGGTATTCATCCAAAAAAGTCACTTACAACTTGTTGAACAACTTTGCAATAGATGGTAATATTTCCATACCATCATTCCCCTAAGGTACAACTGATCAACTCTTTTTTCATTAAAATTGCATGAATATATAGGAAAGATCACCACTTAATCTTAGGAGGTCTAATCCAACCAATTTTCCAAAGATAGAAATAGTTACACTAAATTTTAGAACTATCTTCCATAAAAAGTGGATCAAGTTTTCTGAAAAATGGGGGTCCAAGATGAGATGATTGTTGGAGTTACTTCACACACACCTAGGATTTATTTTTCCTAAGGTTATTCCTTGTTTATTAGTCATAATTAGTCATTATCCAGTCTCCTATATTTTAGGGGAGAATATTCCACCTGGAGAATATTCTCTTTCAGTT
>ML777548.1:1108238-1131272 GCA_009831015.1 Picea engelmannii
TGTATGTATGTAAACATTGCGCTCATTGAAAGTAAAATGGTATAATATTTTAGATAGCGAAAGTGTTAAATTAATTTCAACACTGGTTACAATTAAACAAAAAAGAAAGGGGGATATATAAAAAAGTGTGTGTGTGTGTGTATATATATATATATAAAATAAATTATTGAATGCAACTTTTCCCGAAACTTCTCCACCCTAAAATTCTTGAATGCAACAATTTGAGGTGCTAAGACTGGAGAGAAAGAAGTAGGAGATCTTTGCAGCATGGCGCAGGCTTTGGAGGTTCTACAGGCTGCAACTTAGGATGTTTATACTTCCTCGACTAAACAGAGGATTGCGGTATTCCGGGATAATATTATTCCCCTCCTGGATAAACCAGGTGAAGTCAATATTTATTGTGCATCACTATTAGTTGATATAATCCTGAAGACCTTGTTCATATATGATGACTAGCCATCTCAAGTAGTTGTGGAGGAAGCCATATCAAAATCACTAAAAGAACCTGCATTTGTAAAATCATTTTCTTCTTCTCTTGTTTAATTTGCCGAGAAACATGTGAAGGATGGGTTAAATTTTGCATGTTACAAGATTTTTAGATGGTCATGTCTCCTGGTTAGATGGAGTCCATCTCTCTCTACAACAAAGAATGCTTTCATGAGAGTTGCATCTGTGAAAGCATCTCTGCTTTGTGTGCTTTTACAGGCACCAGTCCACTTATAGAAGGCCAGTAAGAGGGTCTTTATTCATCTCTTTCATGAGGTACCAACAATTTTCAGACTCTATATTGGAGAGCTGTAGAATGGAAGTTTCAAAATGGAAAATAGTGTTGTGTTAATTGGAGTTTTACTTGATTATTGTGCAAATAACTCTCCTCTATTTGAAGAAAACAAGACAAATTTCCTAGAAATGTACCTTACAGTGGTTCTCAACTCAAGGGAGAAACCTCCAAAGGCACTTAATGAAGCTTTTCAGCCTCTGTTAAAGCACATGGTGCAATGGATACATTGAAAATCAATAGAGTACTGAGGAACCGTAGCAAGAGGAAGTGGAAATGGGCAGATTCCACCAGTTTTCTCCTCACCTGTCAATAAGGTCACCTTCTCCTTGATCTGAGCCCAGGCAGCAGGCAGTAGGGCTGCTTATCATACTACTCACCCAAACACAATGCCTACACATAAACCACACATCAGAGTTAAACAAAAATTTTACTAGACAGGTCTAATCTCAAAGAAAAGAAGAAAATTCCACGAGCTATTGAGCCGGTAACCTAACATAACAACACAACGTAGGCTATTCGATCCGAGCACCTTATCACCATGCATCAAACAAAACCGCAAGGGATGATCCCACGAGGGCATACACTTCTCTACTGGCCATTCGTTTTTTATTATTATTCTTTCGAAACGCGGAATCAATGACCAGACCTCCCACTGAGAAGAGTCTTCTGCACAGGATAGGCACCTGCTGTGCAGCCTAACATCACAAGTACCTACATCATCAACACAAACCAAGGGTCAACACACAAAACAAGCAATTCCAAGGAGAAGTTCTCAAGTGCCAAACACCAAATCACAAGTGAGAAACCCGATGAGCATAGTGTGCACAACGCGTCAAAACACATGAATATAACCCTGGAATATGGAGGGTAATTGAAAACATAGGAATACAACTATCTGGATGGTGTAGTTGGTAATTCCCGTGCTTTACACATGCCCACAAACTGAACAAAAATGGGTACGGTTGAGAATATAGCAAAAGAACCCAACACCCAACAACCAGGCTTTACACGTGCTAACTAAACAAAAATGGGTACAGTGTCATGCCCACAAGTTGAGCCCTCAGCTCAGAGACTTGGAAATTGTCAAAGGACCTCCATTTTCCTCTAAAATTAAGGAAACAACACCAAGCCTTCACCCCCCCAAAAAAACAATAAGAACTGAGCAACGAGGAGGGAGCGTACGAGAATAGAAAGGTATTTCACAATGAAACAAGAAAGCACCAAAGCCCAATGACCAAGCACCGAAGACTGATTTAAAACAAGATACAATTCACAGAGGAGAGCCCATGGGTCTGTATGTAATACCTATCACCTATTTGCAACGAGGAGGGAAGCCGATAGACCAGTAGTTTCAAATCAGAGTGGTACAGCGGAAGCGTGGTAGGCCTCTGGAGTTCAGAGTTGTAGACTGGAGGAGGTAGCATGGGGGGGAAGCGTATGCAAGCAAGTGGGTGTAGGGTTTGAGAATGGAGAGTCGAGGGAGAGTGGGTTTAGGGTTAGGGGATAAGAACAGAGGAGAGGGGGGCACGTGGGCCTCATGCGAGGACCCACTGCCCGACTCTAGATTTTTTTTTAGTATTTTATTTTATTTTATTTTATTCATTTATTATTTTAATTTTTATTTATTTATTTTTATTTTAATTGTAATGTAATTGTTTATTCTATTTTTATTTATTTATTATTATTTTAGTTATTGTTATTTTATTATGTTTATATAAAAAAATATATTTTATTAAAGATATTGTTATTATCTTTAATTAAGGTTTAAATAATTAATTATTTTATAACAATAATATTTAAATACTAAATACATATACAAGTGATAACTAATCAACTAATTGATGTGAATAATTAGGAAGATTAATTAAGTTAATTGGTTAATTAAATTAGGGATCAACTAAGTGATTAGTAGGTACTTAAGTAGGATACCAATGATAATATTAAAATTTCTGGATTTACTAAATGCGTTGATTTAGGGCCACTGAAACTTAGGCTTTGTTGATTAAGTTTAGTCTAGATTATTAGTTTTTTTTTTATAATTAATCAACATTAGGTTGGAAGTCACCTTAATTAGTTTTAGATGAAAAGTTTAGGGGCTTAGACCAAGGTAAATTAGGAGGGGTTCCATACGCACTAGGAAGGTAATGTTAGAGGATTAGGTGAGAGGGGTACAGTGCTAGCATAACTACCGAGCGAAAGGGTTAGTAGTTTCCTTAGGCGAGAACACCAAGCTTAGATGCTTAACCCTAACCTAGCTAATCCCCTAAAGAGAGTAACGTCTGTTTACAGAGAAGTAAAAGAAACTTACACCTAACCCTCTTTTCTAGTTAAGTTGTGCAATGAGAAATGTCTTTGAACTCACCTTGACAACTTTGGTTGATGCAGGTTAAATCATATAGGATGGTTAGGACTCGAGGGAGTCAAGGTAGAGGAGCATCGTCGTAGGCACCGCCAACACTGCCATCACCGCTTCCACCATCGCCCAAACTAGCTCTCATACTGCGCTTGTTGGAGGCCATAAATGAGACTTTAAAAGGGAGACAACCAACAGGGATCGAAGTGGAACCCCAACCACATGGAACAGATAATCCAGAAATGTCAAAGGATTCAGGAGGAGGACCTCCACCCAAAGACATCACTCGAGAATTGCAAAAGATCAAACTTCCAAAGTTTGTCGGGGGTCACACCAGTGAATGCGCAGAAGCATGGTTGGAAGGCATGACAAGGTGTTTTTCCTTAAGGGACTATGCGTCCACCTCAAAGGCGAAGATAGCAATTTTTCAGTTAAGAGACAACACCTTGAACTAGTGGGGCAACCTGGAAAGACAACTGCATATTACCCTGAACACCGTATCTTGGGAACTTTTTGAGGAGAGGTTCCGAAGGAAATATCTGCCAGCTTACTATGAGGAACAATAGGTAGGAGCGTTTCATTCTCTAGTACAGGGAAACAGGACCGTAGAGGAATATGAGATTAGGTTTATGGAATTGGTCAAATATGTTTCATATATGGATAATGACCAATGACAGGTAGAACACTTTGTCTATGGGATAAACCCTAAGATAAAAGCCATGGTGCTGATGTGGAAACCATATTCAGTAGTGGAAGCTGTGGAAAATGAACATTATGAAAAGGAACACATGAATTTAACCGGAGGTACGAGACCGACCTTTCTGCATCATCCTGGATTTGTAGGGAAGGCCCCTAGGACATTTCCCAGGGGAGGGGGCTCAAGGCCACCTCCATATGGTAACAGAGTTGCACCAAGGACGATAACTATAGGAATTTCAAAGGCAGCGAGTGCAACATCTCGTTCATCGCCAATGACGCAGGCAGGTCCACGACCATCTCAGGGAACAACTAGCAAGGTTAGGGGTTCTAGGGGAAGGAACTCACTTTAGAAACAGTCATCGAATAGTGCACAGGTTCAATCTCGTGTTACCTGTTGGGGATGTGGAGGACCCCATTACCAGTGTGACTGCCCAGAGTTACAATCAGGATTGGTGCATAGAGAAGGAAAGGCCCCGATGGGAAGAGCAAGTAGCAGCCACCAGATTTATGCAGTGGTTAATAATCGCCATGCCGAACATCAATCCATGGTGGTGGAGTCATCAGGTACGCTAAATCATATCAATATTAAGATTTGTTTGATTTTGGTGTGACAGATTGTTTCATTTCACCATCTTCATTAGAAAAGAGTGGGTTGGAAACCTACGAGCACGATGACTTTAAACAAGTCGAGATGGCTTCGGGGGAAAAACAAGCAGTAGGACCTAGTGTTGATAATTGTATAGTAGACCTGGGAGTTTGTACTACCAGTTTGAAGGTATACGTCGCTGCTCTTGGGGCGTATGACCTAATCATTGGAATGTATTGGTTAGAAGCTCATCAAGCTTTGGTAGATTGTTTCACAAAAAAGGTGCTTTGTGTCGACGATGAAGGAAGGCCAGTAGAGATCCAAGGTGTATGGAGAAATGTGTCATTACACTTTATCTCAACTATGAAGGTTAAGCGATGCTTGAGACAAGGGTGTCAACTATATGTAGTGGAAGCAGTGAATGAAAGGAAGGGACCCTCATTAGATCAATACTCGATATTGTCAGAATTTAAGGATGCTTTTCCAAACGAGTTACCAAGGTTACCTCCTGAGAGGGAGCTTGATTTTACTATTGAGATAAAATCTGGTGTAGAACCAATTTCCAAGACTCTGTATCGGATGACAGTGCCAGAACTTTGTGAATTGAAAATGCATTTGAAAGAGTTACTGGACTTAGGACTAATAAGGCCCATTGTTTCACCTTGGGGTGCACCAGTAATTTTTGTAAATAATAAGGATGGTTCCTTACGACTGTGTATAGATTACAGGGACTTGAACTGTGATACAGTGAAAAATAGGTACCCAATGCCGCGAATAAATGACCTCTTTGATCAGATGAAAGGAGCAACGGTATTCTCAAATATTGATTTGCGATCTGGGTATCATCAGTTAAGGATTAAGGAAGGCGATATCCCAAAAACTGCCTTTCGAACTCAGTTTGGGCATTACGAGTTTGTCGTTGTACCTTTTAGATTGACCAATGCACCAATAGTATTCATGAGCCTCATGAACAACGTATTCCGGAAGTACTTAGACCATTTTGTACAATTCTTTCTAGATGAAATCCTCATCTATTCCAAGAATGAAAGAGAACACAAGGAACACTTACGAGTAGTGTTGTCCTGCCTTAGAGAGAACAAATTGTATGGGAAGTTGTCGAAGTGTTCCTTCTTCCAGAAAGAGATCCACTATTTAGGTCATATCATTTCTGGTGAAGGAATCTCTATGGACCCAGAAAAGGTAAAGGCCATTATGGAGTGGCCAGTGCCGAAAAATTTCCATGAGGTGAGAAGTTTCATGGGGCTAGTAGGTTATTATCGGAGATTTGTGGAGCGGTTCTCCGAAATAGCGAAACCCATCACCACTTTGCAGTGCAAGGGGGTCAGGTATGAATGGACAGAAGAATGTGATAGTGCATTCATTGAGCTTAAGCGGTTACTAACTAGTGCACCAATTCTACGAGTGACAGATATGGAAAAGGACTTCACAGTCTGTATAGATTCCTCAAAGCAAGGGTTAGGGGTCATGCTAATGTAGGATGGAGGAGTCATAGCTTATGTGTAAATGAAGTTGACGAAACATGAAGAGCTATACGCGACTCATGATTTAGAGTTCGCAGCTGTAATGCTAGCTCTGAAACTTTGGAGGCACTATCTTGTGGGGAAAAATTTTGAGCTCAAAACGAACCATCAAAGTTTAAAACATCTCTTCACTCAAAGGGATCTGAATGCCAGGAAAAGGTGATGGAGTGAGTTTATGCGTGAGTATGATTTTGGTATTTCATACATCAAGGGAAAGGAAAATTTGGTCACAGATGCCTTGAGTAGGAGACCACGTGCCTTCTCCTTGGTACCCTTAACGGTCAATCTAAGGGAACGTGTGTTGAAACAACTCCAAGAAGACAATTTATATTTAAAGGTTACTTCAAACCTCCAGAGTGGGAGGCAGTTAGACTGAAAGTATGAAGGATATAGTTTGGAAGCAGACGAACTATTGAGATATCCAGGAAGGATGTACATCCTTGAAGATGGGGATATTCGAAGCATCATACTGAAGGAAACCCATAGAGGACTTTATTGTGCGCATCCAGGTGTGAGGAAGATATACGCATACATGAGGAAGCTCTTCTTATGGGTAGGCATGAAGCACGATGTAGTCCATTTCATTTCCAAATTCCTAGAGTTTTAACAAGTGAAATCCGACCACCATCACCCGACAGGCCTCCTACAACCACATGATGTTCCTATGTTCAAGTGGGAAGTCATCTCTATGGATTTTGTTGTGGGGTTACCGCTCACATCTCATAGACACAATTCCATTCTTGTGATAGTTGATAAGTTAACCAAGAGTGCTCATTTTATTCCAGTAAGAGACACTTACAATGTGATTGATGTGGTAGGTGTGTTTGTAAATGAGGTTATCCATTTGCACAGGATACCTAAGAAGATCATTTCAGATAGGGACTCCAGATTCACTTCTAGGTTTTGGACAAGTTTGCAGTTAGCGTTGGGGACTCAGTTGAACTCTAACACAACTTATCATCCTGAAACAGATGGGAAAACTAAGAGAGTAAATCAAATCATGGAAGACATGCTCAGGATGCATGTCATGGATAATCAAACCCAGTGGGAGAAGTACCTACCTTTGGTAGAGTTTGCCTACAATAACAGTTTTCATAACTCCATCGGAATGGCACCCTAAGAAGATATGTATGGAAGGCCATGCAGAATTCCATTGAGTTGGGATAGATTAGAAGATTGAGTAACAGTTGGGCCAAAATTGATTCAAGAGATGGAGGAACATGTGATTCAGATTAGGCAGAGACTAAAGGAAGCACAGGATAAGCATAAAAGTTATGCGGATGCACAGAGGACCAACCGAAGTTATGAAGTGGGAGACCATGTTTTCATTCCTATCAGGCCTAATAAGAGTACCATACGGTTCGATAAGGGGACAATGTTGTCACCTCGATTTATAGGACCATTCAAAATCCAAGAGAAAATTGGACCCGTTGCCTATCGTCTTGTACTGCCACCCCACTTGCATAAAACTCATAATGTATTTCATGTATCTATTTTATGTCATTATGTTGCTGATGAATCACATAAAATAAATTGGAAGGAATTGCAAGTATCAGACGTGGGAACCCTCACGGTAGAACCGTTAGACATATTGGACCGTAGAGTTTGACAGCTCAGGAACCATCTGGTAGACCAAGTTAAGGTCCAATGGGACAAGTATAGTCCAGGATCTGCTACTTGGGAAAACGCCGAGACATTACGATGAGACTATCCCTCACTTTTTTGATCACCTCGAGAATATGTTTCTCGAAGGTTGGAAGTATGTAACACCACCTTTTGACTTAGACAGTTAGGATTACCTGAGGCCTACTTATATTATTTTCTATTCACAGTGAAACTATTAAATGATACACTTAAACTTTTAAGACGTATGAACCTTTATGAATGTTAGATGTATTTGAATAATGATGGATATGATGCGATATATTGTGAGAATGTAAATTTTATGAATGTTTAAATGTTATTGATGATGATGGATATAATGCAATCTACTATGTGAATGTAAATTTTATGAATGTTTAAGTGTTATTGATGATGATGGATATGATGTGACATATTGTATGAATGTGAATCCTATGAAGGTTTAAATGCTATTAGAATGATGTTGGATATGATGCAATCTATTTGGTATATGATAATTTTATGAATGGGTGTCGAAATTGAATTATGAGATATTATGAGATCTATTTCTAACTTGAAAACTTTGATGTTAAGTTGTTGGTACAAGGATACCAAATTGAAATGATGATTGTATGCAATTACATGATGATAATGCATAGAAATGTATGAGTTTGTGTTATAGACTAATTTGCAGGTTATGGGCTATGAAATAACTAAGTGATAAGGATGATGAAAGTGGATGTCATGACCACTAGCCGAGATACATTGCTATGATATGTGGACCAGTGCAGGATTTCAAGTGATGAAACTGCCCAAAACCGAATAAACGATGACAAAACTCCCAGCAACACGGTGCCACTGTATATTCCATTGTAGGGTATGGACCCTAGTTATGATTAGGAGGGGTGGAGGCATTTCCCACCGTGTAACCTTCGAAATGTAATGACCTCCTCGTTACGGCAACCATTCTAGTAACGGGTGCAATTTTTTTTTTCTTAAGGTGTGTGCGCGTGTGTAGAAGTAACAACACACTTAATTGTACGATGCCACTCAACAACCAACAAGACCCAACCATGACGTTCATCACAAGAAGACTGAAGGCATGCAATGAGTAACTGCACCAACATACGACCATAGGCGCAAGGCACACAACACAACATTAATACATACCGGGGGTGCACAGTAAGAACATAGAGGGAAGAATCCATGGTGTTAGGGTTACTATTTCTGCACAGGAAAGCAGGGCGTTTAGTCTTATGTCTTCTCGAAAGAAGATTAAACAGGCTCCTGGCCGACTTCTCAGGAAGAAACTAGTAACCCGACCTAGGAGAAGACGCAAGCAAGAAAACACAACAAGACGACCTCGACATATCACAGTGACAACAACAATAAACGCCCCTAGACATAAGGCGTACAACTAGCAGCTGTAAGTGGATAACTACACTAGGTGTTAAGTACAATAGTCTCAGAAGGAAGAATCCATCAGTAGAGTTTACTATTTCTTCACAGAAAAGCAGGGCTTTTAGTCTTATGTCTTCTCGAAAGAAGATTAGACAGGCTCCTGGCTGACTGCTCAGGAAGAAACTAGTAATCTTTGTCAGGTGTGTCGCAAGAGTGGAAACCCTGCCTTTAAAGGGCCCAAGACTCTTGATACAGCACTGGATTCCTTACATAGAAAAATCACACCTACAGACATGTCTCCTAAGGCTACCCGGGGGTGACTATATCCCGCCTGACAACCGACCAAGCAACCAACTGAATACTAACAAGTGCAACATAAAGAAGAAGGACGACTATGTCCTTTACGGATGGCACTCGACAAGAAGGACTCTGACAATGAACACCCAAGTTCAACTTTGTTTAAATGAACAACAACCTTAAATGACTAACTCAGAGTAATTTATTTTACGTGAGTCAAGTTATTGCACCATATATATATTATTAACAACAATAAAGTTACACTAACCCTGTCATGAAATATTAACCGTCCTTCATTTATATCACCTATCCGGACCAAGCTTCTACATTTACAAAACCTCTTATATGCTACCATCCACCAAATGATAATGACCTTCCTAGATAAAAACATTCAATTAACATGAGGAGCTCTCAATGCGATGTCATCAATTATCATATAGTTCAATAGCAATGCATTAGAAATAACATCATAATTATAGGTAATCATCAATTGAAATTAACAAGTACATCATAACTAAAGGTGGAAATCTGTAAAATAATAAAATCTAAAGTGTTAATGATTAAATGGGCCATAATTGGAATGACCAACTATCAGTATTACAAATGACGATAATTAAAGATATCACTTAATTAAGGATGTCAATATATAGAATTGCATCATAAGTATAGGTGACACCCATTCGAACATAACGATTTACATCAGAATTAAGAATGGCAACTCTATAATGATATAATAAAATTTAAATGACAATAACTAAAAAGGGCATTTAATTGGAATGACCACTATCAGTATTATGAATGACAATATTTAAAGATAGAAAATAATTAAGGAGGTCAGCATATGGAATTACATCGTAATTATGGGTGACCTTAAATTGGAAATAACAGTTTACATCAGAATTAAAATGGCAAGCTATAAGGCAACTTTTAATCTAAATTACAAGCTTTAAATTTTTGATAGTCATTACAACATTCTATGATTAGTTCTAGCATGATTTATAGACGGAGACTGGCATTCTATAAGTGCCACTTTTAAATTCCTTTGTAACATGTAATAACTAGTGTTAATTACCACCTTCTATAAATAATTACAACATTTAATTATGGAATGAACTGGCTTTCGGTAATGACCTTGATAATCTTCCGTATAGCATTAATAGTAAATACAACAATTCTTAATCGACTACAACATTTTAAATACATAATGAGAACGTGCATTATAGCAACCCACTTTACGGTAACCAAAATGCAACTGTATACAAACGCCCAATCTAACAGTAAACAATTTCTCCCCATAACAGTGGCAAACGCCCAATATAACAGTATACAACTATGCCCCATACTAGTGTGAAAAATGCCCAATATATATGATCAACAACCAATGTAAGAATTTGCTCACTGTGGGTGATAATTACGCCCCAATACAAGTGCAAAATTCCCAATATACAGATGCCAAAATGCCCAATATACAGTGGCAAAAAAAACGCCCAGCAAGAGTGCAAACACGCCCAATATATATGATCAACCACCAATGAAAGATTTGCTCACTGTGGGTGATAAATACACCCAAATACAATTTCAAAACACTCAATATACAGATGCCAAATCACCCAATATACGGTGGAAAGAAAAAAACGCCCAGCAACAGTGCAAACACGCCCAATATATATGATCAACCACCAATGAAGGATTTGCTCACTGTGGGTGATAAATACGCCCAAATACAATTGGAAAACGCTCAATATACAGATGCCAAATCACCCAATATACGGTGGCAAAAAAAAAACACCCAACAACAGTGCAAACACGCCCAATATATATGATCAACCACCAATGAAGGATTTGCTCACCGTGGGTGATAAATACACCCAAATACAAGTGCAAAACGCCCAAAATACAGATGCCACAACGCCCAATATACAGTGGCAAAAAAATTCCCAGTAAATAATTGCCAGAAGATAATGGATTGCCAGAAGATAATTTGAATTGCTAGGTTAAATTTTTTTTCCAGAAGATAAAACAATTTGCCAGAGGTGAAACGATTTTCCAGGTTAAAACGTTTGCCAGAAGATCACACAATTGCCAGAGGTGAAATAAATTGCCAGGACTAAACACCAGATCAAGTGATCTTAGAAATCAACCATTCGAGCACCAGAGGGAAACCAGATCTAGTTTTACTTTTATAAAATATCAGCAAGCGAGATTTCCAGAACTGGCATTTTAGAACATTACAATCATCTTACAGTTCCCAGCTTAATATCTAATGCAATATACTCAATAAAATAAACGAGTGTACCTATTTCCTTGTGCAGGCCTTGTATGTTGTCCGCGCCTCGATTGAAGTCCCACGCTCCTTGCCGCTCCTGCTTGCTGACCATGGAACCCTCACCGGTACCTACCAGCCAATCGCTAGGGGTACTTTTCTTCCCCCTTAGCCCCTCGAGCCGCAAAGGGGCCACACAAGATCCAGAGATAAGACTATCTTCTCAGCTCGCCTCCAAGGCTGAGCTACCACTCCAATACAGCTAAGATAAACCCAACTCCTCACAAGAAATCCATCAAGCCTCAATCCAGCAACGTAACGTTACGCTAACCATTCATCCTCTCTTCCTCCAATTTTCCCTTCTCTTATAGAAATTTCAGACCCAACTACTTTCCTAAATCATTATTAATTTAATTTTTAATGACAATCCTCTAAAATTCTCTGTCGTCCAAGTGTCACTCATCCCTATGGTTTTCCAAAAATTAATTTCTTTTTAATAATTAAAAGACTCAATTCCCTCACCTCCCCAAAAATTGCTCCTTAAATTACTCCTAGGGTTCCTAGATCCCCTCTCATGCTTTTAATAACTTTCCTAAAATGAAGTTGCTGATTTTTAGTAACTCCTTAATTGTTGATTCCTTTTAGCTTTTTACCCTAGGTCTCCTACTTTCCAATATTAAGTTTCCTTTAATACAAGTTTCCTTATTTCTATTAATTTTTCCTTTCCTCTTTTATTTTGTTTATTTATTTATTTATTTTTAAACCCAAAATGATAAAGCACTTATTAATCCTTTCATTGTATTTCTAAAATCCTAGCTTTTATACTCCCACACTTTAATAATTTTAATTCTTCTTTATAATTTAAAAGCCATGGGTTTCACTTAATTTAACTCCCTCATTACTTTACCCCCTTTAATTTTAAGAAGACTTTAACTAACACTTAGGAGGGTTTTAGTTTACGTCCTTAAGTTTATTTTTGGAGGGTCTTCTCTTAAGGCTAGTCAAAATTTTATCTTAGAGGCATTTTAAATTTAGTTTCAGGTTTGAACTAGGCGACAATTAATTAGGGGAGTCATATTAGGAATTTCGTCAGGCGTTAAGGTCTTAGGGTCATCTAGGTTTGTCTCAACATCATCATCAATGCGACGTGCCCTTCAGGATGCACTACGTGCTCCAAGGGTGCCACTCGCCTTGTTTTTTTCTGTTGCGCGACGTGACCTTCAGGATGCACCACGTGCTCCAAGGGTGCCACTGACCTTGTTTCTTTCTGTTGCGCGACGTGCCCTTCAGGATGCACCACGTGCTCCAAGGGTGCCACTCACCGACTTGACGGATTGGTAGACATCTATAACCCCTGGAGTCAAAATTCCGCCAGGTGAACTTGTGGGAGACTAAGAGATCTAAGGAATAAGGCCCCCTCCTTATTGTTCACCCCTTAGAATCATCGTGAGCGACTGTCGCAGTCTTCCCTCATGAAATCGTGGATCGTCTCGAACTAGGTAATCATTAACCTACAGTTCGAGCCACGATGGGAGTGCTAGTAGGCTATGGTAGGGATGTTGTCCACACCTCTCCCTCAACCTCTTTGGAAATCATGTGTGTGGCCCCTTTACTCCATATGTGAGTCTAGTCGGCAATCTATCGTCAGCCTGCATCATCAACCATCATGTGAGAACATGTCAACAACATATCATCAAATCAATAAATATCATGGTAAATAAATCAACTCAATATCACACTCCCTTACTCAATCCGGAGTCCAAGGGTTCCGTCGATGCCTCGGCATCCTCCATGACAGAAACCCTACACACTCAAATAAACGGAGTCAATAGCACCTGTATACATGAATAGTAAAACATCCTGTCATCAATCATAACGCATCATCATCAAGGATAAGTGGTTCATCATCATAAAAATCCAGATCACTTGCGAGCAAGTGTCCTCAAAGAATAAGTTTTGTCAGTGCGCTAGAGCGGGATGTTACATACACCCCCTCTTGGTATAAAATTCATCCCAAAGTTTCTCAGTATAAATGCCAAAATAAATTTACCACAATATCATAAGTACCATAGTATCATAAGTCTATCTATCAAACAAAAATGGAAACTGCTGACGCATATCATATGCGTCCTCCCAGGTCACCGAGTGCGGACTATAACTGTCCCACTGGACCTTGACCTATTCTACCGTTCGACGCCGTAACTGACGAATGCAATGATATAAAATGCAGACTGGCTCAGCCATGAGCGCTCCCTCGTCCGATACCTGCAAAGAACTCATTTCAATCACGCTCGTCGGATCACTAACATAATGTCTCAAAACAGATACATGAAAAACATCGTGCATACGCCTCAAAGAATCAGGCAAGGCTAGTCGATAGGCCACGGGCCCCTTTCTCTCCACAATCTCGAAAGGTACCATGAACCTAGGAGAGAGTTTAGCTCCCTTTCCAAACTTGATCGAACTCTTATGTGGTTTAACCCACAAGAAGACTCGATCGTCGACCTCATAACTACGATCGACTCGATGCGCATCGGCATAACTCTTCTGTCAATCCTGTGCTTATTTTATCCTTTGTCTTATGGTTTACATTTGCTCTTCCATTTCTTGGATCACTTCTGGTCCCACCAGGACCCTATCCTCAAGCCAATCCCAACTCAAGGGCATCCGAGACGGTCGCCCATAGAGAAACTCAAAAGGCGCCATCTTAATGGTGCTCTGGTCACTGTTGTTATAAGCAAACTCTACTAGAGGCAAGAATTCCTCCCAATGCTTTTGTTGGTCCATTACGTACATGCGCAACATGTCTTCCAAGGTTTGGTTCATTCGTTTTGTCTATCCGTCAGTCTCTGGGTGATACACAGTACTAAAATTAATTTGGGTTCCCAAGGCCTCTTGGAAACTCGTCCAAAATCGTCTAGTAAACACCGATCCTCGATCGGATATAATCCTCTTAGGCAGGCCATGTAGCCTCACAATCTCACTGATGAAAACTCTCGCTATGTCAGGTGCCTGATACGTCGTACGCACAAGAATAAAGTGAGAACTCTTCATTAGAATGTCTACTACTACAAAAATCGAGTCGTGTCTACTTGCCGTCAGTGGAAATCCAATAATAAAATCCATTGAAATGACTTCCCATTTCGATTCCAGAATGGCATGTGGTTGAAGTAATCCTGCTGGGTGTCTATGTTTAGCCTTTCCTTGTTGACACTCGAGACATCTATCCACAAAGTTGACTATGCCGACCTTCATTCCTTTCCAGAAGAACAAGGGTTTAAGGTCTGCCCTCATCTTCGTGACTCCTGGGTGAGCCATGTAAATTGCTCTATGAGCCTCGCTCAGGATCAACATCCTCAACTCGTCATTTGGTGGTACATAAATCCGACCTCTAAACCTCATTAACCCATCGCTGTCAAAAGTAAATCCCTCATATCATGGTACCATCATAGTGTTTTGTCCGATAAAATCCTCGACTTCTTTGTACCAGTCATCGTCACGCTGTAAAGTGAGAATCTTCTCACGTAGATTCGTCTGAAGAGGTAACAATGAAAAGCTGCGTGGCCTCCGACTCAAAGAATCCACCACTCGGTTCACTGTTCCCTTTATGTAAGAAATCTCGAAGTCGTACTCGCTAAGCAATTCCGACGAACGCCGTTGTCGCGCGTTCAGGTCGCTTTGCGTAAAAATGTGTTGTAGTCCACAGTGATCAGTCCTTAATCCAATTTTTTGTCCAATGAGGTAGTGTCTCCATACCTTCAAGGCATACACAATGGATAATAACTCCAAATTGTGCATTGCATAGTTCTCCTCATGTCTTCTCAGTTTCCTCGAAATGTAAGCAATCACTCGCCCGTCTTGCATCAAGACTCTACCTAAACCTTCCTTGGATGCGTCAGTGCATACCAAGAAGTCTGTGTCCATGTCATGGACCTTTAGTATCGATACGGTGGTCAACAACTCCTTAAGCCTTCGAAATGCTTCCGCGCATTTCTCGGTCCAAACAAACTTCTTGTTTTTCTTCTTCAATTCGGTGATCGGGTTTGCTATCTTCGAAAATCCCTCAACAAACCATCGATAGTATCCTGCTAAACCCATAAAACTACGCACTTCTGTGACATTCGTCGGCGCAGGCCATTCCATAATAGCCTCAACCTTGGTTGGATCCATGACGATACCTTCGCCAGAGATGACATGCCCTAAGTAGTGAATCCTCGATTGATAAAAAGAGCATTTGGACAGCTTCCCATACAATTTGTTCTCTCGTAGGCACTGTAGTACCAAGTGCAAGTGCTCATCATGATCCTCCGTCGTCCGAGAGTAGATCAAAATATCGTCAATGAATACTTGGACGAACTTGTACAAGTACTCGCGGAACACCCCTTTCATCAAACTCATGAATACCCCTTGGGCGTTTGTCAATCCAAACAGTAAAACAATAAACTTGTAATGTCCAAATCTTGTCTTAAAAGTGGTCTTAGGGACGTCATCCTCCTTGATCCGTAACTGGTGATACCCTGATTGCAAATCAATCTTGGAGAACAGCATCGCAACCTTCATTTGATCGAACAGATCATCAATTATCGGTAAGGGATACTGATTCTTGATTGTAGCCTTGTTCAGTTGACAGTAGTCAATGAAAAGCCTCCACGATCTATCCTTCTTCCGAATGAAAATAACTGGTGCACCCCACGGTGACACACTAAGACGTATCAATACCAGGTCCAACAACTCCTTCAATTTCATTTTCAACTCTTGCAACTCCGGGGTCGACATCCGATAAGGCATTCTTTCTATCGGTTCAATCCCTGGTTTCAAGTCTATGGTAAACTCCAATTCTCTTTCTGGTGGCATCCCAAGCAACTCCTCTGGAAATACGTCTACAAAGTCCTTCACCACCGGAAGGTGTTCTAGACCTTCTGCTACTCCCTTTTCGTTTAGCGCAAGGATCGCATAAAGCTTGCACCCCTTGTGCATACTCTTTCGTAACTGTAAGGAAGAGACGAAGCTCAGGGATACTCCCTGGTTTCGTCCTACAATCACCCTTCTCTATCCTTCATCATCCACCAAGCTCAACCATTTTGTCTTACAGTTGAGTATCGCCCCATGCGATTCCAACCAATCCATACCAATCACATCGTCATAAGACCCTAAGATCGTGGCGTACAAGTTGACCCTCGTGACAAACTCTCCCAGGTTAAGGGCACAGCCCGTAACCTTTCCTCCGACCTTTTGTTTGGCTCCCGAAGCCATCTCCACGAAGCTAAACTCATCCTGTTCGACTGCCTTTACCTTAATCCTTTTTAGCGCTGCACCAGAAATAAAACTCTCAGTAGCACCTGGGTCTATCAAAATTCTAAGGGTCTGGTCAGCGACAGTACCTGTCATCTCGAGCACTGTCGATTGGTGCTCTGCCTGGAAGTTATTCACCACTGCGTGAATCTGATGGGCCTTGCCAATATCTCCCACTGTAGTGGGTCCGGCTGATCCAGACACTCTTCCACTCTCCACAGGACAATCACGCTAGTAGTGGGGCTCCCCACACGTCCAACACCCTTTCTTCAGCCCTGTAGTCCTGGTACCCGAAGTAGAAGATGACTGCCCACTGGCCTGGAACGCTAGTTTGTTCTGCTGAACAGGCCTAAACTGCTGCTGCTGCAGGAAACACTGCTGCTAGTGTTGTGGTCCTCGATAAGGTGTCCGTTGCTGAGGTAGCGGCCGTCGAGGTGTAGTGAATGTGGATCCCTTCTGGAAACCACGATATCCCTACATATGCCTTGCTGGTGTCTGGTGCTGCGGCGTTCTAGATGAACCCTATCCTGCAGGTCTCGCTGGAGTCCTGGTCTGACCCCCGCTAACAAGCTCCTCCTCTGCTATGAGGGCCTTTTGGACAACGTCGTGCAAGGTTTGAGGCATCAAAATCCTAACCTTTGCACGCAGGCTGCCGGTAAGGCTGAAAACGAACCTGTTGACCTTGAGCTTCTCCATGTTCAGGTGCGGAGCATACCAGAGAAACTCCATAAAACGTGCCTCGTACTTGGGCACCGTACGACCTCCCTGTCGTAATGCGTTGAACTCATTGAGTTGATGCTCAATGAATTCCTCTGAAAGATACCTCTCTTGAAATCGTTCCTCAAATATTTCCCATGACATGTCTTCAACGACCATGTTTAGCTGCGGCAGGAGTGTCTTCCACCATAGAAGAGCGCTCCCCTTTAGTTGAAAGACTGCCATGCGGACCTTCATGTTGGAGGTATAATCGCGAAGTGCGAAGCACATCGCCATGTTCTCCAACCATGCCTCGGCGACTGCGCCGACCGGGGCACCAAAGAACTCGGGAAATTTTACCTTATCAAGTTCACGGTGAATGCTACCTGTAACGGTCGGTGCGCGCGGTGGAACCTCAGCAAGTAGCGACGCCCTGGCCTCATCTCTGTTGAATCTGCTGATCAGCGCCTCGGACATGCACTGGAAAGATCTCATCATCCCCACAACATCGACAACTTTGATCTTCTCCTATCCAAGGACCTGCTCGCCTCCCTGGGGGTTAGACCCTCAGGCGTGGATGCTGCCAGAGGCGTCACGCCTCCTCCCATGGCACCCCGTCGTCTGCCTCCGCGGCATCCTCTAACCATGATTACCTACACACACACAATCAACTCGATCAACAACAGAATAATCAAACATAATCATGTCAATGGAAGTCGTAGCGAATCCCAAGTCACGGGTCGAACCCACTCTGATACCATATGTAACGACCTCCTCATTACGACAACCATTCTAGTAACGGGTGCAATTTTTTTTTCTTAAGGTGTGTGCGCGTATGTAGAAGTAACAACACACTTAATTGTACGACGCCACTCGACAACCAACAATATGCAACCATGAAGTTCATCACAAGAAGACTGAAGGCATGCAATGAGTAACTGCAACAACATACGACCATAGGCACAAGGCACACAACACAACATTAAGACATACTAGGGGTGCAAAGTAAGAACACAGAGGGAAGAATCCATGGTGTTAGGGTTACTATTTCTGCACAGGAAAGCAGGGCATTTATTCTTATGTCTTCTCGAAAGAAGATTAGATAGGCTCCTGGCCGATTGCTCAGGCAGAAACTAGTAACCCGACCTAGGACAAGAGGCAAGCAAGACAACACAACAAGACGACCCCGAAATATCACAGTGACAACAACAATAAATGCCCCTAGACATAAGGCGTACAACTAGCAGCTGTAAGAGGATAGCTACACCAGGTGTTAAGTACAGTAGTCTCAGAAGGAAGAATCCATCAGTAGAGTTTACTATTTCTGCACAGAAAAGCAGGGCTTTTAGTCTTATGTCTTCTCAAAAGAAGATTAGACAGGCTCCTGGCCGACTGCTCAGGCAGAAACTAGTAATCTCTGTCAGGTGTGTCACAAGAGTGGAAACCCTGCCTTTAAAGGGCCTGAGACTCTTGATACGGCATTGGATTCCTTACACAGAAAAATCACACCTACAAACATGTCTCCTAAGGCTACCCGGGGGTGACTATATCCCGCCCGACAACCGACCAAGCAACCAACTGAATACTAACAAGTGCAACATAAACAAGAAGGACGACTACGTCCTTTACGGATGGCGCTCGACAAGAAGGAGTCCGACAACGAACACCCAAGTTCAACTTTGCTTAAATGAACAACCACCCTAAATGACTAACTCAGAGTAATTTATTTTACGTGAGTCAAGTTATTGCACCATATATATATTATTAAGAGAAATAAAGTTACACTAACCCTGTCATGAAATATTAACCATCCTTCATTTATATCACCTATCCGGACCAAGCTTCTACATTTACAAAACCTCTTATATGTTACCATCCACCAAATGATAATGACCTTCCTAGATAAAAACATTCAATTAACACGAGGAGCTCTCAATGCGATGTCATCAATTATCATATAGTTCAATAGCAATGCATTAGAAATAACATCATAATTATAGGTAATCATCAATTGAAATAAACAAATACATCATAACTAAAGGTGGAAATCTATAAAATAATAAAATCTAAAGTGTTAATGATTAAATGGGCCATAATTGGAATGACCAACTATCAGTATTACAAATGACGATAATTAAAGCTAGCACTTAATTACGGATGTCAATATATAGAATTGCATCATAAGTATAGGTGACACCCATTCGGACATAACGATTTACATCATAATTAAGAATGACAACTCTATAATGATATAATAAAATTTAAATGACAATAACTAAAAAGGGCATTTAATTGGAATGACCACTATCAGTATTATGAATGACAATATTTAAAGATAGCAAATAATTAAGGAGGTCAGGCTATGGAATTACATCGTAATTATAGGTGACCTTAAATTGGAAATAACAGTTTACATCAGAATTAAAATGGAAAGCTATAAGGCAACTTTTAATCTAAATTACAACCTTTAAATTTTTTATAGTCATTACAACATTCTATGATTAGTTCCAGCATGATTTATAGATGGAGACTGGCATTCTATAAGTGCCACTTTTAAATTCCTTTGTAACATGTAATAACTAGTGTTAATTACCACCTTCTATAAATAATTACAACATTTAATTATGGAATGAACTGGCTTTCGGTAATGACCTTGATAATCTGCCTTATAGCATTAATAGTAAATACAACAATTCTTAATCGACTACAACGTTTTAAATACAGAATGAGAACGAGCATTATAGCAACCCACTTTATGGTAACTAAAACACAACTGTATACAAACGCCCAATCTAACAGTAAACAATTTCGCCCCATAACAGTGGCAAACACCCAATATAACAGTATACAACTACACCCAATATATATGATCAACAACCAATGTAAGAATTTTCTCACTGTGGGTGATAATTACGCCCCAATACAAGTGCAAAATGCCCAGTATACAGATGCCCAAACACCCAATATATAGTGGCAAAAAAAACGCCCAGCAACAGTGCAAACACGCCCAATATATATGATCAACAACCAATGAAGGATTTGCTCACTGTGGGTGATAAATACGCCCAAATACAATTGCAAAACGCTCAATATACAGATGCCAAATCCCCCAATATACGGTGGCAAGAAAAAACGCCCAACAACAGTGCAAACACGCCCAATATATATGATCAACCACCAATGAAGGATTTTCTCACTGTGGGTGATAAATACGCCCAAATACAATTGCAAAACACTCAATATATAGATGCCAAATCGCCCAATATACGGTGGAAAAAAAATGCCCAGCAATAGTGCAAACACGCCCAATATATATGATCAACCACCAATGAAGGATTTGCTCACTGTGGGTGATAAATATGCCCAAATACAAGTGCAAAATTCCCAAAATACAGATTCCACAACGTCCAATATACTGTGGCAAAAAAAACGCCCAGTAAATAATTGCCAGAAGATAACGGATTGCCAGAAGATAATTTGAATTGCTAGGTTAAATTGTTTTTCCAGAAGATAAAACAATTTGCCAGAGGTGAAACTATTTTCCAGGTTAAAATGTTTGCCAGAAGATCACACAATTGCCAGAGGTGAAATAAATTTCCAGGACAAAACACCAGATCAAGTGATCTTAGAAATCAACCATTCGAGTGCCAGAGGGAAACCAGATCTAGTTTTACTTCTATAAAATATCAGCAAGCGACATTTCCATAACCGACATTTTAGAACATTACAATCATCTTACAGTTCCCATATTAATATCTAATGCAATATACTCAATAAAATAAATGAGCATACCTATTTCCTTGTGCAGGCATTGTATTCTATCTGCGCCTCGATCGAAGTCCCGTGCTCCTTTCCGCTCCCGTTTTCCGACCATGGAACCCTCACCGGTACCTCCCAGCCAATCGCTAGGGGTACTCTGCTTCCCCCTTAGCCTCTCGAGCTGCAAATGGGCCACACAAATTCCAGAGATAAGACTAGCTTCTCAGCTCGCCTCCAAGGCTGAGCTACCACTCCAATACAGCTGAGATAAACCCAACTCCTCACAAGCAATCCGTCAAGCTTCAATCCAGCAACATAACGTTACACTAACGATTCTTCCTCTCTTCCTCCAATTTCCCCTTCTCTTATAGAAATTTCAGACCCAACTACTTTCCTAAATCATTATTAATTTAATTTTTAATGACAATCCTCTAAAATTCTCTGTCGTCCAAGTGTCACTCATCCCTATGGTTATCTAAAAATTAATTTCTTTTTAAAAATTAAAAGACTCAATTCCCTCACCCCCCCAAAAATCGCTCCTTAAATTACTCCTAGGGTTCCTAGATCCCCTCTCATGCTTTTAATAACTTTCCTAAAATGAAGTTGCTGATTTTTAGTAACTCCTTAATTGCTGATTCCTTTTAGCTTTTTACCCTAGGTCTCCTACTTTCCAATATTATGTTTCCTTTAATACAAGTTTCCTTATTTCTATTAATTGTTCCTTTCCTTTTTTTGTTTTGTTTATTTATTTATTTAATTTTTTTTTTTAAACCCAAAATGATAAAGAACTTATTAATCCTTTCATTGTATTTCTAAAATCCTAGCTTTTATACTCCCACACTTTAATAATTTTAATTCTTCTTTATAATTTAAAATCCATGGGTTTCACTTAATTTAACTCCCTCATTACTTTACCCCCTTTAATTTTAAGAAGACTTTAATTAACACTTAGGAGGGTTTTAGTTTACGTCCTTAAGTTTATTTTTGGAGGGTCTTCTCTTAAGGCTAGTCAAAACTTTATCTTAGAGGCGTTTTAAATTTAGGTTCAGGTTTGAATTGGGTGACAATTAATTAGGGGAGTCGTCTTAGGAATTTCATCAGGCGTTAAGGTCTTAGGGTCATCTAGGTTTGTCTTAACATCATCATCAATGCGACGTGCCCTTCAGGACGCACTACATGCTCCAAGGGTGCCACTCGCCTTGTTTTTTACTGTTGCGCGACGTGCCCTTCAGGATGCACCACGTGCTCCAAAGGTGCCACTCACCTTGTTTCTTTCTATTGCGCGACATGCCCTTTAGGATGCACCACGTGCTCCAAGGGTGCCACTCACCGACTTGACGGATTGGTAGACATCTATAACCCCTGGAGTCAATAATCCGCCAGGTGAACTTGTGGGAGACTAAGGGATCTAAGGAATAAGGCCCCCGCCTTATTGCACGCCCCTTAGAATCATCGTGAGCGACTGTCGCAGTCTGCCCTCACGTCATCATGGATTGTCTTGAACTAGGTAATCGTTAACCTACAGTTTGAGCCACGGCGGGAGTGCTAGTAGGCTGTGGCAGGGCTACTGTCAACACCTCTCCCTCAACCTCTCTGGAAATCATGTGTGTGGCCCCTTTACTCCATATGTGAGTCTGGTCGGCAAGCTATCGTCAGCCTACATCATCAACCATCATGTCAGAACATGTCAACAACATATCATCAAATCAATAAATATCATGGTAAATAAATCAACTCAATATCACA
>ML777548.1:1131322-1142002 GCA_009831015.1 Picea engelmannii
GTCGGCAAGCTATCGTCAGCCTACATCATCAACCATCATGTCAGAACATGTCAACAACATATCATCAAATCAATAAATATCATGGTAAATAAATCAACTCAATATCACACTCCCTGACTCAATCCGGAGTCCAAGGGTTCCGTTGATGCCTCGACATCCTCCAGGTCAGAAACCCTACACACTCAAATAAACTGAGTCAATAGCACCTGTATACAACAATAGTAAAACATCTTGTCATCAATCATAACGCATCATCATCAAGGATAAGTGGTTCATCATCAAAAAAATCCAGATCACTTACGAGCAAATGTCCTCAAAGAATAAGTTTTGTCAGTGCACCAGAGCGGGATGTTACACGAAACCTGAAGTCATGGGAGGAAAATGTTAGCTCATGCTCCCCTAGACTTGTGATGATGATTGACAGTTGCCTGCTAGGGAAGCTTGGTTATGATAGTGACACTTCCGCTTATGGGTTCTATTTGGAGTAAGGTCAATATAGTTGACGCTCCAAGATAGTCCAACAGAGGAAGGATAGGAATGAAGATGGAAGTAAGTTAGGGAGGAAGGATGAGTAGAAATAGTTGAGAAAGTGTGGATATTTGTCTTATGGTGGAATTTATTGTTTTTCCCTTCTAAAAAAAAAGAGAGAAAATGTATATATGAATATTCATAATTATGTAACTAAACCACAATTGTCTAAATAAAATTGTTGAACTAGATAATTGTAATTAAGGGATTTCACAAACATTTGATTGGTTTATTGTCTTTTATAAAAGAATAGTCTTGTTGATTGGATTGGATGCATACATAAATTATTATAAGGGTGATAGTTATTGATTATTAGTACATGCATGAGACTTGCATGTACTGGCTACACATGCATTTCTTGCAGATGTACACTAGTATGAATGAGTTTCTTGGCTTACTTACTAATAATGTCGATTAATAGTTATGAATGTGTGAACCATGTTCTTTTCCTTTGTATCATGAAATACCTTAACTCTGGGATGAAGTTTCTTGAAGGGTGGGTGTATGTAACAACCTTAGTTAAATAGATGCATAAGGATTATTAAGTAAAATTAATTAGATAATTAATTGTCCTAATATGGTTTTAGTTAAACAATGATTAGTATTAATAATATTAATTAATTATTTATTAATTGTTTATAATTGTTGATTGACTAATTAATTAATTAATTGATTACATAACACATTCAATGATTTGGGTAATAAATTAAGGGGCTTAATAACTTTAATTTAATCCCTATGAAACTTTACCTATGAAAGATTAAGGATAATATAATAAAGGAGGGGATAAGGTAATAAAGGAGGGGATAAGGTAACTAATGGAGGGGAGGAGAGTCGGTGAAGGGGGAGATATGACAGGAAATATTCCTATGGGAGGGGATTATAATTTTTGGGGGAGGAAGCATTTTGGAGGAGGGCACTGTATTCCTGGTTGGAGCATATTTTCTGGTGTTGGGAGTTTATTTTTGGGGGTTTTTGTGAATCATTGCAGGGGGCACTAGGTTGCTGGGGGTTTTGGACATGGGGGCGAGGATTCCTTACGGTATCCTAGATCTAGGGAACCGGAAAGGCTGCTCCTAGATGGCTGGGTGGTTAGTCGATTTGGGCAGGGTTTGGTCAAAGCAGCAGGCTGGACAAAGTAGCAGAGAGGATGGACAACCACAGACAACCAGATCAGCGGGAATTAGCATCAGGCAGAGGTATTTTTAATTATGAATTTGCTGGGTTTTGTGGATGATTATGAAATTTATTTCATGTTGTGGATAAATTTAATTTTCTGCTGAATATTATACGATGATTAATGAATTGCATATGAATAGAAATAAATTTTATGATTAATTGTATGAATTTTTTTGGCTTGTTTATTCTTGGTCCCTACATCCATTTGAGATTTGTTTTTTTAAATTCATGTGGAAGATATATGGCATGCATCTCAGGATTCACATGAAGACACTTTTGCATGCACCATGCATGCATCTCAGGAATAAAAAAGGGAGCCATGAACATCTGAGAAAAATTTGCAGAAACAAATTGGATATTTGAATTCATCTCGAGAAAATATCCAATTTCAAAAAACAAATCGTTTGAAACAGAATCCGGAAAGTGAAGTTATGATCATTTTAAAATCAACAAAATTTCAACATTTTTCTGGAAATAGCCGCATGGTTTTCAAAGTTTCATCCAAAATTTATTTGGATATTATTCATTACAAGAAGATAAAGTGGATGTGTGTGGAAATATCAATGATGCATATACTTCATCAGATCCATGCAGACATCTACATCTTCAACAAAATCTTCAAAGAGCACAAACTTGCACAGTTGTGAGGTCTTGTTGGAGTGAAGGACATGGTTGCTTAGAAACTACCTTTTGTTACTTCTCATTTTTTATTTTATGTGTTATAGTTTGAGGGGGGGTTTTTTTCGCATGAGGTTTTCCCTCTTTCCTCATTTAGTTCAATGTATCTTTTGTATTTGGGTACCTAACATGACCTCGTAGCTGGGACCCATTCTTTATTTTCACCATAGTGATGTTCATTCGGGGTGTTGGAGTTACTTCACACACACCTAGGATTTATTTTTCCTAAGTTTAGTCCTTGTTTATTAGTCATAATTAGTCATTATCAAGTCTCCTATATTTTAGGGGAGAATATTCCACCTGGAGAATATTCTCTTTCAGTTGACACTTCAGTTTGACTAGTTGAGTTGATTTTAGATGTTGCATTGGTTTTGTCACCATAAAACATTGGGATCATCACCAACTCACTAATCTATATTCAGTCAATTAACTGAAGACTAATTGACTAGTTAACTCAACTAGGTGGTAGTTCATTCTTGTAACTACCTGAGAGACTAGACTAGGTGGCAGTTCACTCCTGTAACTACTGGTGTGTATCCAGATCACTCTAGACCACCACTATGGCTCATTAGTTACTTATGTATCCTATATCTATAGTAAATTATTCAATCTTTATGTGTGGAATAACAGTTAATGAAAATTCTTCCATTCTTTCTATCTTGCTTCTTATTTCTTAGTTTCTCTCTGCAAATGTGTGTAGTATTTTCTAGCTAGATCTATTCTATGAAGGTTCAACACATTTACAATGATATATCTCAAATATTAATAGCTATTATAAATCTGGAGGAAGTTTTTGTATAAGAGTTTGTCTTGAACATAAACCTCTTTTGGGTTTTTTAAATTCATCTCCAACTCGTTGGAATCCTCCCGCAAAAGTATGTCTGAATACAAAAATCTGGAAAAATAAAAAATAGGGCTCAAAGATCCCTTTGAATATCCCAATTGATGACACTCGTGTAAATTATGGGAGAGGTTATTTTTCTTCATCTTTTTCTTAACAAAAAATTCTCTCGTATTTTCAAAATCCACTCCCGTTTTCCTGTTGTCTTCCATTTTAAAACTAGGGAAAATACAACAAAATCCCAAGAAATAGGTTATGCTTTGGATTATAAAAGCTAAATATAATTCGATATGAACTTGAAAACAACATATTTAGGACGAGTTATAACCATAGAATCATTTTGGATGACTTTCAGATCATTGAAGAATCCATTTGACTTGATTAGAGGAGATATCTGTGCTTTCTATTCATAACAGAGCTTTCGACAGTTATTGAGGTCAAACCATAGTGTATTTAGTTGTCAATTTTCTGGGAATAATTTTCGACCGCTAATTATGGGTTTTGAAATGGTTATTAGCTAGTGAAAACTGCAACTGATCCCGAACTTAGTAAAAAATTATTGAGTTTCCCATTGATCCTGCTTCATCTATTATAATCACTTCCTTTGAAATCAAGGGAAACTTCAACTGAGGTGAGATTTGGATTTTATCTTTTTGTGAGCAAGCGTAAATTTCAACACTTTATTGATGTCTTGTAGTTTTTTTATTTTTCTTCAGGATTTTCCAATTCTTGTGCTTTATAGTTTCATATTTGATGGCTACCTAATACAATGCAGATCCAATTTTGATATATGATTTTCTAAGAGTTTCATTTTCTCTTTTCAGATGTCCTTCCAACACCTTTAACTCAACAAATTGTTCTTTCAATTTATCAACCCTAAGTTTTTTTCTAACTCTTGTTTTTGATTTCGGTAGTCTTAAACCACCTTTCTCCTTAACTAGGCATCTATGTGGCTTCTTCTACATTGGCTTCATCTATATGCATCACAACAGGCCCAATATGAACCTTAAAGCTATCAAAGATTTTGGCAAATGCTTCTGTGACACCCTGATGGTACCTCTAGAGCTTCTGGTAGAACCTGGAACATCCAAAAATTTTAAACAATTGACAGGCCTCAGGGTGTGCCTCAAGGTATGAAGCGTCCCACAATTCCTTCCTTAGAAGAGCACCCCCTGTTGAGATCTTCACCACCAGAGATGCTACAAATGCTTTAAAATTGTATTGATCACAAAGTGTCCAGGGTATGTGAAGGTGAATGATGGACTGAGATGAACATGGACGTGGGGTAGAATAGTAAGAATCCAGGATAGAGTCAAAGGATGAAAGGATTTGGGCAGTTGTGGGCAGATTTAAAAAAATCACAAACCAACAATCGACTGATTCAGTGTATGGGAAAACTCATGATCGTTCTTTCAGGATCAATTGAATTACATGGGAACAATCTAGGGATATGATTTCTTGATTTGGAAAACACATAAGCGAATCATAATCCCTCTTGAAAATCGAATGAATGATACCTGAGAGAGGTTCCTACAACATAACAACAAATCGTGATTTGTGTACAACTACTAATATGGGAGTGACAAGAACCTTTTCAAACCCGGGTGAAATTCATTAATTTTGGTAACTTATGACAAGCATGAATGAGTTGTTTAGCTACCGAAATTTTTAACTTTCAGTAGCTAACAACTATAAGATTTTGACCTTTTAGCTGCCGAAAATTAAAATTCCACAATCAAAATATAACCAAGTTCATGAAATCCACTGATTGGGCCACTTCAAACCTTTAAAAACTCATGTGGATGCATCATAATTCCAACTTAGCATGTGACAACACTAGGTATACCTGGATATATGATTTAAAGCATTGGATATACCACTAGACCATTACTCCTGAGAACCTTATCATGAAAGCATTCTCACCCTGATCAGAAAAACTCCCAAAATAGATAACTAGAGAACATATCAATATATTATAGAACCCTAACATAGGCTCCAATTGTGGATGGTAGCTCATGAGGAGGTGTCAATAATCTCATATCTCTAGATTCGTAAACAACTGCCTTATCCATTGGGATAATCCCGAAGCTTTATTCTACAACTTGTAACCTGTTTTGATTCTTCAATTGAAACCAAATCAAAATGAACATTGTTGAAAAAGAGATTCTCAGAATGTTGAGATCATTCACACTCTCCTATTCTAATATAATACAAACACTGCTCAATTAGGTAATGGAAAAATGCCAATGAATCCACTCTAGCAGTCGATCTAATAACTCTATTTTTTTCACTTTTTTTAATAAGCATCATAACTAGAGCTTGCAAAGGCGTTAATGATTGATTTCCACCATGATTTTCACAGAAGAGACCTTGGCAATCCCGAAGAACAAAAGTAATCTGAGAAATATATCAGGGCTCTACAATGAAAATTTTCTCCATATAGGTAGCTATAGTATCAAGGTAGAACCAACCTTTTCCTTGATTTTTAAACTTATCCAAGTTAGCAACATGATCTGGCATTGTATCTATACTATTTTCATCCTCATGCAGTTTCTTATATGGATGTAGTTGTTATGATGGGTTTAGCAGTAATAATGTTGTTGAACTAGGCTGTGAAGTTGATTTCCTGATCATATCGAGATCATAACAGTTTTTAAGCCCATAGATAGATGATGGAACATGGCTTCGACTACATAGATCCTCCAATACATTAAATATTGGATCATGTAGGAACTGGGATGATTGTGAAATTAGATCAATTGAAATTTCATGACGTTCCCTTTGCTTATTAATCAATATATGATTTTTCTTCAAAAACTGCAATGATTTAAAACATAATGGTGAAGAAGCACTTGGGATTAACCCATAATCTGTGTTTGGATTCGAGCTCTTATCTGAGATTTGACACTCTACATGACTCAGGGGATGTACTTTTGAATCTAAGATAGATTTATTATCACCTGCGATTTCCTCATCTGTTTCATAAGAAAGTCCTCCATTCTCATTATTTTCAACTCGCTTATAATTTTCTCTCAAAAATGAGGGAAAACATAAAGGAAAAACTACTATACTTACTTGAGAAATTTATGTCTTTTCTTTCTTTTTGTGATTTTTTCATTGATGGAGACGAGATTCTTCCTCCCATGAAGGTAATGTTGATTTCTTCGGGCTGCCAGCATCAATTTCTATCATATAATTTCCATTATGATGATCATACTCGGGTGATTCGTTCATGAAGGGGATATCATCAAACATACATATCACCTCTGTTGATTTCTCCATCACAAGCTAATCTTGGATTTCATCGATGTCCATGTGGTGAATTGTATACATGAATAAATCATCTTTTGGCTTGGGTTCCCAAGGCTGTGTTGCAAAATGCTTAGGGACAATCATCCTTTCCTTTTCTGGAACTGATGGGACATGATGCCTTTGAACAACCAATTCATCCTTCATTCTGATCTTTTGTATCAACTCTTTTATAGTGTTGGTTAGAATGTCTAATTTCATCTCTGTAGATGTCACATTCTCCTTTTATTCGGACTTTTCCTTTGACCTTTTGATCAACAAGTTGGCCTCCACATCAACTGCAATGTTCTACATTTCTTCGAGAGTTGGAGTATTCCTTTCCCTCAATTGGAAATCCATCTTTGGATCAAAGGCATTTGGGTAGTGTAGGAGAGCTAAACCATGAGGTGGTCTTATATCAACATGCATCAAATGGTAACTTTATTTGAACCTGGCTGAAAAGTGTTGGATTGTCTCTCCTGGTTGTCTTTTTAAATTGTCATAATCTTCTAGAATAATAAAGACATTCCTACTGATCACCCATTTATCAAGAAAAATTTTCGCAAATTGATGAAAATTGCTAATGCTTGTAGCTTGAAGATCTTTGTACCATTTCTCAACCTTACCATACAATGATAGAGAAAACAACCTGATACATATAACATCTTCTTCAACCTCAAACAGGTCCAAGAAATCTTCAAAACTTTGAAGGTGTTTTTCAACAGTAACGTTTCCATTTTCTCCATCAAACTTGGGAAGATGATTGCAATAATTTAGAGGGAAGTCATGGATAATTTTGGGTAGAACGAGAGGCTTGTATCTATTTGGAATATTTATAGTGGTAGGAGTATGTACAGGGGCTATAAAATCATGCTTACTCTTTTGAGGCTCATTAGGTTGGGCATGATCAACAAAGGTTTCAGCGATAGGGTCTTTATGAGGATTAGGAAAAGGAAAGAAATAATTAAAAATAAAGTCAATTATGTCTTGAATAAAATTCCAACTTGTATACCTGGCCTTTACAGAGAATCTTGTCATTCTTAAGGTTCTTCATCCAATGGAGGCTTTGAATCTGAACTGGTTGGAGTTTCCAGGTGAATAACTCAGCCTTCTTGCATCAGATTGTCGTCCAACATCAGTAATCAAATCTGGGATTTGATGTGCTATTTTGAGAAACATAAAGTGTTATTCCCCAGTATGGTCGCTATTATGTTACCACTCTGTAATTTCTTAGGCTGAGGGAGATATTGAAAAAGGTAACCATAAAACCACTTGGAGTCAAGGATCTATCCGTCTAACACTCAGAGAGGGATCTCTCTGTATGATTTAACCTTGTTTGGATTTGGTATTGGGATAGTTATGAGGATAGAAGTTTTTTCTTTTTTTGAGTTTTTGGTTGCGACAACAAAAGAGGGCCATTGGGAAAAATGGAGTCAAAGGTTAAAGATGATTATATGAATGAATAACTAAGACAAAATGTAATCGAGCAAGACAACCATGTTAGTGGATCCTTATAGTTTATGAGATGGAACTGAATAATAGGTTTGGGTTCAATCCAAATGCAGAGAAGATCTTATCTTAATTCTACATTCAAACTTAAAGAAAACATAAATATTTTTTTAAGCTAGTACAGGGTGTTGAGAACAAATCCTCCACATCATCTTCTCATAAGGAATAAATAAAGAAACAATATGGGAGATAAGAGAATACAAAGTTACATGAGGAAACACTTCACCACAAAACCATGAAATAAGAATCTAGAAACATAATTCTCTTTGAATTCATCCAAAAAATTCACTTACATCTTGCTGAACATATTTACAACAGATGGTAATATTTCCATATCATCATTCCCCTCAAGTCTAACTGATCAACCCTTTTTTCATTTAAATTACATGAATATATAGGAAATATCACCCCTCAAGCTTAGGAGGTAGAATCCAACCAATTTCCCAAAAATAGCAACAGTGACATCGAATTTTAGAACTGCCTGCCATAAAAAGTGGATCAAATTTTCTGAAAAATGGGGGTCAACAATGAGATCCTATCTCTCAAATATTAATAGATGTTACAAAATTGGAGGAGTTTTGTGTATAAGAGTCTGTCCCAAACAAAAACCTCTTTTGTTTTTTTGAAATTAATCTCCAACTTGTTGGAATCCTTCCGAAAAAATGTCTCAAGAAAAACATCCAGAAAAGTAAAAAATAGGGCTCAAATATCCCTTCGAATATCCCAATTTCTGACACCTGTGTAAATTATGGGAGAGGTTATTGTTCTTCATCTCATTTTGAACAAAAATTCTCTCAGATTTTCAAAATACACTACCATTTTACTAATGTATTCTATTCTAAAACTAGGGAAAATACAACAAAATCCCAAGAAATAGGTTATGCTTTGACTTATAAAAACTAAAGATAATTCGATTTGAACTTGACAACAACATATTGAGGATGATTATTAACCATAAAATAGTTCTGGATTCCTTTGAGATCATTGAAGAATCCATTTTCCTTGATATCATGAGATCTTTGTGCTTTTTGTTCATAATAGAACTTTCGACAACTAACGAGGTCAAAACATAGTGTATTTAGCTATCGATTTTCTGGGAACAATTTTTGGCAGCTAATTATGGGTTTTGAAATGGTTCTTAGTTGGAGAAACCTATAAATTCTCCCTAACTTAGTAAGAAATGGTTGATTTTCCCATTGATCTTGCTTCATCTATTATAACCACTTCCTTTGAAATGAAGGGCAACTTCAGTTGAGGTTAGCTTTGGGTTTTATCTTTTTGTGAGCAAGCTTAAATTTCAAAATTTTATTGAGGTCTTGTAGTTTGTTATTTTGATTGAGGATTTTCTGATTCTTGTTCTTTATAGTTTCATATTTGATGGCTAACTGATCCAATGCAGAACCAATTTTGATAGATGATTGTCTAAGAGTTTCATTTTCTCTTTTCAAATTTCCTTCCAGCACCTTTAACTAATCAAATTCTTCTTTCAGTTTTTGAACCCTATGTTTTATTATAACTCTTTTCTTTGATTGAGGTAGTCTTAAACCACCTTTCTCCTTCACTGGGCATCTTTATGGTTGCTGCTACACTGAATTCATCTATCTGTATCACGACAGGCCCAAGTTGAACCTTAAACCTATCAAAGATTTTGGCAAATGTTTTCGTGAGACCTTGATGGTACCCCTGGAGATTTTGGAAGAACCTGTAACATCCAATATTGTTAAACAATTCGCAGGCCTTAGGGTGTGCCTCAAGGTATGAAGCGTCTTGCAATTCCTTCCTCAGAAGAGCACCTCCTGTTGAGATATTCATCACTAGAGATGCTAAAAATGCATTAAAACTATGCTGATTACAAAGTGTCCAGGGTATGTGAAGGAAAATGATGGACTAAGATGAACATGTAAGTGGGGTAGAATAGTAAGAATCTAGGATAGAGTCAAAGGACAAAAGGATTTAGGTAGATGTGGGCATATTTAAAACAATCACAAACTGACAATCGATCGATTCAGTGTATGGGAAAAATCATGACCGTTCTTTCAGGATCGATTGAATTGCATGGGAACGATCTAGGGTTATGATTGCTTGATTTGGAAAATACATAAATGAATCATAATCCCTCTTGAAAATCGGATGAATGATACCTGAGAGCGGTTCTGGCAGCATAACAACAAATCATGATTTGTGTACAACCGTCGATATGGGAGTGACAAGACCCTTTTCAAACCCGGGTGACATTCATTACTTTTGGAAGCTTATGACAGGCGTGAATGAGCCGTTTAGCTGGAAAATGTTTTAACTTTTGGTAGCTAACAGCTATAATATTTTGACCTTTTAGCTGCCGAAAATCAAAATTTCTTTCACAATCAAAATATAACCAAGTTCATGAAATCAACATATTGGGCCACTTTAAACATTTAAAAAATCATGTGAATGCATCAAATTTCCAACTTACCATGTGACAACACTAGGTATACCTGGATATCTAATTTGAAGCATTGGATATACCACTAGAGCATTACTCTTGAGCACCTTATCATGAAAGCATTCTCAACCTGATCAAAAAACTCCCAAAATAGATAACTAGAGAACAAATGACTATATTATAGGACCCTAACAGGGTGGAAGAGAGGTGTAGGAGAGAGAGAGAGAGAGAGAGA
>ML777548.1:1142052-1170643 GCA_009831015.1 Picea engelmannii
AAGGTCTAGGTATATGTATTTACATGCCATCTGATGTCTAAGTCTTTCCACATCTAGGTATTACCATGTATAGAAGTGTGTGTGTGAGAGAGAGGGAGACATATAGGGGGGTAGATAGGGAGAGTGAGCGAGAGATAGATAGTAGGGGTAGAGAGAGAGAGAGAGAGAGAGAGAGAGAGAGAGAGAGAGAGAGAGAGAAAGAGAGAGAGAGAGATGACTTATAAGAGCGTTTGAGTGCTTCTAATAACACACACATTATTTTGAATTCAAATTTTTGGGAAGGATTGATACGGTGTATGTTGACTTGGTTGGATCAGATTTAGGTTCAGGATGAAAAAACTAGTGGTTTGGTCTGCAAATTGATAAAAGCCTCCATTTTTTTGAAAACCCCTCTATATCTAGGCCTTTGACGTTATTTTTCTATAGGCTAAACAATTCAGTTGTTGAGGAAACTACGAACATAGATAGAGTCGGTTATGTAGATTTCAAATATAGAATTAAAAAAAAAAAATATTGTTTACTATTTTCAATCTATTTTTGGCTTCACATATATCAAAATCATAGAATAAATACCTCTCTTATTTATGCTATAACGTTTTTCTTTCCTGAACCATTTATCAAATGAGTTATATGTGGCATTAGAGGAGACCGATACCTATGATATAAGTAAAAAATAAAAATTGTTTTGATCATGTTAAGACCCTCTTATCCACCACAAACAAAAGACATTGTAATTTTAGGAATATGTTGACTTTGATAATTTAAAAAAAATATAAAATTAATATTAAAAATTTCCAAAAAATAAACGACATAAGGAAAATTCTCTTGAAGTATACAAGTTTTTGGAACAAAATTCCATCGTTAAGGTACACAACACCTACACGAAAAAAACCATATACCTTATATTTTGTTGGAAATAAAGATACCACTATTAGAAAAATAAAATTTGACATAGTTTTTCACAATGTCTATGGATAAAATTTGTATATTCAAAAATCTAATTCAATTTAATACGTTTCATCGTTTTACACCATATTCAAATAAATTGTAAAAGTACCTTGAATAATCCCTCCAAGTTAATAGATTGTTGTTTTTCCAGGTTTGCATTTCCAAAAAAACATCATGAGAAACCATCATTAGCTTGCACTCACCCATCTACTTGTAAGTCACCAACCATCCTTGTCCATGATTTATTTGGAAAATATTTTAAAAAAAGGGATTAAACCCAATACTTGTGCCAATACCTTGAATGTTGGAGTTAGAGAGTCACCAAACAAGGAATCATTTCACACTATCTAGAACCCCCACAAAGTAAGATAGGGGTCTGCTCGAATGGTAGCCAACTCCATTCTAGTAAACTAAGAGTGCATACAATCTTCTAAATCAAATTTATTCCATAAGTTAAGGAAAACAAGATAATATTCGATTTCTTTCCAAACACGTGAGTAAGATCAAGATAAAAAGAGATGAGTATTTGTTTCTTCCTGGTTGAGGAAAAGTGGACACATGTTAGGGCCCACTTTATGCATTTTTAGGAGCTCGTGGAAAGTCAAAACATTGTCTGATAGAGAGAGCCACATCGACAAATTTTCCTTTACCGGTGCCTTGACCTTCCAAAGGGATTTCGACCACTTGACATCTCCTCCTCATCCAAATAAATATCAATACCCCATGGTCCAGATTTATGAGTGGAACGAAATGAAACACATATATATAACATTAAAATAAAGAAACAATGAACAATAACAAAGATACAATGAAACTTAACTTCTATTTAATATAGAAATCTATTGAAACTGTAACATTTAGAATGAAACAATCTTGCTCAAATGGTGGCAACTAATCTCTAAGAAGAGATGTGGAAGCTAAGCGCATTCACCCAAGAAAATTAAAATGAGGGATCCAGTCCCTTTTAGCGTCAAGAATTAATCAAAAGAAACTAGACATCCAAAAACCTAAACCTAGGAGATAAAGTGACAAAATTTATGTTGGCCCCGATGAGGCATGTTGGTGCATTAACTTCCTAGGGTTGTAACTTTTGCATACGATCTCCATTTTAGATGCATGATAGCCCATTGGAAAGGTCTATTCAAGGAATAAAAAAAATTTCCATCACACATTGACTCCATATATAGTGTAAATATGGTGAGCCCCCCAAAAAATTATAGGGCCTCAAAACGACCCCAAACGTGTAGGACCCAAAAAGCTATAAAAAAATTGCCAAGATGAAAACTGTATGTGAGCTAGTTGGAAGAGGTGGGTGACCACCGATATCCACCTAGATCAATTATCCCCCCGTAGGAATAAATGGTCTCCATTTCCTTGATTTCCCCCATCATATGAGGGAAGTGTTGCTAAATTTATCCCCAGGTGAGCCACTTTCCTTGGTGCAAGAGATGCCCCACTTTGACAACACAATAAAGTTGAAGCTTCTGTTGGCAAGTTCCCTTGACCTATGTGTCCATGATCTGATCAGTGGATTCATGTTCCATGTAGTTAGGGTTGATCTATGTCAATGTCAATTGTTCTATTATCTTTGAGGTGTCCAGTAATGGTGGAAAGTATGGTCGAACGAGGTCCACATTAAACACTGGGTGCAAGACAAGGAAGGGGGGAATGTTGATATGAAAATAAATGTCACCCACAACCTTGGTGATGGTGTAAGGTCCATAGCGGAGTGGAAAAATATTCTAATGGTGTCCTGTAAAAAATTCTTTTTGAAAGTGAAACCAAACTTTATCTCCCACCTAAAAATTGTGTGGCACTCAATGTTGATCACGACGATGCTTGTACTTGACATTGAAATTATACAAAATATCCCGAACCTATTGGTGGATGTGATGGATTCATCCAATGAAATGGGTAGATTTGTCTCCTTTGGTTTGACCATGGGATGATTTGGCTTGTGTGGACGCAAGGGGTAGAAAAACATCCATGGGTCCTAAGGGTTGAAAAGCGAACCCCACCTGAAAGGGGATATGGATGATTTAACTATGTATGGCTCTATTCTAAATATGTTGAACATAGGAAAGACTCTCATCCCATGTGCACAGATTCTTGGAATTGTACATGAGAAAGATATGCATGATCATCCTGTTGATGCCCTTGGTTTGGCCATCTGTTTGGGGGTGGAAGGCAGTGGATTTGGTGAGCTTGGTGTCCAGCCGTGACCATATGCTCGAACAAAATGTGTTGAGGAACTGACTATCCTGATATGAGACGATGGTTTGTGGTATCCAAAAAATTACCCACACTCGCTCAAAGAAGATCTTGGAAGTGGCCTCCACTAATATGATCTTCTTGTAGGCAACCATAATTGTCATCTTAGAAAATCGATTAATAACCAAAAAAACAAAGTCATTTCCCAGGGCTTGTCAGGAGTAGGTAGAGGGGTTTACATGAATTATTTCTTAATTGTGGGTTTGGAAATGGCGTAGTCCATGGAGGACCTGATATACTCGCTGACAGTCAGTTGAATTTTCAACCAATATAAATGTTGTTGCAACACTTCCATTCTCTTTTCTATGTTGAAGTATCCTCCCACCCAACTATAGTGATCTTCCCAAATTATCTTCGCTCACTCGCTTGATGAGAAGTAGACATGTCCCATATGACACAAAAACCCATCCTAAATATGGAAATTAGTGGCAACTATGTTTGTACCCAACATATGGTAGGTAGTGGCGAAGTCAGGATCTCTCTCATAGAGTTGGTTCCATCTGGAGGTCTCATGTCTACAAGAGTGTATCATCGATTGTTGATGTTACGGTAGCTATAGGAGGTGTTGAAATCCACGTGCGATATTTGAATATAATGGAATATTTTGGAAGCAAGGGAAACCCTAAAAAGATGTGTGAAAACCCTAGAAGACAAGTCAACCTAGAAAAATAAATAATATTATAATATTATCTTCTAGAAAGACAAGTCAACTCCACATGAAAAAGATAAAATATATATATATAATTACCAGAAAGTCAGGTCATCCCAGCCAGAAAATTCATTGGACATATTAATATAAATAGAGGACTTTTTATTTCATTTATACAACTACTTAGAGAATAAGTCTTGTGGAGAGATGCAACTGTAGCTGCAAGGATGAATAATGGTGTCTGGTCATCTCTTGGTCTTGGTATCTCTCTAATTATATCACATGATATTCTTGGTGCTTTTGTTGGTGATATTCTTGGTGATACTCTTAGTGATATTCTTGGTGATGCAATAACTAAGTATGGCACAAGTTTGATATAGTAGTGCAACTGGAGCTGTTGCATTTGTGTATGGTACTTTTTCTGTGGATATGGACACTCTCTCTTGTGGGCTACCCTTCGAGAAGGAACACTCTATTTGTATTTATTTTTTCTATAGTTAGTATTTAGGGTTTATCTTTTAGTTCTATTATGGATTTCGAGAATAATTTTTTCAAAGGTTAAAGGTGCTCGGGGGTGGTTGTGTACCTATGGTTGGGTGACAATATTGTGATATTGTCTATGGTAAAATTAGCACATCAAATATTTTAACAAGTTATGGGCCCACACCACCTTCAAGAAATTCTAGCCACTGGAAGGTAGTGTGTAAGTTCTTTGTTAAGCTCATTGTCACACTAGCTGGCACTTCAAGTGAGAAGTTTGGCATAATTCCTAGAAATTCTAGTTCGCATTAGCCTAGTGCACCTATTGGTACTCTCAACAAGAAAAAATGTCAAGTTTGAGTTTTTGGTCAAAGTCAAGGTCAAAGGTTGACTGGTCAAAGTTAAATTCTAAGGTTGAATTCTGCTCAAATTGATTATGTGGTCAAAATTGAAATTTCAAAGTTTATAGCTTGTTCTAATCAATGAACCTTCTGATTCAGTTTCTAACCTCTCATTTTCAATATGGTATCTAGATTCATATTAGAAAACAATTTGGACGATGCTACAAAGATTTCAAAGGTATGCACTTGTACATGTCTTTCAAATTATATATTCTAGGAAAGCATGAGTGTGTTTTCAGGGAATGTACTAGAGACCTTGTCCAAGCAGTAATCTTGGATTCAGTGCATTCAAAGGAATAAGCACACACTCCATAACAGTTGAGGCTTTAGGTTCCAAGTTTGATTGAATTGATAAGTTTCAACTTTGTACATACCAAGGATGATAACTTCTACATTACAAATTGTGAAAGAAGTATTTGAAAGGTTCTATTACTACTAGATGTAATGAATACTTGATAGAATGTGAATACTATTGATATGTATTATTATTGTACTTATTTGGAAAATGAAGTAACATCTCCTCTACAGAGATATTTCTTGTTTTTCTCTCGGGAAGGTCATCTTGGTCATACTATGACAATCACCATAAAATTGTTATTCATTCTTGTTACCATAGACATGTTCCTATGAAAATGATATTATACTAGAAATACATTTATTGTTCTCATCTCAGGTAGGTTATCTTATAAGATTTCATGGAGGCTACCATGAGGATGTGTTTGTTTGTTCCAAATAAGTTACTATGTAAGAACACTGTATCATACATGGCATAACCAAAAATATCTACACCAAGATAATACTAACAAGAGAAGAAAAAATTGAGCTCGTGAGATCATGCAGATAAGTATGGTGCTCTAGATAGAACTTTTAAAGAAATAAAGAAGTGAAAACCATATTCTAGTTATAGAATCCTCCACCTTTGAAGAATCAGTCAAGCATAAAGAATATAAGGAAAGTATGTAAGGTATCATGTCTAGAGGGTTCTCCCAACATGAGAGAAAAAACCATGATGAGACGTTTTCCCCATCCATCATATATCTTGCAAAATCCATGGGTTGGAGTTTACATCATATGGATGTAAAGACTGCTTTTCTCAATGGAGTAATTGAGCATACATAGAGAAACCTAAGGTTTTGGGGTACACATAAGAGAAACCAATGTATAAATAAGGCCTTGTATGGACTTGTTGGCTACCCAACTAGCACCCCATTCTTCATTGTCTTTTTGAAATGCAAAGTTGTATTTTACTCACTTCCCAGTATCTGTGTTCATCAGAATGACACATATTTTGTAAATATGTGTTGTTTAAATAATGCTAGTCATTATTCCATAATTTTTTCCCTATTGCTGTAATTTGAGTGTAATTTTTATGACATAATGATTGCATTCTCCCATTAATTTCATGAATGCAAAGCATGAAATTAAGGGTTCTTTTCATGCAAATTGTTGGGTAAACTCTTTTGAAAGTATCTTCATAGCCCCCTTTCCTTGATCAAAGATTATCATTTTGTCTTTCCTAATGTTATGTATAAGAAGAAAGTCTCAGGGATATGGTTCGTTTGAAGGTTGAATAACTTAAGTTTAATTTGTTTTTCCTAAATTCAAACTAAAATTTAAATAAATTGTGTGGGATTGATTAATTAATCCTTTTAATAAAATGAGGGTCGAGGTTAGACAAATTCATTTTCAGTGCTAAGACAAGTTAATTAAGATAGGGGTTTGGTAATCCCTTCCCTTTCTTGGATCTCGACATATCACTTGATCATACAAATCATGTATTGCACCTTTCTCTTCGATGATGCCCCTATGTCTCGACCCAACCTTTTGAGTGTCTGCAAAATCATTACTTTAACCATGTCATTGTCCCCAAATTCATATCAATGTTTCGTGGCAGGCCATAAGGAATACACGAGACACTCTATTTCGAATCCTCCTTTCCCATTTTTTATGGGATGTAATCAAGATTTCAAGTGTTGGATGGTTTTAGGACATCCTCAACTCTTCCGGTTTTCAATTATCATCATGTGTGTCAGTCCGAATTCACTCGTTTCTTATGGTTCTGGTTTGTTCCATCTACAATGTTCTTACTTTCACAAAAACCACCTATTCATTTTCTAGTCTCCCTTAGTTATTAACCCTTCCAGAGAACTTATGGCCCCTGTCATGAGGATAGAACCAAATGGGTTGCAAGAGTTACTAACTTATGATGATGTGACTGCTATTGTCTCCAAGGTTGGGTGGTTAGGTTTTATACAATCATTTAGGGGACTTAACATCGAAGTGGCCAGAGAATTCATGAAACATTTCAATGGTACCAAGGCTAAGGTTGGGGATATTGAGTTGCAGGTCGATGAGGAATTTATTGCTCGAGCCACGGGTCTCCCTCAGTTAGGTGATAAATGGTTCAAAAACATGAATGTTAAAAAAATCTATTGGAAGTCTCTTTTGTCATCAAAACATTCGCAATACCACATTAAGGGTATGCCAATAGAACGTTTCCATAGCAGGTGGCACAATCTTTTTTCAATGATTAAACAATTTGTTACTTGTGAAGGATGCTACGACCTTGTTTTCTATTTCCACATTCAATTACTCATGAAATTTTGAGGGTTTCATTTACACCTACCATTTTATCTACACAGGGGCCTTCAAAAAATGTCTAAATTTTACCAGTGGTCGAGTCAAAACCCTGAGACAAGTTTATTTTGTCATGGTCTCATTCATACCTTAGTTTAATATCACCTTACTAACATAGGGGACAATTGGGAAAACTTTCTACAAAGAAATCAATTCTTGCCCCAACATTCTGACCCTATCATTGATCTAACTCAGGTCGTTGAGGAATGCAACTCTCCTCACACTCTTCCTCGGGATATTCATATTGAATTCACACTCCATGATGATTCCCTTATGTCTCTCAATGCCCAAGCTAACGTAATTCATGTACCATGGGTAACACAAAATAAAAAAGGGATTGTTCCCAAACAGTCACTAGAAGCAATTCTCAACCGATTAAAGAACCAACCATTGGATTATGTTGATCAAAAAACACAACCCATGTGTCTAAAGGTTGATAAAAAAACCAAGAAACAGGGTGAATGAACCAGACAATTTTAGGATATTTGTGGAATTGATTTTAAGAATAAAAGGGCGGGTCACATTTTGTCTAGAATGATTAGAAACAAAGACAAACAAAGGGAGAGACCAATACAAATGATAATAATGGAGGATGGGGATTCCTCCAGAAACACAAATGAGGATTGTGAAGAATACAATCACACTCAATATGACTTTGTTCCAAATCTACCTCCCTTCCTTCAAAGTTGTGAGGGGTTCCCATGCATTCAAAGTGAAAATTGTTCAAGAGAATCCCTCAGACATAGATTGACAACAATCGATCCAAAATTTGGAACCTGAGTGCTTCCATGAATTCCTAGCATGTGATGAAAGGTATTATGCAAATGTCCCATATTTACAAATTCACTTCAACTAGGTAATGTGACAAAATAGAGAACTGGAAAGGGATAACCATAAATTAAATAATGAAACACAACAAAGCATCTCTCGAGCAAGTAAAAAGTCGAGAAATTCTAGGGATATTATCATAAATAAATCCACGAATGTCAATATTACTATTGGAATAGAACTAAACACATCTTCAGTTTCAAATGCTTAATTTTTGCAACGATATTATGGCTTCATTTCAGTTGATTTTTTTTTTGTTTTGATACTGGTTGGTTTTTATTATGATTGTTTTTAGACCAACTACAAAATCATAGATTCTATAGCTAGTCTTAATTAAGTTTGATATGATTTCTAAGTAAATTTATTTATTTATTTCAGGTCTCTCAATGAAAAAAAGGATGCCATCTATGCTGTCAGGATGTCAGAAATCGTGGAGTTTTTTGTTTGTTTTAATTAGTAATAGAACTAAGTCCAAAATAGTAGGTGATATTTTTGGTTGTCACAAATTTTTTTGTCTAAGTTGTTACAAACATTTTTATTGTAAACTCAGATTAGGATTTGATATTTAGACTTCTCTATTTCTAAAAGATTTACCTCAATCCTATGGATATGAGAGTCAATCCCCATTTTTTTTAAATAATCATTTTTTTTTGAGTGAAAAACATGGTGAACGTTTTGGGATAATGGACAAGTGAATATTAGAAGAACACATTGTTCTAGATTTCCTAAGGTTTTACTCATGTGAGGGAATTTTTTTTATGTTTCAATATAATATCTTTCATGGAATGATATGTTTCATTTTTTTCTTTCAATAGTATGGTGTTGATTAAACTTATATTTTTTCTAGTTTATCCATGCACTGATATCACTAGAATTTGTATTCACTTAGTTTAATTTTAAATTTAATAGTTTATTGTCGCAATAATTAAACTTCTTTATGATGTAAACCAGTTTATCACATATGTTATAACATATCAAGTTTACCTGTATGGTATATTCATACAATGATTTATACTGTCAATATGATTATTTTCCTTTGAGAATAATAATTCTATTTCTTCATGAAGAATTAGATCTTATTAGTTGTTCTTCTTGTACTTGCATCAAAACCTCAATACCCCGTTGAAATTATTTTCTTTAGATGTTTTGTATTTTTTTCAATTCCACAATTGTTTACCATAGTTTTTACTCAACAAATAAATTGTTGGAAGTGTTGGAATATTGGTTGTTGTCATTGATATCAACCCTAGTCATGGGTTTCAGACCGTAAGATTGATGAAGGTATTTAGACATGAAAGACAATGCACATGCAGATACAACACCCATGGATGGATAGTATACATCATTTTGTTTCTAGTACTATGTGGCACATCACGTGTGTCCTCATGGTTGAGGAGAAATAAATTTTTGAAGATGACAAAGTGAATTGAAAAAAAAAATACATGTAGGCCCTGAAGATAATTAAAGAACATAATTACAAAATAAGAAAGTGTCAGGTCGGCCCTAATGTTAAAAGGAAGTGACATAAATGGTATAAATAAATATCATTATACATTAACTTGATACACAAGTTGAATTTCAAAGGAAATCAGAAGTAACGAAGGCCAGATTTCAAGGGAGGATGAAGTCTTTTGGTGATGTGTTCTAAGGTATGTTATTTTCAGGTCATCTTACCATTTTCGCTATAACTTTTTTTATAGAACGATTCAGATGGTTCAATTTCTATGATAATGAGAAGACATATCAAGGTACATGTGGTAGAATTTTCAGATCTTTAGTCACTGTAATTATGGAGATACAGTCTATGGAAGATAGGGTTTTTGACCAGTCCTGAAGCTAGTCAATAAACAGGTGTTCCGAGTAAAATACTCATAACTTATTCATAGAGAATCCAAATGAAGTGGGACAAATTGAATTGGAAATCATACAGACTTTAGTTTCTTGTGTGTGAGTTTCTAAATCTGATGTTAACTATTGAGCGTGAGGAATTCTGTACAAGTTCGGTCTCCTGAATAAACCAGAATTGAACAAAGTCTACCATTCTCTCTATAACTTCTTTTTGGGGAGGATTCAAGGACTCAAACTTGGAGACGTTTTAGAGAATAAATTGAGTAATATTATATATAGGATTAGAGTATTCCAATAATTTAATAATTACATAAATTGATAAAGTCTCAGGAAGCATTATTAGGTTCTATGTGATTGTTGGTTGATGGTGATGATTTAAAGTTTTATTATCTCTCATATATTCTTGGGTGGAAGGAAGGGGCAAGGATGGAGAGTTAAATCCTCTCTTGATATTGGAGGATTGTATCTTCCTCTTGGAGTTTTATCCCTCCCTTTACATTTGGAAGTTGTAGCTAGCTTTGGAAGTCATTACTTCCCTTGAACAATAAATATTGATTATTTCTCCTATATTGTGCATGGTGTAAATCTTATACTATTGTTCATTGCTCATTGGATATAGTTGAATGGTTTAATTATAAGTTGAAAAAGGTTTTAGATTGTACTTTATACTGATTCACCCCACTCTCAGTATCAAGAATTGGTATCATAGTAGGTTGCCTTCAGAGCAGTTTAACCACTAGAAGGAAAATACTAAGCAGAGATGGATGACCATGAGCACATTTCAAATGCGATTCAAAAAATTGATGGAAGAAATTATTCATACTGGAGTGATAGAGTGAAAACTTACCTAACGGATTTGGGAGTAGACATTTGGTACTCAATTGTAAATGGATATGTAATCCCAAATAATGCTCCAACCGATCCAAATGAGAATAAGCTTATGAGTTGTAATTCAAAAGACAAACATTTTATTCTAGCAACATTGGCACCAACCATTTCTAGCAAAGTGATGGGCTGCAACAATGATAAAGAGGTATGGGACAAACTCAAGAGTATCTACAAAGGTGATCCAAAATTTAAGTAGGTCAAGCTTCAATGACATAGAGCAGAATTTGAAAATTTGAAGATGAATGAAAAGGAAGATATTGCAACCTATCTTCTTAGAGTTGATGAAGTTGTTAATGCTATCAGAGGATTAGGTGAAGATATCTATGAATCGTTGGTTGTACAAACAGTGTTGAGATCACTTCTCTTGAAGTATGATGCTAAGGTCTCCATCACTGAAGAAACTAGGGACTTGACCAAAATGACAATGGATGAATTACATGTGTCACCTATAGGATATGAAATGAGAACAGGTACAGAAAGTGACCAGCCAAACAATCAAGTGGCCTTTAAATCCATAAAGAAGACAAAATACAAGGATAATGACCTTGATGAAGAAATAGAAAATTCTGTAAGAAGGTTTCAAAAGGGAAGTGGAAGATACAAAGGTAAGTCTCCTCTCAAATTCTTTAACTATGGTAGAATAGGACATATTGTTGAAAATTGCTACTATAAAAATATAAGTCGCAACAATAAACATAGCTTCTACTCCAAGGATGATGAAATATTGTTGTTGGATAAATCAGTAGGTGTGGACATTAACTGATCTCCCTAGATCCACCTAGATCTAGAACAAAACACAGCAGAACATGATGCTTTCCTTAAGTTTTAGATATTGGATTTACTAACTAAAGAGGGATAGGTGACATACCATTTAAACACCACTTCCTCTCACCATCTCTATCCTAGCTCCATTCAAGGACTCATACAATGATGATGCTACAAAAGAACACAACCAACCAAAGTGATAGTAATAGCATAAACTCAATATAAACCTATGTATGTGATCAAGGAATCATACAATAAAACACAACAATCTTTATAGGAAAGAATCATATTACTGTATCATATTAAATGTGAAAGAGAGATTATAGCCATGACCTTGATGTCATAAGGTCCCTTCCAACTATCCTTCATTCCCCACACACTTCCACTCCAAGAATTTTGAGAGCATAGATCTGATAATATTCACAATCTATCTTGATGAAATGGATCGTCTATCCAAGCTAAAAATCTCCAAAGATCAATCCAATTCAAGCTAATCCCAAAAGCTAAATCTCAAAAGCTAATATCATCCAAGCCCAAAAGCTAACTTTCTCCATGGGAGCTCCTCTCCTTTTATAAGTTGAAGAGGATAATGTGAGGATGTTAGGATGATCCCACTAAATCATGAAAGTGAGCAAGATCCAAACCATTTGGATGCCACCTCACCATGGAAGTTTCTCCTTCTAGAAGCATCGAGAAGATGCTAATTTTTCCCACGTATGAGAATTCTCGCACCCTACTTATAGAGTAACCTGCGAACCTCTTGCAACCTAGCTATGGTGCAGCCTGTGAGAATCAGGCATTCTCACACCCTGCCTATATAGAAACCTGTGGACATCCTCTTTAATAGGGATTTTACAAAGGAGAATGCAACTTCTTTTCTCAAGAAAAATTCTTCTCTCTTCTTTCTTCAGGAACTCAAGCCACTGACCTCTCTGAAGGCAACATATAGGTTTACATCATTAACAGTCATAGGGATGACAAAAATAATGTGTAACAGAGAGCCCCCAAAAGTATGAAGCTAGAATAGAGTGATAGCTAAAATACTTTGTCGAGTGTGTGTAGGGAACAAGGAATAGTCAGTTGAAAACCTGCCAACAAACAAGGAAATAGAGTACAATAATACATCATCACCGAGGTAGGAATTCCCATACTTAGAATATAAATGACTTAGAGCATAAATGTCGACATGCGAAGATCCATGTCAAGTAAGAAAGGTCATGGCCACCAAAAATACACTGTGGATCCATGCCAATATGACTCAAATATGAACATAGCCACCAAAAATACACTATGGATCTATGCAACAGTACAAACTGAAAATAATCCAATGCTACCTGAATCTGTTAGAAAAGATCCAAGGTCTTCATCTCCACCACTCTATAATACGAATCTAACCATGCGAATATATGTGTCAAAGTCGAACATGTTAGAAACCACTTGATTATCAATCATTAGTGTATATCGTTAAAAAGTGCGAGGGAAATCACCATTAATGTCAATAACTCCCAAGGTACACCAATACAATCCAACGAATGTGAATCAATGAGCTGAGGTCGAACACTCATTGAAATATCTAGATCAGGGGTCAATAATGAAAACCCACTATCATAGGCAAGGAAACCTACCATTGAGGCATGCAAGTTCCAAGGTACCAATTGGTTTCTGAGTCTAATTCCTATATAATGAGTTGAAATCGACAGGAAAAGACTTGTCACAGGAGGGCCTTAATGTATCCCACATCAATGACATGAAACATATAACAAGATTTGATGTAGATTAGAGTAACAAGTGATTCAGGACTGAATCAGGGATGGACGATGCAATAGAAGGCTTTAAGAACTACATAAATGGAAATGCAATAGAAGGCTTTCCAGGTTGAACTTATTTTTGAACATATTGACGACACGACAACTATCTTAAAAAAACTGACTCAACAACAGGGATCACATATCGATTTGTAATCTTACAAAGGAGTATGATCAAGAGACAAGTGGATTTTACAACCTAGACACAAGGTGAGTGAAAGGGTGTCATGTTCAAAAGAGACTCTTCCATGGAATATAGGTTTAGACATATTTCTTTCCCAATTTCCCCCCCCACCATTTCTGGTGAGTACCTCTTTATTTTTATGCAAGCTTGAGGAGGATAACATATGCTTGTAATGTAAGCTCATCCTTCGGATGAGTCCCTCGGAGTATGTTTAATGAACCCTAGGAATGAGTGGTTTGATCCCATATGGGTCTTTCAATACTTGTTTAACGAGTCCAAAGATAGAAAACTCGGGGTTTTTTCATGTTTATAGAGTCTGAAAAACAATTAAAGAGAACTCTCTCAGTTACTTTTTCGTAAAGTAGTCTGATGAGACTGAAAAAGAGATAAACTATCGCTCAACAGAAGTTTTCTTCAAATAATTTAACAAGCATGAAAAGAACAAGGTCACTCAACAATATTTTCATGTTTAGAGAGTCTAAAAAGAGCTTAAAGGGAACTCCCAGGGGTTACTTTTTCGTATAACCTTTACGGGTTTGAAAAAGTGATAAAATTATACTCGATTACATTCTCATTGATTTACGAGCATGAGAAAGATCAAAGACTAATATCGGTAACTTATTCTCATGTATTTACGAGCATAAGAAATAACTAATACTAAGCTTGGTAACTTGTTTTCATGTATTCATGATCATGAGAAAGAACAAATACTAAGCTCAGGATTGTTTTCATTTTTACGCAGGCTTTAAAACAAAAAAATACTATGCTTGGGATAGATTTTATTTTTACACAAGATTTAAAACTAAACAAAACTATTCTTAGACTTGGTTTCATTTTTACACAAGCTTGAGCTATAAGAAACTATGCTTGAGGTAGCTGGTTTCATTTTTACACAAGCTTGAACCAAAGTAAAAACTATGCTTGAACTTCCCAATGCATTATCCATGAATTCACATGGTTGGTACTTAGCCTCTGTCTTAAGAAGTTAGTGGCTCAACTTCAGCATGAAATCCAGAGGCTGAGGCAAATGTCCCCCAAGATTTGTTTCATCCAATCTGCAAAGGAGAATGGAATGAATCTTCAAATACTAGACGGAGGACTTGACTCAAATAGAGAGGGGAAAAACTATTTCATTTTTTAATGAGCTTGACACAGAAACAAGAACTATGCTCGTAACCTCTATTTAATTTTTTAATGAGGTTGCTGATTCAGGTGGATATCGGTGGCCACCCACCTTGTCCAACTGGCCCAAAACAATTTTCTGACAATTTTGGCAATTTATTATTTTTAGCAGTTTTTAACTTTCGGGGCCATTTTGAGGGCCCAAATGAAGGTTTTTTGAGATCGAGGCTCTCAATGATATATGAAGGCATTATTTATCCCCCAAAATAAATCTCCTCGATGATACCTTTCCAACAAGCTATCATACGCCTAAAACGGAGATCATATGCAAAAGTTACGACCCCGGGAGGTTGATGTACTAACTTACCCAAACGAGGCCAACATGACTTTTGGCGCTTCATCTCCTAGGGTTAGGTTTTTGGATGTATAGGAATTTTGGCATTCCTTTTTATTTTAAAAAGGCCTTTAGATCCTCATTGTAACCATCTTCTTGTGAATGCAAGTAGCTATCACATCTCTTCTCAAAGATAAGCTGCCACCATTCTAGCGAGTCTTTAACTCTGTATTTTTATAGTCTCTGTACATTTATTTCATTAATAGAAATCATGTATTACTGTATATATTTGTTTATGGTTGCATCTCTCATACATTTCTGTTATATTATTGAATATATGTGATATCTCTGTGCATTTCTTTATTATATCTCCGATCTCATTTCGTGTCGAAAATAATCCGGATCAGTTGCCATAGATACGTAAAAACTATCCTCGTAACATCTATTTCATTTTTTAACGAGTTTGAAATTAGAAAACTATGCTCAAAGACCTCTTTTTCATTTTTTAGTGAGGTTGCCTCAGAGATGCAAAAGCTATCCTCGTAAGTGGTTTCATTTTTTTAACGATCTTGAAATCAAAAAACCATGCTCAAAGACCTTTGTTTCATTTTTTAACGAGGTTGCCTCAGAGACACAAAAAATATCCTATGAACTCTTCTTGATCATGGATTCCAAGCGCACAATGCTCTGGAAAGACACCATATCAAGGGACAAAACTCGATCATGGCTTCCAAGAGATCTTCTCTAGATGGAAGGAACACACTTTGGAAGGAACAAATGTCGAGGGTGGTGACAGGGGTAAGGAGATCATGCTCTAAAGACCCTATCGAAGAGATAACCATGTCAACTACTCGATCTAAGTCATCAAAAGTAGAATCCATGGGCGACAACGCCACATAATTGACTTATGGCGGGGGCGATACTATCTGCATATAAGAACCATTTAGGGAGGCAATCCAGTCGGGGTCAATGAATGAAAGTTGATCAACAGTCACAACTAGTCCATCGTGAGGGAAATATATCACACGAAAAAGATTAGACACAATAGCTTTCATGGCATAGACATAATCTCGTCCAAGGAGTAAAGAAAAATCCAAGGGGTCTTGGACTACCATGACGTCAATAAAGACAGTTTTCCCTCCCAAAGTTATAGGAAACTGAGGAAGGGTCCCTAAAGGTTGACTGGTTCTTCTGTTAAACGCTAACAAATTATGTGTAATCGGGCAAGATGAGGACAACCCAAAGCTTGCCAAGCAAAAGAGGACAAAATGCTAACTGACGCACCTTCATATATCAATGTATGAGGAATGTCTGAACCACAAAATTGCACTGTAATATGGAAAGGAATGTGAGAGGGAATATGAGGTCCAATTAGCACACCCCAATTAAAAATGATGGCCTCATTACTTGGAGGGGGTTTCATGAGAGGAGGAATACCCACCGACATGGTAGATTATGTATCAATAAGAAAAACATGGGCAATATCGGGTTTACTCTCTAGCGAGAGAGTAGGATCGACTAATGGAGAGATCAGATCGACCACTTGGGTTTCATTCTCCAAGGGGAGAATGGGGTCGACGGGTGGAAACAGATCAACCGGTTGGGTTTCACTCTCTAACAGGAGAGTGAGATCGATCGAGGATGGGATCGGATCAACCACTTTGTTAACACTCTCTAAAGGGAGAGTGGGATCAACTGAATATGGGATCGAATTGACCACTTTTTCAACTGGTTCAATTAAGGACGTGACCATATTGACAACATGATCAATCATATTAACCGGTGATGGGTCCGAAGTGATCATTCCATCAACTACAGGGGGGTTGATAGAAAACCTATGATAAGCAGCTGGAAGTTGAGGTTGTGAAATAGTCATGTTTTCCAATAATTTTGAGGCTTTGTTTATATGAGGGAAAAGGTGAGTTAGATGACTCTCTTTGGATAACATACATGGGAAATTGACTCTACTTTTCTTCTTCCCAACGATATTGTGACTAGTTGACGAGAGGTCATCAACATATTGTTCAGAGGCTAACAATATGGGTTGGTCGGGGTGTGTAGACCATACTTCTATAACCTTGGATAAACCAGGGTTGGGTATGTGTTATATTATTTGCACGAGTAGTAGTGTCTGAGCATCTGCACCGGGCGCACAAGGGGTTCAGGGGAAGCGCCCCCAAAATTTTTTTTCGCACCAGGACAACATATTTTCGGGATGACATATTACAGGGACGACATATTACCGGGACGACATATTACCGGGACCACATTTTATTTAGGTGGTTTTTTGGCACATGGTTTTTTGCCGATGGTTTTCTATTTCCGGTTAAGGAATTAGGGTTTTGGACTAATCCAGGTCATTGAGTTAGGGTTTTGGATGTCGTTGGCTCCTATATTTATATTGTATTGTAAACAATGTAACACAATGTATGAATATAATATATGCTGGTTATCCTGGTTTCGGTTTCCAGGTGAAAAATCTCTGTGTAATGTTTGTATTTGCCATTGTATCTTTTTTGTTCTTTTTTGAATATCAGTTTGCAGTAGATATTGTACAAGGTTAGAATTTACATTTGGTATCATATCTTTATTGGCTTCAGGGGGACGCCTTTGTGGTCAAGGGTTTGGATCGAGACTGTGATAAGCCTTGTTACAGTGGGATATCTGTGGTATTGTTTTTCAGGTGAAAATAAATGGCAAGCAATTCGAAGATGGAGATCGAGAAGTTTAATGGGAAAATATTTGAGCCGTGGAAGCTCAAGATGGAAGATATTTTGGTGAACAGATATCAGTGGATCGCAGTAGATCTAGGTACTGCACCTACAAGAACTTCTGCAGATGACTGGAAAAAGATGGATCGGAAGGCAAAGAGAACAATTCGACTGTGTCTCTCCGATTCAGTATTACTTAATGTGTCAGAGGAAGCTACAACCAAAGATTTATGGGAAAAGTTGGGGAAGTTGTATCAGTCTAAGTCCATGGTAAATAAACTATTCCTGAGAAAGAAGTTGTATAACCTGAGGATGAGAGATGGAGACTCAGTGGCAGAGCATTTGAACGCCTTCAATACCGTGGTAAGTCAGTTAGTATCTGTTGATATTAAAATTTTAGATGAAGATAAATGTATCAGTTTGTTGTGTTCTTTACCAGACTCATGGGATAGTCTGGTTGTGGCCATATAATACAATTTCTTTGAAGTTTGAAGAAGTGGTCTCGTCCTTGTTGTCGGAGGAGATGAGACGAAAGAATATGGAAGGACATAGCATAGATGCATTATTTGCAAGAGGAAATTCCCAGGAAAGAAATAGATCTAATTTATCAAGTGGGAGATCTAAGTCTAAGGGTATATCTAAATCTCCTAGAAGGTTTGGAAGGGTATGTTGGAGGTGTGGAAAAGAAGGGCACTACAAGAAGCAGTGTAGATCCAAAGTTGAGAAAAAAAAGGGATCTGAAGAATCTTCTTCTACAGAAGAAAATACCTCCAAGGAAGAAGGAGGGGATGTGTACATGGCCTCTTCAAGCACACATGTATATAATGAGTCATGGTTGATTGACTCAGGTGCATCCTTTCATATGACTCCCCACAGGGAGTGGTTCTGCGAATATGAAAAGTATGATGGAGGTAATGTTTTCTTGGATAATGATTCGACAACCAGAATCATAGGAAAAGGAAGGGTCAAGTTGAGACTCATAGATGGAAGGATTAGAACACTGCCTGGTGTTCTACACATCCCAGGTATGGCCAGAAATTTGATTTCTATAAGAAAAATGGAAGATGCTAGGGTAAAAACAATTTTTTAAAAAGGAACTTGCAGGATGGTTCGAGGATCAATGGTGTTGATGAAGGGAGTTTGGTTTGGAAATCTGTATAAGCTACTAGGAAGCACTATTAGTGATGGGTGTAATAGCTCAATTTTTCCTTATATTGAAGTTGAAGAAGAAAGAACTCCTACAGTCTCTGAATAAAAGGTTATGTTGTGGCATCAAAGACTGGGGCATATCGGAGAGAAGGGTCTTCGACTACTACACGGTAAATGTATGGTTCAAGGTATGTCTAAATTCTCTCTAGATTTTGATTTCTATGAACATTGTCTATATGGGAAGCAGAATCAGGTAAGATTCCCCTTCGGTGCAATGAGGGCAGAAGGAATTTTACAGCTAGTTCACAGTGATGTTTTTGGACCTGTGTCGGTCCCATCATTGGGAAAATCTATGTACTATGTCTCATTTATAGATGACTTCTCGAGGAAAACTTGGATATATTTCCTCAGGAAGTAATCTGAAGTCTTTGATAGATTTAAAGAGTTTAAGGCTCTTGTTGAGAATCAAACAGAGAAATGAATTAAGGTGTTGAGGACAGATAATGGCGGAGAGTTCTGCGAGAATGAATTTGAAGAATTCTGTAAGAAGTGCGGTATAGCAAGGAAGAAGTCTACTCCATATACACCTCAGCAGAATGGAGTTGCAGAAATGATGAACATGACGTTGATGGAAAAAGAAAGGTGCATGCTCAGTGGTGTCGGGATAGGGCAAGAATTCTGGGCAGAGGCAATGGGTACTACATGTTATCTGGTCAACAGATCACCCTCATCAGCGTTGGGTGACAAGACTCCACAAGAGGTATGGATTGGTAAGGAACCTTCTCTCACACATCTTAAGGTATTTGGCTGTGATGCATATGTTCATGTTCCAAAGGAAAATAGGAGTAAGCTAGATAAGAAGGCTGAAAAATGTATCTTTATTGGATATAAAGATGGTCTCAAAGGTTATAATCTTTGGAACCAAAAAACTAAGAAGGTAGTCTATAGCCGAGATGTGGTATTTAGAGAAATGAAGGATGTTGTTAAACATAAAGTCCTACCAAGTAAGGAAGAACCAGATCGATAAGATCCTCATACTCTAGTATTGAGGAGATCGGATCGAGAAAGAAGGCTACCAGAAAGGTATAGTCCATCTGATTTTCATTCAATTTTTTCTTTGTCTATTATTGATGATAATCCTAGAATTGTCAGGGAGGCAGTGAATTCAGAGGATGGAAATCTCTAGAAAAGGGCCATGGAAGAAGAAATGGCATCTTTGGATAAGAACGAGGCTTGGGATCTATTGGAGTTGCCAATTGGAAGAAATCCCATTGGCAGAAAATGGGTATTTAAAAAGAAGCTAAATGCAGAAGGAAAAGTGGAGAAATACAAAGCTCGATTAGTAGCAAAGGGTTATTGCCAAATTGAGGGAATTGATTTTGGTGAGATTTTTTCTCCTGTTGCCAAGTTAACCTCTATAAGATTTATGTTATTTGTTGCTGCTGCATTTGATTTTGAAATAGAACAGATGGATGTGAAGACAACATTCCTACATGGGGATATGGAAGAATAAATCTTTATGAAGCAACCAGAAGGTTATGCTGTGAAAGGAAAGAAGGAGCTGGTATGCAAGCTGAAAAATTCCCTGTATGGTTTAAAACAATCACCAAGGATGTGGTATCAAAAATTTGATACTTATATACTGGGACTGGGCTTCACAAGAAGAAAAGAGGATCACCGTGTGTATTCTAAATTAATTGGTGATAATTTGATTTATTTGGTCTTGTATGTGGATGACATGTTGCTGATAGGAAACAACAAGGAGATTATCCAGGATGTGAAAACTTAGTTGTACTCTAAATTCGACATGAAGGATATTGGTGCTTCAAATTTCATTTTGGGCATGGAAATTAAAAGAGATTGAAAAAGGAGGAAACCCTGGTTAAATAAGAGAAAATATGTCAAGACAATATTGCATAGGTTTAATATGAAGGAATGTAAACCGGTCAAGGTTCCTATTCCTGTTGGTGTAAAGTTATCTGTGGATTAGTGTCCCAAGACACATGAAGAAGAGGAGGACATTTATCATGTTCCATATGCGAGTGTAGTTGGTAGTTTGATGTATGCAATGGTATGTACTAGTCCAGACATTGCACATGCAGTGGTAGTTTTGAGCAGGTATATGTCAAAACGAGGGAAGGAGCATTGGACATCAGTAAAAAGGGTTTTTAGGTATTTACGTGGCACTGCTAGCTATGGATTGTGCTACGAAGGAAGACCGGGATTGGACAAAGTGGTTGATATACATGGTTTTGTGGATGCAGACTAGGCTGGAGATTTGGATCGTAGGAGATGTACAGGAGGGTATGTGTTTAACCTATTTGGAAGAGCAATAAGTTGGATGAGAAAAAGACAGGCTGTAGTGGCACTTTCAACTACCGAATCTGAATACATGGCAGCCACTCATGCAAGTAAGGAAGTAGTATGGTTACAAATATTGTGTTTAGATATTGGGTTGATACAAGAAACTTTAAGGATAGAGTGTGACAGTCATAGTGTACTTTTCTTGGTGAAGAACCCTGCTTATCATTCAAAGACAAAGCACATTGATGTTCAATATCACTTTGTGAGAGGCATGATTGAAGAAACGAAAGTATCACTGATGAAGGTGGACACTTTGAAGAATGTTGCAGATTCATTAACAAAATCTGTGAGCACTGAGAAGTTCTCTTGGTGTAGAGGATCCATGGACATTGTTTCCCTGGATTGCTGACTATGTAACCCTGTAACCCCTTGTGTGGAAAGAAAAAAACAAGTGGGAGAATGTCGGGTATGTGTTATATTCTTTGCATGAGTAGAAGTGTCTGAGCATCTGCGTCGGGCATGTAGGGGGGTTAGAGGGGGGGTGTAGGGGGGTTCGGGGGCAGCACCCCCGAATTTTTTTTTCGCACCGGGATGACATATTTTTAGGACGACATATTACCAAGACGACATATTTTCCTGACAACATATTACTGGGATGACATATTTTAGGGACCACATTTTATTTAGGTGGTTTTTGGGCACATGGTTTTTTGCCGATGGTTTTCTATTTCCGGTTAAGGAATTAGGGTTTTGGACTAATCCAGGTCATTGGGTTAGGGTTTTGGATGCCGCTGGCTCCTATATGTATATTGTATTGTAAACAATGTAACACAATGTATGAATATAATATATGTTGGTTTTCCCGGTTTGGGTTTCTAGGTGAAAAATCTCAGTGTAATGTTTGTATTTTCCATTGTATCTTTTCTGTTCTTTTCTGAATATCAGTTTGCAGTAGATATTGTACAAGGTTAGAATTTACAGTCAGGGTCTGTAGACCATACTTCTATAACCTTGGATAAACCAAGGAAATCCTTAAAAATATGGCTACCCTTACAAAACCTACAAGGGTACTTGGGTTTACGAGTTTTTTGGGTGATCTTGACATCATCAACACTCCCAACACGATTAACAGTAATTGGTTGTTTTCCAACATGTTTGAAAGTGGTTGGAAGTTTGGATCCTTGCTTATAATTATTCTTCTTCTTATCCACCAAGTTACCAGCTTGAGAACTTTCACTCGATGAAGAAGATAAAATGGAAGGTGACCTTGCACGTGAAGAAGGAGAATAAGAACTTACTGGTGAAGAAGGTGAAGGATCAACATGAGGTTGATGCTCTTGGGGGGAAGTGCTTGTGACTAAAGCACTAACTGCATTCGGGATTACTTGAGTGCAAAACGACCAGACCGATAATACAATAGTGAGACCTGGAAGGCCAAAGTAGCGATGTGAGGAGGACCAATGTTTCCATAAGAAGGAAAAAGAAAAGGTTCCCCTGGAGAAGGGGTTCCTTCAATGGTCATTTCAGGAACTGATGCCATTAAATAAATATCCAATCTAGAGTCCTCTAGGGAAAAAAAACAACACATGCTAAAAATCTAGTAAGAAAGCAAGCAAACAAAACCTTCTCACAATGAACGCACTAGTTGGTGATGAAATCCAACATCGCAGAAACAATGTAAGAAGGGGATGATTTTGAGAGAGTGGAAAAGTTACATTGATGATCTGCTTAACGAATTCACACCCTGGTGCAAGCTCCCACACATAAACGTGGGTATAACCTCCAAGGAGCCTGAGTGAGTTTGGCCAACGTTGATTCCAAGTACCATGAAGACTTTCCCCTCCACAATCACTATAACACCCTGTTTCCCCCATCTTGTAAATATAACTGGACTGGCCAAGAACTATGGAAAACTCATAAATGTGAATATGTGATGTAAATGGAACTTGAGGAAGAGGTCAATGAATGTGAATAAAATTTTGAATTTATTGCAGGACTGCTGAGAGGGGATGTGAAGAAAAAGAGACCACGATGGCGGTGGAAGGCACCTGGAAAGGTGGCGTTAACTTCCACTGAGAATTAATATCGTATTTGGACTCCACTGGCCCGGAGAACCAAAAGCAAATCACTGGCCCTGAATTTAATGCCTTGCAGGCTGGTAGGTTGATGGCTTAATGAGGGATGGGGAGGTGAACTGCCTATCCGTAGAGCCATCAGGCCTGATCAGCGTGAGGGTAATCGCGCCACACGCAACCTCGCAAGAGGATAAGGCATGGGGAAGAAGCGATTGGGGAGGGAAGACGTGAGGGGAACTCTGGCATTATGCAGAGTGAGTGATAGCAGAGAGGAAGGATTGCAACCTTCGCTCCTGGTCACTGGCAGATAGAGAGACGCAGTCTCACAACATCGTGGTCTCAGCTCGGGGGTGGCTAGTGATAAATCCACTAGGAGTCGCTACGCCTACGGTTGGGTGGAAATGAGCACCCCTCTCAGCAGTCGCACCCACTTCTGATGTTATTTATGATAAGTGTTTTTCATATTGCATCTTGAAATTGATATGCTGACATATATGCTCATAAACTGTGAATAATTACAGTATAAGAATGTTTGTGCAATGTTTTGATAAGAAATGTTAGATATATTCTTATAACAGAAAGACCACACATGGATTATGTTGATAAATGAATTTAATTATGCAAGAGTTGAACCAAGTCATAATTCCAGTCCATCCTCGGGAGTTTGTTTCCCTTTGTCTGTCTCCAGGAAAGCCCCGGAAGAGATCTCTTCGCAGAGATTCCCTCCTTGGAAAGGTTTACCAAGAACCTGGAAAAAGGACTTGAATGTGCAAGTCTTAATAACCCTGTACGAGGAGGAATGACCCTCTTAAAATTTTGAAGTAGCAGCGTAGGGATAAGTAACGAATCGACGGATGAGATCCCGTCGAAAGACCCATGGTCATTCACGACCGTCAGATTGACGAATGTAACAAGGGCGTTACATACCTTGCCCCTTTTTCTCTCTATCTTCGCGAATAGCGATGAAATCGGGATCGTAGACCCCCCCCCAAGGTCCATGAGAAAATTTGGACCGTTGATCTTTCCACATCCATGAATTAGTGGAAGAATGTGCGAGGTGGGACAAATATGAGTTGTTAGATCGTAGCTAGAAAAACCCGACAGCCGTTGTTTCTGTTAAAAGATGCATGAGGGTTAAACCTTCATGAACAGTAGAGGTAAAATCCCGACGAGAAGGTTGACACATCGGGTTATCGGTACTCGGGATATAGGAGTTCTCGAGGTCGAGAACGTTGGGGCATTTCAAGCCCCGAAACAGCGAAATGATCTGGACCGTCCATTTGTGTAGACACATGGCGGAAATCAAGAGCCCGTCGGTATATCGGCTACCGGGGTTTTGAGTTGATAGAGAATTTTTGTCATCGAGGTATCAAAAACTCTGAAATCACGAGATTGGATCAAGTTCGTCCATCAGCGGGGACACGTGGCGGAGATCTAGACCATCGGGGAAGTCCTGATAGAGAAGTCAATAGGTGCATCGGGGTTCGACATTTCGCGAGTCTTGAGAACAAGACTTCCATAGCATCAAAAGTCTTGAAATCATGAGAGGTGATCAGGACCGTCCATCAGAGGAGGACGCGTGGCAGTAATCAGAGCCATCGGGGAAAGTCCTGACAGGAAGTCATCTATCGGCATTTCGATCATCGGGATATCGGGGATTCTGAGGACAAAATGTTTAGGCATTTTGATATTGCGATGTTCGAAATCCCGATAGGAGACAAGGATGCGGTCTTGTGAAATAGTGGTCACGTGGGCCAAAGGTCTAGCCTGGAGGGCTAATGGAAGTTGGAGCGTATCGAGATTCAGAGGATCGGGAATCCTGTGGGCCAATGCATTGCGACACTTAAAATCTCGAAACCCCAACGAGAGGTAAGACTGCGGTCACAAGGATAAAGGTCGTATGGGCTAGGAGCCTAGCTAGGAGAGCTAGTGCATAAAGAGCACGTCGAGATTCAAGGGATCACAAATCCTGAGGATGAGTGTATTTCGACATTGAAAAGTCTGAAAACACGATGAGGATGTATGGCTACATTCATATAGGGGGAAGGTCATGTGGACCATGATCTTAGCCTGGAGGGCTAACGGGAGGAGGAACACACCGGGATTTTGCAGTCCAAAACCCCGAAAGAAGGATAAGGCTGTGGTCTTATGAATTAGCAGTCACATGGACCAGAGCATAGCTAGGAGGGCTAATGCGTAAAGGGAGCGTATCGGTGAAATTGCTCATCGGAGATCGGGAGTTCGAGAGGACGGGAAATTTTGTCATCAGGGATCACGAAACCCCGAAACCTGAAACTATCATCAGGGAAATGTCACCAGCGCGTGAAGAAGAGGCCGTGACAGGGAAATAAAGACCTGTGGATCGGGATTGGCATTTCGCTGTTGTAAGCTTCGGGGAATCTCATTGTTGAGAAATCAACGAAATAGTTTGATTTTAGGTAGTGGGTATGTTACAAAGTGGTATCAGAGCATGGTTACAACACTCGTCCTGATTGGGCTCATGAACGAGTTGCGCATAAGCTCCGTTCAAAGCACTCCTACGAGGAGTAACCCCCTAACTTAACTCTCTTGTCCAGGATTAAAAACTTGAAAAATGAGAACCCGACTGTGTATGCATGTGAAAGAGTTATAAATTATGTGCAAATTATAAAAATGTATTTAACTCTTGACTAATATCCAGCATTTTCCTTTTTCACTCCAGCGGACGATCAACCATGGGAATTTACCGACGCAGAGAATGGTGACTCACCAAGAGATGGGAGAAGGATCCCACAATAGAGGCAAAGAGTTTGACAAAATAAGAGCAATAGGAACTCCTCCAGACCTAGCTGAGACTATGAGGAGTCTCATGGTTGAGTTGCAAAGCTGCAAGGCCGACAATAAAAGGATGATGAAAGAACAAGAAAAGCAAACCAAAATTAATGTAGTTTTATTGCAGAGCTTATGCGACCTACAACGACAAATGCAACATGAACCTAAATTGAAGAATCATGGTCGTATCAGTGGCCATACTGAGAGAAGCATGTCAAGAAAGGTCCACCCCAGAGGTAAAGGACCAGTGCCAGACGATTCCACTGAGAAGAAAGCTGGCGATTCAGAAGGCTCTTCCAGCAGCAGGACCAGTTCCTATTCGCAAAGAAAATAGAGGAAGCAAAAGACTTCCAAGAGTCATAAATTTGAGGAATTCAAAAAAGCCAAACCTCCCTCCTTCGACGACGAGATAAAGAAGGGAGAGGAAGCCGAGGCCTAGCTACTTGGACTGAAGAAATATTTCAGAGTCCATGATTTTTCAGAGAATTTGAAGGCCTGAGTGGCCACCTTCAATCTGAATGGAAAGGCTTCCATCTGGTGGGAAGACCTTAAGAATATGAAAGGGGTCCGTGAGGAGGACTTGTCTTGGAAACAGTTTGAGAAGTACTTCCGGAAGAAGTATTTTTCGGAAAGATATTTCAACAAGAAGGCTAAAGAGTTCTATGAACTCAAATTGGGACAACTTACTATGGAGGAATATGTCAAACAATTCCTCGACTTATTGAGATATGTACCCTACATCAAAGCAGATTAGGCGAAGGCACAACACTTCATTAGTGGGCTACCCAAGGAATACCGGAACCAAATCTAATTCGACGAGCCAAAGACCTTAGAAGACACTATACGAAAGGCAACATATTGTCATGAACAATATGGACATCGGGCAGAATCTCGTGGAGACTGGAAATAGAAGAGTGGTTCAAGATTTCAGAAAAAGGGGAGCAAATCCTCAGTATTTAAAAACTACAAAAAGAACCCCAGAATGAACTTCCCAACCCAGAGTGTACTCCAGCAAAACTTTCCCTCGGTGGACGAAAATAAAACTTCTGGACCTATACCAGTAAAGACTATTAACCCAAAGAAAGAACCTCTGAAATGTTGGGGTTGCAGAGAAGAGCATCTCCTGAGAGACTTTCCACACCAACAACAGAACAGTCGGAAAATTTATAACATGTAGGAAGCTACCACAGTCAATGATGTGGCAAGGAGTGTGCCGCAGATTTATGCAGCCTTGGATAATAACCAAGATGACCACCAAGCTTCATTGGTGGAAATAGAAGGTATGATTTTCAACCATCTGGTGTCTGTTTTGATTGACCCTGGTTCAAATTTGAGTTATATAACCCCAAGAGCTATTGATAAGTGTAAACTACAGCCACAGAAGAAAACTAAACCATGGTTGGTACAGTTAGCCACTGGCACCAAAAGAAAGGTAGTAGAGGTCATACCAGCCTGCCAATTAATGTTGGGTGAATTCCCCACCCAAGCAACCCTTAATGTATTACCCCTGGGATCATATGACCTGTTGATTGGTATGGACTGGCTGGCCGCCCATAAAGCCAAATTGGACTGTTACCATAAAACCTTAGAATGTGTGAGCAAAGAAGGAAAAAGGATAACCCTCCAAGGGATCCGAAAACCGATCTCAGTGAGACAAATATCAGCCCTGCAAATGAGAAAGTATTACCGAAATGGATGTCCCCTATATGCAATACAGGTGTTGAAAACCATTGAAGGCGCTAAACCAAGCCTGGATGATCACCCTATCCTGAGAGAATACAGAGATGTGTTTCCGGAAGAGGTACCGAGTCTACCTCCGAGAAGAGACATTGACTTCTCGATAGAGCTCGCACCAGGAGCGGTGTCGGTGTCTAGAACACCCTACCGGATGAGCACACTTGAGTTAGTTGAACTCAAATTGCAATTGAAAGAAATGATGGACAAGGGTTATATTTGACCCAGCGTGCCCCCATGGGGAGCACCAGTCCTGTTTGTGAAAAAGAAGGATGGCACCCTTAGACTGTGCATAGATTACAAAAAACTTAATAAAGTAACCATAAAGAACAAATACCCCTTGCCCAGGATCAATGATCTATTCGATCAATTAGGGGGTGCGTCTATTTTCTCAAAGATTGACTTGAGGTCGAGATACCATCAAGTCCGAATTAAGGGTGAAGACATCCATAAAACTTCTTTCTGGACACGGTATGGTCACTATGAGTTTGTGGTAGTGCCATATGGGTTAACCAATGCCCCTGCCACTTTCATGTGCTTAATGAACAATATACTCAGTAAATTTTTAGATAAATTTGTACTGGTTTTTATTGATGACATATTAATCTACTCTAAGAATAGAGAAGAACATGAAGATCATCTTAGAC
>ML777548.1:1170693-1257700 GCA_009831015.1 Picea engelmannii
ATGTGCTTAATGAACAATATACTCAGTAAATTTTTAGATAAATTTGTACTGGTTTTTATTGATGACATATTAATCTACTCTAAGAATAGAGAAGAACATGAAGATCATCTTAGACTTGTGCTGCAAGTGCTAAGAGAGCATCAGCTCTATGCTAAACTCAACAAATGTGACTTCTTTCACAAGCAAATACATTACTTGGGACATGTTCTGTCCAAGGAAGGGGTAGTAGTAGATTCTGACAAGATCAGGTCTATCATGGAATGGCCTACCCCAAAGGATGTTTCAGACATCAGATCCTTTATGGGATTGGCGGGATACTATAGGAGATTTATAAAATATTTCTCCAAGATTGGTTGTCCAATCACTGCCCTCCAGAAGAAGGGGACAAAATTCCTGTGGACACAGCAATGTGAAGAAAGATTCCAAACCCTGAAACATCTACTAACCCATGCACTTGTGCTGAAAATCGTTGACCCAGAAGCTGACTTCCTTGTGTGCATAAATGCCTGTAAAGAAGGGCTCGGAGGATTCCTTATGCAGGAAGGAAAGGTGATCTGCTATGAATCCCGAAAATTGAATGAAGATGAGGTCAACTATGTGACTCATGATCTAGAACTGGAGGCATTACCTCTTGGGAAGAAAATTTGTGCTTATGACAGATCACTGTGGATTACGGTATTTGTTCGACCAACCAAAGCTCAATGCTAGACAAGATAGATGGATGGTTGTCCTTAGCAAATTTGATTTTGAAATCAAACACATTAAAGGGAAGGAAAATATGGTGGCCGATGCCCTCAGCAGAAGCATGAAAATGATTCACCTAGTAGCAGTGAGTACCTGCGAGACAGATGTCAAGAACAGATTCAAATTGGCACAAGAAACAGATCCCTTCGTTCAAAATGTGACCCTGTACCTACAGCAAGAACTCGCTGGAGAAAAATATGAAGGCTATCATATGACTGAAGGAGGCCTTCTCACTCACAAAGATAGACTGTACATTCCCAATTGTGACGACTTGAAGAGGTTCATCATGGATGAACTACATAAAAGACCCTACACTAGTCACCCAGGATACTAGAAAATGATCACTGCCACCCAGAAACAATTTTATTGGCCTGGATTGAAGAAGGACATAGCCAAATATTTGGCCCAATGCATAGAGTGCCAACAGGTTAAAGCAGAACATAGACACCCAACAGGACTACTACACCCTTTACCCATCCCAGAATGGAAATGGGAAACCATCTCCATGGATTTTATCACTAGATTGCCAACTTCAACCAAACAGAATGACGCCATTATGGTAGTGGTGGATAAATTGAGCAAGTATGCTCATTTCAAGCCCGTCAAATCAACCTGCAAGGTGATAGATATTGCCCAGATATTCATGAAAGAGATATTCCAACTGCACGGTATACCAAGGGAGATAATATTTGACAGAGACACAAAATTTACTTCCAATTTTTGGAAATTACTGATGGCAGGATTAGAGACTAAATTGTTGTTTAGCACTGCCTATCACCCTCAAACCGACGGATAGACAAAAAGAGTAAATCAAATATTAGAATATGTGTTAAGGATGCATGTAATGCATCAACCAAGGAAATGGGAAGACTACCTGCCATTGGTAGAATTCGCCTACAACAATGGCTACCAAGCATCCTTAAAGATGAGTCCCTTCGAGGTCCTCTATGGTAGGCCGTGTAATACTCCAGTCAGCTGGAGTAACCTTGTAAACAGGATTTCTGTTGGACCCGATATGTTGAAAGAAATGGAAAAGCAAGTGACTCAGATAAATCAAAATCTGAAGGTCGCTCAGAACCGATAGAAAAGTTATGCTGATCAAAAGAGAACTCCAAGAGAGTTCAAAATGGGAGACCATGTATATCTCAGAATTAAGCTCAGAAGGAGTTCCCTAAAAATGGGATCTTGTGCCAAATTGGCACCCCGGTATTGTGGACCCTTTGAGTTTCTAGATAGAGTTGGACCTTTAGCCTATCGGCTATCACTTCCTCCCACAGTGAAAGCACATAATGTTTTCCATGTTTCATTATTGAAGAAATATGTACATGATGCTAATCATATAATTGACTGGTCTGTGATCTAGGTGGAACCGGAGGGAGAATTTCTACCAGAACCCCAATGCATACTGGACATAAAGGAAACCTCGCTTCGGAACAAAACCTTTGCACAGATCAAGGTGCAGTGGAAACATTTTGGCCCAGATGAGGCTACATGGGAAATGGAGGATGCCATGAGATAGGCATATCCGATTTTTTTTACTTCTGTACATGCAATTCATGTTAGAAGATAAGAACATCGAGGACGATGTTCCTTTTTAAGGGGGGAGGGAATTGTAAGACCCTGTTTCCCCCAACTTGTAAATATAAATGGACTGGCCAAGAACTATGTAAAACTCATAAATGTGAATATGTGATGTAAATGGACCTTGAGGAAGAGGTCAATGAATGTGAATAACATTTTGAATTTATTGCAGGACTGCTGAGAGGGGATGTGCAAAAAAAGAGACCACGATGGCGGTGGAGGGCACCTGGAAAGGTGGCGTTAACTTCCACTGAGAATTAATACCGTATTTGGACTCCACTGGCCCGGAGAACCAAAAGTGGCTTGTTGGCCCTGAATTTAATGCCTTGCAAGCTGGCAGGTTGATGGATTAATGAGGGATGGGGAGGTTAACCGCCTATCCGTAGAGCCATCAGGCCTGATCAACGTGAGGGTAATCGTGCCACACGCAACCTCACAAGAGGATAAGGCGTGGGGAAGAAGTGATTGGGGAGGGCAGACGCGAGGGGAACTCTGGAATTATGCAAAGTGAGTGATAGTAGAGAGGAAGGATTGCAACCTTCGCTTCTGGTCACTGGCAGACAAAGAGACGTAGTCTCACAGCATTTTGGTCTCAGCTCGGGGGTGGCTAGTGGTAAATCTGTTGGGAGTCACTACGGCTACGGTTGGGTGGAAACGAGCACCCCTTTCAGCATTCGCACCCACTTCTGATGTTATTTCTGATAAGTGTTTTTCATATTGCATCTTGAAAATCATATGCTGTCATATATGCTCATAAACTGTGAAATTGTGAACGATTACAGTATAAGAATGTCTATGCAGTGTTTTGATAAGAAATGTTAGATATATGCTTATAACAGAAAGACCATGCATGGCTTATGTTGATAAATGAATTTAATTATGCATGAGTTGAACCAAGTCAGACTTCCAGTCCATCCTCGGGAGTTTGTTTCTGTTTGTCTGTCTCGAGGAAAGCCCCATAATAGATCTCTTTGCAGAGATTCCCTCCTTGGAAAGGTTTACCAAGAACCTGGAAAAATGACTTGAATGTGAAAGTCTTAATAACCCTGTACGAGGAGGAATGATCCTCTTAAAATTATGAAGTAGTAGCGTAGAGATAAGTAACGAATCGACGGATGAGATCCTGTCGGAAGACCCATTATCATTCACGACCGTCAGATTGACGAAAGTAACAAGGGCGTTACATACCTTGCCCCTTTTTCACTCTATCTTTGTGAATAGCGATGAAATCGGGATCGTAGACCCCCCCCAAGGTCCATGAGAACATTTGGATCATTGATCTTTCCACATACATGAAGTATCAGAAGAATACGCGAGGTGGGACAGATCTGAGCCGTTAGATCGTAGCTAGAAAAACCCGACAGCCGTTGGATCTGTTAAGATATGCATGAGGGTTAAACCTTCGTGAACAGTAGAGGTAAAATCCCGACGAGAAGGTTGACACATCGGGTTATCAGTACTCGGGATATCAGAGTTCTTGAGGTCGAGAACGTTGGGTCATTTCAAGCCCCGAAACAGCGAAATGATCTGGACCGTCCGTTTGTGAAAACACATGGTAGAAATCGAGAGCCCATCGGTATATCGACTACCGGGGTTTTGAGTTGACAGAGAATTTCTGTCATTGGGGTATCAAAAATTCCGAAATCACGAGATTGGATCAAGGCCGTCCATCATCTGAGACATGTGGTGGAGATCCAAACCATCGGGGAAGTCCCGATAGAGAAGTTAATAGGTGCATCGCGGTTCATCATTTCGTGAGTCTTGAGGACAAGACTTCCGGAGCATCATAAGTCTCGAAATCGCGAGAGGTGATCAGGACTGTCCATCAGAGGAGGACGCGCGACAACAATCGGAGCCATCGGGGAAAGTCCTGACAGGAAGTCGTCTATCGACATTTCGATCATCGGGATATCGGGGATTCCGAGGACAAAATGTTTAGGCATTTCAATATTGCGATGTTCGAAACCCCCACAGGAGACAAGGCTGTGATCTTGTGAAATAGTGGTCATGTGGGCCAAAGGTCTAGCCCGGAGGGCTAATGGAAGTTGGACCGTATCGGGATTCAGAGGATCAGAAATCCCGTGGGCCAATGCATTGCGGAACTTAAAAGCTCAAAACCCCAACGAGAGGTAAGACTATGGTCACGGGGATAATGGTCGTCTGGGCCAGGAGCCTAGCCAGGAGAGCTAGTGCATAAAGGGCACGTCGGGATTCGAGGGATCGCGAATCCTGAGGATGAGTGTATTTCGAAATTGAAAAGTCTAAAAACCTAATGAGGAGGTATGGTTGCGGTCATATAGGGGGAAGGTCATTTGAACCACGAGCTTAGCCTGGAGGGCTAACGGGAGTAGGAACACACTGGGATTTTACATTCCAAAACCCCGAAAGAAGGATAAGGCTGCGGTCTTATGAATTAGCAGTCACATGGACCAGAGCATAGCTAGGAGGGCTAACGCATAAAGGGTGCATATCGGTGAAATAGGTCATTGGAGATCGGGAGTTAGAGAGGACAAGAACTTTTTTCATCTTGGATCACGAAACCCCGAAACCCGAAACTATCATCGGGGAAATGTCATCGGCGCCTGAAGAAGAGGCCTTGATAGGGAAATAAAGACCTGTGGATCGGGATTGGCATTTCACTGCTGCAAGCTTTGGGGATTCTCATTGTTGAGAAATCAACAAAATAGTTTGATTTTAGGTAGTGGGTATGTTACAGTCACCTTGTGTAAAGACCCTAAAGAGATAGGCCACTAAGGTTACCAATCACTACAATGATGCCTAGGGAAACAGTCGATAGTCTGATCCACATGCAAGGGCAGGGTATCTAGCCGATAATCAACTCGAAAGGATTCCACTCATAATTATGGGTATACCTTCAAGTGATCCCCATAATACGCGCAATCTCCACACCAAGACCGAAAAAGAAGGGTGAGTAACTCTGCCAGTATCAATGTGAGCTCGTGATTGATCCTTGTGTTAGAAGGGATTCCCATGACAAAATGTAATAAGTGGAATTCACTGCTCCCTTATGCAAGATTCTATGTTTATTTGCAGCTTTGGAAAGTGATATTTCACACCGATTCTAAAGCCCTACAACTAATCTAATGTAGGTTTGCTACCAAAAAATATAAAAATGTCTAATCAATTTTTATAAGAACTTTATTTTATGGTTGTTGTTACTCAAGAGGAAAATGTCTTGGAAAATATGGTGTTTTGACCGACTCAAATGTTATGCAAAGAGATGAAGATGCAATCTTTTCATTTCGATGAAAGCTATGCTATGAGAAGGAGAAAACATTTGTCGTTCCCATATACACAATGTCCCAAAATATATTAAACTCAATCAATATCAAGTTCTCAAGAAATGAGAAAAATATACTGTACACCAATGCACGATTCATGGCCCCCCCATGGGAAACATTTTTGGAATTTAAGACCAAAAAATGCCAAGAATCATGAAATTTCACTACTTCAAATGCAAGGATGCCCCCAATCTAATACAAAGCAATAAATTAAATCTTTTTGTTTCAAAAATTTCACTAAAAGCAATAATGAACTTTCTTAAAACATAGAAACCCAAACTAAAAGTTTTCTTTTAAAGCAAACTATCCATAGGCAATTTGATCTTTCCCTAAATAATTCTAAAGAAAACACATGCTTTGTAATTTAAAGACACCCAAAGCAAGAGACTAATCCTTCAATACCAAACAAAGCAAAGATAACTAAAATCAACTCAAAGAATGTCAAGCAGACTGTAAACAGATCAATATAGGCTCTAAAAGTTCATTCCAGATGATCAAAGAAAAACTGGGCATCAAAAGATAACAGGACCTAATCCAAAAAAATTTACAAACAAATTTGCATCCTAGTAGCGAGGTGCAGTGTGAAAATTAGGCATTTTCGCAGTCTAGACACAGGTAGGGTGAAAGAGGGTCGCACTGGACTGAACAATAGGGTGCGAAAATCAAGGGTTTTTGCAGGCTGTATACAGGTAAAGTGTGGGAATGTTTGTAATCAAAAAGATTTTGGAAAAAGGACAAATATTCTAAGTGAAATTTCAGATCCAGAGAGTCTGGATGGATCTCCCACAGACTCAGAGACCGGAAAAAAAGCAATCAAAGCAAGGGAAACTAGACTAACTAGGAAACAATCTATTCCCTAGTATGGTCGCCAATTTTTTTATTGGATAAATCGGTATATGCATACACTAATTGATCTCCCTAGATCCACCTAGATCTAGAACAAAACACACCAGAACATGACGCTTTCCTTAAGTTTTATATATTGAATTTACTAACTAAAGAGGGATATGTGACATACCATTTAAACATCGCTTCCTCTCACCATCGCCATCCTATCTCCTTTCCAAGACTCATACAATAATGATCCTGCAAAATAACGCAACCATCCAAAGTGATAGTAATAGCATAAACTCAATATAAACCCATGTATGTGATCGAGGAATCATACAATAAAACACAACAAGATTTATAGGAAAGAATTATATTACTGTATCATATTAAATGTGAAAGAGAGATTACAACCATGGCCTTGATGTTGTAAGGTCCCTTCCAACTATCCTTCGTTCCCCACACATTTCTACTCCAAGAATTTTGAGAGCATAGATATGATAATATTCACAATCAATCTTGACAAAATGGCTCGTCTAGCCAAGCTAACAATGTCCAAAGCTCAATCCAATCCAAGCTAATCCTAAAATCTAAAGCTCAAAAGATAATATAATCCAAGCCCAAAAGATAACTTTCTCCATGAGAGCTCCTCTCCTTTTATAAGTTGAAGAGGATAAGGTGATGAGGTTAGGATGATCCCACTAAATCATGAAAGCGAGTAAGATCCAAACCATTTGGATGCCACCTCACCATGGAAGTTTCTCCTTCTAGAAGAATCAAGAAGATGATCATTTTTCCCACGTATGAGCATTCTCACACCATGCGAACCTCTCGCAACCCAGCTATGGCACAACCTATGAAAATCAGGCATTCTCACACCCTGCCTATATAACAACCTGTGAACATCCTCTTTAATAGGGTTTTTACAAAGGAGAATGCAACTTCTTTTCTCATGAAAAGTTCTTCTCTCTTATTTCTTCAAGAACTTAGGCCATTGACCCCTCTGAAGGAAACATATGGGTTTACATCATTAATGATCATAGGGATGATGAAAATAATTTGTAACAAATATCCTCAGATGAGAGTGATGAATAAGATAATTATGGAGGAGAAGTCCTCTCCATAACCCAAGAAAGCCAGAATGATGATCACAAGAATTCTAAAGAATAAGAAATCATTTGTGAAGAAGATTTAGACGAAGAAACCAACGTTTATTCCTTTTGGGGATACAAAGACAATGCAAAGAGTGAACAAAAAGATGAGAATCTTGAAAAGTTGAAGCATGTTGAAACTGAAAATAACAAGCTTAGAAACACAAACATAATACTAAAAGGTGAATTGAGTAGTTATGAAGAAGAGAATTACAATCTTGAAAATACCATTAATAGCTTGAAGGAACAATTAGAAGATTATAATAAATTGAAAGAAGAATTGGATCACACAAAAGGGGAGCTACTATTGACAATAGAAAAGTTGAAGAAGTTCGAAAAGAGCACTGAAAAATTAGATGGGATCCTTAGAAATCAAAGATCTCCAAATGACAAGACAGGACTAGGACACAATGACAATTTGAAGACAACAAAACAAGAGAAGGAAGATGAAAATGATGAAACCAACACTCCAGAACAAGTTGAACAACATGATATAAGACTAGAATTCAGAAGGAATGAAACATCAAGAAGATCATCTCCGATTAGGTATGAAATAATTCATTATGAAGGAAACTATAGAAGAATAGATCATGAACCCAGATAGACCACACCACAAAGAAGATCACTTACTCCCAGGTATCAAAATTTCTTTCTTGGACATTGTTATACTTGTGGAAATTTTGGACACAAGGCAATCAATTGTAGAATAAATTAAAGGAATAACTATGCAAGCTACATGAGTGGTGAAAATAGTAGATAAGGAAATGTTCGTAGACCTATCAACATAAATTATAATCCATTTGACCCATTAATGGATCAAAATATTGTATGTTATAAGTGAAATAATCTTGGTCATAAAGCACAAGATTGCAGAGAGATGAAGGAAGATAATCATATGCCAAATGTTTGTATACCAACTACAACATGGAAAAGGAAAGAAATTCCACAAAATGAAAATTATCAAATAACATTGGTTGCTGAAGAATGCAAAGAAGAAGATGAATGGTTCATAGACAGTGGGTGCTCATCTCATATGACCGAAGATCAAAGAAAATTTGTCATCTTGAAGAAAAAGGGTGGAAATGCTAAATTTGGAGATGACTCATCTACTAAAATACTTGGAAAAGGAATTATAAATCTTGGAAGTGAAAATGTAAAAGCAAGAAAAGTCCTATTGGTTGAATATCTGAAGCATAATCTCCTAAGTGTCAACAAAATATGTGATCAAGGATACACTCTTACATTTGAATCCTGAAAATGTAAAATCAGAGAAAACAACTCAGGAAGATTGGTTGCAACTTCAACAAGAAGACCGAACAACATATACATCCTAGACATGAAGAAGAGAGAGAAGATATAAGCCACAAAAAAGGATTCCAAGGAAGAAAAAGTCCCAAAGGCCAAAAATAAGGATGAAGTATTATTGAGTGCCACATGTTCAGGGGGAGCAACCCCAAAGAAGTGAGTTACCATTTGCCATTAAACTCAGGGGGTGAAGCCCTACCCTTTGCCATTGATGTCAAAGGGGGAGAGAAATTGGGATCATGATGATAGGGGGAGCATGAGCGTTTCCATCAATGACAAATGGGGAGATTGTTGGAATATTGGTTGTTGTCATTGATGTCAACCCTAGTAATGGGTTTTCGACTGCAAGATTGATGAAGGTATTTGGACATGAAGGAAAATGCACATGCAGATACACCACCCATGGATGGATAGTATACATCATTTTGTTTTCGGTGGTATGTGGCATGTCACGTGGATCCTCATGGTTAAGGAGAATTGAATTTTTGAAGATGACAAAGTGAATTGAAGAAGGAAGTACTTGTAGGCCCTGAAGATAATTAAAGAACATAATTACAAAATAAGAAAGTGTTAGGTTGGCCCTAATGTTAAAAGGAAGTGACATAAATGGTATAAATAAATATCATTATACATTCATTTGATACACAAGTCAAATTTCAGTGGAAATTAGAAGTAAAAAAGGTTGGATTTCAAGAGAGGATGAAGTCTTTTGGTGATGTGTTCTAAGGTATGTTATTTTTAGGTCATCTTACCATTTTCACTATAACGTTTTTTCTAGAATGCTTCAGATGGTGAAATTTCTACGGTATTGAGAGGACATATCAAGGTACCTGTGGTAAATTTTTCATCTCTTGAGTCACTATAATTATGGAGATACACTCTGTGGAAGATAGGATTTTTAACCAGTCCTAAAGCTAGTCAATAAACAATTGTTCCGGGTCAAACATTCATAACTTATTCATATATAATCCAAATGAAGTGGGAAGAATTACATTGGAAATAGTACGGACTTTGGTTTCTTGTTTGATATTTTCAGAATATGATGTTAAATATTGAGCATGGGACATTATGTACAAGTTCGGTCTTCCGAATAAACCAGAATTGAACAAAGTCTACCATTCACTCTATAACTTCTTTTTGGGGAGGATTCAAGGAGTGAAACTTGGAGAAGTTTTAGAGAATACATTGAGTAATATTATCTATAGGATCAGAGTATTCCAAGAATTGAATAATTTCATAAATTGAAGAAGTCTCAAGAAGCATTATCATGTTCTATGTGATGGTTGGTTGATGTTGATGATTTAATGTAAAGTTTTATTATCTCTCATATATTGCTGGGTGGAAGGAAGGGGCAAGGATGGAGAGTTAAATCCTCTCTTGATATTGGAGGATTGTTTCCTCCTCTTGGAGGTTTATCCCTCCATTTGCATTTGGAAGTTGTAGCTACCTTTGGAAGTCATTACTTTCCTTAAACAATAACTATTGATTATTTCTCATATATTGTGCATGGTGTATTGTGGTGTATTGGTGTAAATCTTATACTATTGTTAACTTCTCATTGGATATAGTTGAATGGTTTAAGTATAATTTGAGAAAGGTTTTAAATTGTACTTGATACTGATTCACCCCCCTCTCAGTATCAACATGAAGATGTTTCAAACAGGAAGACACAACCAATTGAATTCTTTTTCTCCAATCTTGGATAGGTTAGTAAATATATTTCTTTGATTTAATTTAATGAATGTGAATCATAATTATTATCATTTTGTCTAAATTATTTGTTCATTGGACTTAAAATTATTATCATGATTTGCATTCCTATTGACAATTAGGTTAAGTTTTGATTTAGTTGTTCATTAGTGCATTTAAAATATTATTAGTATGGTATATTCAGTTTCCTCAAATTATAATTTTTCTTGAGATTTGGTTCTCTTTTACAATATTAGTTTTATAAGGTTTCTCACAAATCTTGTACCTGTTTATCCTGTATATTTTGTATGTAAAATGTGTGAATAGTTAATGTACATAGTAGGCAGTTGTCAATAAATACTTAGTTGAGGTAGTTCTTTCAGATTCATCGCATTGGTTTTTTATATTCGACGTTTCAGACCAAACCAATGTGGTCCATCTTATAATAATTTTCTTGATGATGGACCACTGGTTTGGTATGAAACGTCGAATACAAAAAACCAATGTGATGAATCTGAAATAAATACCTCATCACAACAATGGTTACAAAAGTCTTAGAACATAAATACTTAGTTGTTGTAATTTTCTAGTTTAGGTTATACACCTCATCGACCAATGGAGACGTTAAACCCATCAGAGTGGGTTACCTTAAATGACTTAGGTTATTCCAAACAACCTTAGACTGGAATCCCTCTTACAGTTGAGGAGAGTTAATATATTATTGTCAACAAATGGTACTAAAAGGAGGGCCTACTAGATATTAATGGCACGTGGAGGCTCAAAAAGACCTCCAAACAATCACTCTCCAGTTAAAACTCACAGTCACTTAGACTCTACTATTATATCTAACACAACCACTACATCTAAAACTGAGCTTGTTATTCCACTCTACCAACATTCTCCATCCGTTCCTTTCAAACCTACAACACATCTTCCTCAAAGACCATACTTACAAGAGATACTCCAAAAATATCACTAATCATTAATAATAACTCCCAATACTTTGGAAAGACTCAGGGAGTTGAGTGATCAATTGTATCAAACTCTTAATTTTTCTGATCAGCAGGAAGATCCTCCTGTCATTGGTACACCAAATTACAGGTTGCACGACATCTTGACTAATAAATCTGAAACCGGTATTGCATCTATAATTATTAATCTCTTGTATCAAGATCAACTAGAAACAAGGGTACCACAATCACCCAATGCCAAAATGCTTATTCTAGGTGCTGGGGAATCTGGTTTGCCTCCTTCACCACCTGACTCTTCTCCACCTCCATCAGGAGGAGAATCCTATAATGAAGAAAGTTCATCTTCTGAACAATCTCAAACTTCAAATAATTGACAAACTTCAACCCATATGGCTAACCAAAATAATCATGCCAGGCCTTGGCTTGACTAAGATTTTGTTTCCATACCAGGACCACAACATCCTTTACCTAAGCATCCTGAAAAATGGTTACCTAAGTTTTACCCTGATTCCAAACAGTCAGTTGAAGATCATATAATTTTTTTTATGTTGGTTGTTAGGCTTAGAAATGTATAACATGAATATTTTGTGTGCAAGATTTTTCCTTACACCTTCGAGGGAAATGTCTCCACATGGTAATTCGTGCAACAACCTCAAACTATAATTTCCTAGGATAAATTTGAAACCACTTTTTAAGAAAAGTTCGTAGATGAAAAATCTGTCGAAGTTTTAGTCATGGAGCTGTCTAGTATGAATTTGAATCAGAAAGATAAATTTAATGACTTTAACTAGAGATTTCTCACACTTAAGAATAAGATCCCCACAAAAAATCTAATCATTTCTTATTACTCTAAAGATTTACATCATACTGCACCAATGTAGGTTAAAAGGTCCAAAAAGAATACTTTGTTAGAGGATTTTGAAGAATATATTGTCATTGAAAAGGATATTCTTAGCTTGAAAGATAATACAAATCCTGAAGTTGGACAAACTTATTCTTCCAATAAGTAGATTGATATTATTACTAAAACACCTTCCAATAAGAAATATTGGGAACCCATAGATATGGAAATCCTACAAAAAGCCTATCTCTTTTCGTTTCCAAACCTTAGATGGACAACCAAACACTTTTCGAGTGAATGGAGAGGTCCTCAAAAAACATTTATTGACCAAATTGAGATCAGACATTTGTAAATATATGGTGTGTTGTGTGTGTTTTGTTTTCTTTGTTTTCTTTGATTGAGATTTTATTTTATTTTGTCTGTCTTTCTGAATCATCATATTTATGATCCAAGAATAATCGTTGGAAGTAAGCATCATTTTCAAGACTTTTGTTCTTCAAGCAATATGATATAGTTCAAAGAGGTCCTTATATTAAGTTACAACTCAAATAGTCAATTTTACAAGTTGATTATTACTCTTGTTTTATCCCTTAATCGTCTTTGTCAGAGAATTATACTTGGATATATGTTTAACCTTTTGATGATTACAATGATATTTATAATTTTTACACCATCCACGTTCTTAAGGAATCACTCTTAAGTGCTTCCCCATCCTCTAGATGATTTCCTAACTGAAATCTAAAATTTCTATACCATGATGAAACCTTCCAGTTGTTAAAGAAAACAAAAAATCATGATCAACAATACACTTGTGTTGTGGTGGACCTCCAGGATCACCCTGCTCTCTTCACTTAATTGCTATTAGAAATTCTCTAATTATATTATTAAAGGGTGTAATAAGAGGGTTGAAAATCACTTATGTGTGGTAAATATGTGTAAACCCGTCGAGGTACTAAACAAGCTTGCTAGCAGCGGGTAAATGCATACATGATACTAAGACAATTTCATCGGGGTATTGAACATGCCTACTAGAAGTGAAGCAATGTCGGGTTAATAAGTAGCAGGTACATTCTTATATTTAATGAAACACACTATTAAGGTTAATAAATCAACTTTCCATGGAAGCGTACATCATATGAACACAATTATTGGATGGGATTAAATCATTTGAGTGGGTTAAATGGCATACCTATCGAGGCTATGGATGCCTATTGGCAGTAGTGGATCTACCTTCAGAATCAAAGTCCTTTTCAAAAAAATTGTGACTCTTTGATTAAAACTTTCTTTCAGGTTCTAATCCCCAGCAAAGAATGTTTTCTCTAATTTATGAATTATGGTAATATTTTATGACCACTGAGCTCATCCTAATAGTGTACTGGAATGAAAATGAATTTTGCAAGAGAGCTTGAAGTTTTCTCTAAGTCTGGTATGTAGACTTATTAGATCAGAGATAATTGCTTCACCCAGTGAGTCAACATTTGTTGGCTGCCCAACTAGCACCTTGTTCTTCATTATCTTTTTGAAATGCATAGTTGTCTTTTACTCATTTCCGAGTATGTGTGTTCATGAGACTGACAGATCTTTTATAAATATGTGTTGTTTAAATAATGCTAGTCAATATTGCTTGAATTTTTCCCTGTCACTTTAATGTGAGTGTATTTTGTGTGACATAATGATTTCATTCTGTCATTAATTTCATGTCTGCAAAGAAGAAAATTTAGGGCTCTTTTCGTGCAAATAGTTGGGTAAAATATTTTGACAATATATTCATAACCACCTTGACCTGATCAAAGATTATCATTTTTTGTTTTCTAATATTATGTACAAGAAGAAAGTCTCATGGCTATGGTTCGTTTGAAGGTTGAATAAATTAAGTATAATTCGTTTTTCCTAGATTCAAATTTCAATTTAAAAAGCAATTGTGTGAGATTGATTAATTAATCCTTTTAATATTTAATGGGGGTCAAGGTTAGACAAAACCATTTTGAGTGGTAAGACAAATTAATTAAAATAGGGGTTTGGTAATCCCTTCCCTTTCTTGGATATCGTCATATCACTTGATCATACAAATCAAGTAATACACCATGCTCTTCGATGATGCCCCTATGCCTTGGCCCAACATTTTGAGTGTCTGCAAAATCATTACTTTAACCATGTCATTGTCCCTCAATTTAGATCAAGGGTTTGTGGCAGGGCACAAGGATTACATGCACCACTTTGTTTTGAATCCTCCTTCCCTCTGTTTTATAGGATGTAATCAAGATTTCAAGTGTTGGATGGTTTTAGGATGTCCTCACCTCTTCCGGTTTTCAATTATCATAAGGGATGCTAGTCCGACTTCACTCGTTTATTGTCGGTCTAGTTTCTTGTGTCTACAATGTTCTGACCTTCACAAAAACCACTTGTTCATTTTTTGGTCCACCTTAGTTTTTAACCCTTCCAGAGAACTTATGGCCCCTATCATGAGGATAGAGCCAAATGGGTTGTAGGCATTAACAACTTATGATGACACGACTGATATGACCTCCAAGGTTGGGTGGTTATGGTTTATACAGTCATTTAAGGGATTTAACATCGAAGTGTCCAGAGAATTCATGAACAATTTTGATGGTACCAAGGCTAAGGTTGGGATATTCAGTTGCAGGTCGATGAGGAATTTATTGCTCGGGCCATGGGTCTCCCTCAGTTAGGGGATAAATGGTTCAAAAACATGAAGGTTAAAAACATCCTATGGCAATCTCTTTTGGCATCAAAACGTTCACAATACCACATTAAGGGTATGCCAATAAAACTCTTCCATAACAGTTGGCACAATATCTTTTCAATAATTAAAATGTTTGTTACCTGTGAAGGATGCTACAACCTTGTTTTATATTTCGTCATTCGATTACTCATGACCTTTCGAGGGTTTCATTTAAACCTACCCTTTTGTCTACATAGGAGACTTAAAAAATGTCTAAATTTTACCAGTGGCCGAGTCAAAACCCTGAGACAAGTTTATTTCATCATGGTCTCATTTGTATCTTAGTTGAATATCACCTTACCAACATAGGGGACAATTGGTAAATTTTTTTGCAAAGAAATCAATTCTTTTTCCAACATACTGACGCTATCATTGATTTAACTCAATTCGTTGAGGAATCCAACTCTCCTTAGACTCTACCTCAAGAGATTCATATTGAAGTCTGATTGCATGACAATTCCCTTATGTCTATCGATGGAAAAGAAGACATAATTCCTATACCACGAGTGACATGAAATAGAAAAGGGTTTGTTCCCAAACAGTCACTAGAAGTAATCCTCAACCTGTTAAAGAACCAACTGTTGGATTATGTTGATTAGCAAACACAACCCATGTGTCCAAAGGTTGATAAAAAAACCAAGGAACAGGGTAAACGAACCAAACAATTTCATGATATCTGTGGAATTGATTTTAAGAATAAAATGAAAGGTCATATTTTGTCTAGAATGACTAGAAACAAACATAAACAAAGGGAGAGCCCAATACGAATGATAACAATGGAGGATGAATATTCCTCTGAAAACACAAATGAATATTGTGAAGAAGACAATTGCACTCAATATAACGTTTTTTCAAATATACCTCCCTTCCTTCAAAATTGTGAGGGGTTCTCAGACATTCAAGTTGATTTAAAAGAGAAAATTGTTCAAGAGAATCCCTTGGACATATATCGACAACAATCAATCCCAAATTTGGAACCTAACTCTTGCTGTGATTGCCTATCATGGGCTCAAAGGTATTGTACGGATGTCCCATATTTACAAATGTGACTCAACCAGGTAATGAGACAAAATATAGAACAAGAAAAGGATAGCCAGAAATTAAGGAATGAAACACAATAGAGCATGTCTTGGGAAAGTAAAAATCCCATAAATTCTAGGGATGTTATCATAAAGAAATCCACTAATGTCAATATTACTATTGGATCAGAACTACACACATATTCAGTTTTGAATGCTTAATTTCGGGAACGAAATGTATGACTTCATTTCATTTGAATTTGTTTTGTTTTGATACTAGTTGGTTATTATTATGGTTATTTTTAGACCAGCTAGAGAGTCATAGATTCTGTAGCTAGTCTTATTTAAGTTTGATATGATTTCTAAGTAAATTTTATTTTTATTTTCGGGTCTCTAAATGAACATAATGATTCCATCTACGCTATCAGGCTAGGCTATTAGAAATCGTGGAGTGAATTGTTTGTTTCAATTAGTAACAGAACCAAGTTCAAAATAGTAGGTGATATGTTTTGTCGTCACAACAAACTTTGTATAACTTGTTACAATTTTTTTTATTGTAAACTTAGATTAGAATTTGATATTCAAACTTCTCTATTTCTAAAATATTTATCTGTATCCTACGGATATGAGATTCAATCCCCATTTTGTTTAAATACTCATTTGTTTTTGAGTGAAAAACATGTTGAAAATTTTGGGATAATGGACAAGTGAATATTAGAAGAACGTGTTGTTTCAGATTTCCTCACGTTTTACTTATGTGAGGGAATTTTGTTATATTTCAATATAATATCTTACATGGAATGATATGTTTCATTTTATTCTTTCAATAGTATGGTGTTGATTAAACTTAGCTTTTGTCTAGTTTATCCATGCCTTGATATCACTAGCATTTATATTCACTTAGTTTAATTTTAAATTTAATAGTTTATTGTCCCAATAATTAAGGTTCTTTATGATGTAAATCAATTTATCACATATGTTATAGCATATCAAGTTTACTTGTATGATATATTCATACAATGATTTATGATGTCAATGTGATTGTTTTACTTTGAGTAGAATAATTCTATTTCTTCATAAAGAATTCGATCTTATTAGTTGTTCTTTTTGTACCTGCATTAAAGCCTCAATACCGTATTGGAATTATTTTCTTTAGATGTTTTTTTTATTTTTTTCAATTCCATAATTGTGTGCAATAGTTTTTACTCAACATACATTTTACTGGAAGATATTTCACATAAGAAGACACAACCAGTTAACTTATTTCACTCGAGGCTTGGATAGGTTAGTAATTTTGTTTCTTTGATTTAATTTAATGAACGTGAATCACAATTCTTATCATTTAGTATAAATTCTTTGTTCGTTAGACTTAACATTATTATCATGATTTACATTCCTATTGACTATTAGGTTAAGTTTTGATTTAGTTGTTAGTTACTGCATTTTAAATATATTTAGTATGGTATATTCAGTTTCCTCAAATTATAACATTTCCCGAAATTTGGTTCTCTTTTACAATCTTAGTTTTACAAGGTTTCTCACAAATCTTGTACCTGTTTATCCTATATATTTTGTATATAAAATGTGTGAACAATTAATGTACATAGTAGGAACTTGTTAATAAATACTTAGTTTTTGTAATTTTCTAGTTTAGGTTAGACCCCTCATTGACCAATCGAGTCGTTAAACCTATTAGGGTGGCTTACCTTAAATGACTTAGGTTATTCCAAACAACCTTGGACCATACTACCCCTTCAATTTGACGAGCATTCATATATGCTTGTCAACAAGAATCAAGAAAGCTCTGAGAGCTTGGTGCATAGCCTCTCATTATTCAGTTTAAGAAGGAGCTAGCTTGAGAATTTGATATGAAGGATATTGGTCTCATACACTATTACTTGGGACTAGAAGTATGGAAGAAGCATGATGAAATATTCCTAGGGAAAGAGAAGTATGTTGTAAATATCCTTCAGATGTTTGAGATGATGGATTTCAAATCCATGGCAACTTCCATGGTAAGATATTTGAGGAAGTTGAGAGACTCTGATTCTAATCCAATAGACTCGTCCTTGTACCAACAGTTGATTGGATCCTTGATGTATTTGGTGAATACTAAGCCAAACATTTTCTTTGCTGTGAACATGCTGAGCCAATTCCAGGTTGAACCTAGACAGGAGCATTGGATAGCTGCAAAGCATATCTTGAGATATCTTCATGGGATAATAACTTATAGTTTGATATATGCCTCAAACAATGATATACAACTGCATGTATTTATTAATTTAGATTGGGTAGGGAGTGGAGATGAAAGAAAGAGTACTTATAGTATGTGTTTCAGTTTGGCATCTGCTATGATATCATGGGTTAGTAGGAAACATAAGTCTGTTTCATTCAGTCCTACATAAGCATAGTATATTGTAGCTTGTGATGCTTGTACGAAATCAATGTGGCTCCATAAGATGGTTTATTGATTGTTTGATCAGGTGTTGGATTCGACCATGACATATTGTGATAGCCATAGCTGTGTGAAGCTCTCAGAGAACCCGTTGTTCCATGACAGGTCGAAGAAAATTGAGATCAAGTACTATTTTCTCCATGATAAATTCCATAGGGGAGAAGTGTTTCTCCAATATATGTCCATTGATGAGAAGACTACAAATATTTTTACTAAGCCTCTATCCAAGATAAATTTTGCATACTTGAGGGACAAGCTGAGGATTATGGAGATTTATCTCTTGGCTGAAAGGGAGGAGATGACTTCCTCGATTATGAGGGAGCTCTGATATGTGGCATCATGGACTATTAGTGAGTTGTGGATTTCTATCATACTAGTACAACTTAGAGATGGCCATACAACTTAGATATGATACTTACATAATGCTAGTTATGATAATGCTAGTACAACTTAGATATGATACAAATGGTTGGAGTTGTGGATGATACAATGACCCAAGGAGCATTGCGCTAGTATAGCTTAGACGTCGACATACAACTTAGATATGATGTATTGACATTGTGCTAGTTTTGTTCATGCCAGTACAACTTAGATACGATGTTGGTCAACCACATGATACTAAATATGTCCATGCAAGTACAACTTAGATATGATGTATTCACATCATGCTAGTACAACTTAGAGATGACCATACAACTTAGAGATGATGGAAGGGGCTTGTGTTATGCTAAATATGATCATGCGAGTACAACTTAGACGTGGAATATAGTTTAGATATGATGCATTGGAATCATGCTAGATATGTCATGCTAGTACAACTTAGAGATGATCATATAGCTTAGAGATTACACAATGAGGCACATATTTACATCATGCGAGTACAAATTAGATATGACATACACCTTAGATATGATGCATTGACATCATGCTAGATATGTCATGCTAATATGACTTATAGATGATGTAGATGATACTCCAGATCACACCAGTACAAATTAGATATGATACATTCACATCATGCTAGTACGAGGTAGAGGTGATGCACCTGATGACATTGTTGATGCAGGATGATATCAGATGATATGATTTGATTGTTGTGGAGACTGTATGTCTATGGATAGTAGTTGTATGATATTGTGGCGGATGTGTTCCATTGGTAGTGACTTTGTGTCACTGGTATTATCCATGTGATGGAGTTGATTTCTAGCTAGATGGATAGTCAATGTGATGGTGGACAAACATTCTCTAGGAAGAATGAATTACCGGTGGACAAGCATTCTCCTTGTGGAGAATGGTTCAGGTTAACAGATTGTTGATATATAATGGTCTCGTATTTTCCTAAGGCATATATTGTGGCCCGATTAGGAAAATGGTTCAGGACTGATATTCTCTTGAGGCACATTTATTGGCCTGATCAGGTTGAATAGTATGCCCTTTAAGGGCATGACATCCCGATTAGGGTGGTTGATACAAGACCAATATTTTCTAAGGCATATGGGTAAATATTGATCTCTATGGTACATATGACCCGATTAGAAAATAGTCTAAGACTAGAATTCCTATAGGAATGGTATATATAGCCCATGGAATTTCTTTCACCTTCTGGGAGGATTGACATTCTTCTAGGACATAGGTACAGATTAGAACAATGGTCCTTGTATCCCATTTTGGGGATTTTAGCATCTATTGGGACAACTATTCTTCTAGGATGTATGTACAGATTAAAAGAATGGTCCCTATATCACTTTGTTGAGTGGGTGACTCGTGCAAGACACTCTACTAAGTGCATTGAGTTCATCACATGAATTATTCAACATCATGACCGATTACTCAAATGGAGTATGGCCTCGAGAGATGTTGATGCAAACCCTAAAAAAATGTTTGAAAACCCTACAAGACTGAATGACCTAGTAGAATAAATAATATTAGAATATTATATTCCATAAAGACAAGTTGGATCCACAGAAAAAATATAAACAGGAAATATAATTACCATAAAGTTAGGTTAGCCCAACCAGAAAAGTCACTAGAAAGATTAATATAAATAGAAGACGCTTTAGCTCATTTGTACAACCAATTAGAGCACAATTCTTGTGGAGAGCTGCAGTTGTAGCTGCAAGAAGGAATAAGGGTGTATGGCCATCTCTTGATCTTGGTCTCTCTCTAGTGCTATCAAGTGATATTCTTGGTGATTATCTTGGTGATATTCTTGGTGATACTCTTGTTGATATTCTTGGTGATATACTAGCTAAGTATGGAACAATTTTGAGAGAGTAGTGCAACTACAACTTCTGTAGTTGTGTATGGTACTTATTCTATGTATATGGAGACTCTCTACTTGTCTTGAGTTGTTGTTGTAGTTAGCAGCTAGAGTTTATCTGTTGGTTCTAGTATGGATTTCTAGAATAATTTTTTCAAAGGTTATAAGTGCTCATGGTTTTGTAGCGTTTCTATAGTTGGGTGAAAATATTGTGATATTTTCTATGGTAAAACAAGCACATCGAATATTCTAATACCATGGTTAGTGATGCAATTAGAGGTCGAATGAGGAAGTTAGCAACATAACTAGGCTCCCTATATTATACTTGATGTTGAGATGGAACTAATGCAAGTATGTGTACCACTTATGATGGCGGTCATTCTGTAATTTTCCCTATGTCTGCATGAGATTCAAAGGCTTGTGATCAATATGGATGAGTTTCTCCTTCCTGAGAATGTAATTCTCTAACGGAAGCAAGATTGTACAATGAAGTACATTTATTTGTTGTAAGTGGGGTAATTACAAATGGTATCTGATAGTTTCTCACTATGATAGGCCACAAGATGTCCATGCTGAGTGATAATTGTTCCCACAACATAGTCTGAAGCATCTATCTCAATCTCAAAAGTCTGCTACAGGTTAGGTAATGAGAGCATCGGGGATGAACACAAGTGTTGCTTCAAATCATTGAACGTTTTCTGTTACAACTGGCCCCACACAAACTTTTCCTTTCCACCACCTCTAGTCACTTGTCTAAGAGTCCATGCAATGTTGGAGAATTCCAACACAAACCTGTAATAGAAATTAGCAAGGTCTAAGAAGCTCCGAAGCTCAGTGAGTGTGGTCAGGGGTGGAAAATCATGAATGACTTGGATGTTGGATGGATTGACATGGACCCCATGATCATCAACAATGTATCCTAGGTATTGGACCCTGTTCATGCAGGATCATTTTTCCAAATTTGCATATAGCTTGTGTTTCCTGAGAGTGTGCAAAACCTGTTGAGTATGATGCAAGTGTTCAACCCAACTCTTGTTGAAGATGAATATGTCATCCAAATACACCAACAAAAAAGAATTAGTAAAAGGCCACAATATATCATCCATCATCCTCATGAAAGTTGTTGGGGAAAGCCAAAGGGCATGACCAACCATTCAAAAAGAAATTCTTTGGACTTGAAGACGATATTTCATACACCAGTCTACTCTATTGGTACATAGTGGTAGCTGGAATTTAGATCAATCTTATTGAAGTATTTCCCCCCTTGAGTTGACCAAGGAGATTGTCAATTCAGGGAATTGGGTACCAATTCATGACTATGATTTTATTTAAGGCCCAAAAATCAATGATGAGTCGCTAAGTCTCGTCTTTCTTATGCACAAACACGATTAGGCTTCTTAAAGGTGATGATCTTGGTCGAATGTGCCCCTTTTCGAGCAACTCTTGGATCTTGCACTTGATTTTCTCATTTTCTAATAGAGAGCAGTGATAGACTGGCCCATTGGGTAGGTGTGCGAGGCCATGGATATGACTGCAACCTTCCACTCAATTTGAGCATAAATAACGAAGAAGAAAAACTTCTCGATCTAAGATATGACCTTCCTACATTACTTGGTATAGATCAAGAAAATGACAGTAGGTGGGACTGCCTTGGTTATCCTATACAAATTCCTCTCCAAAGTAATAATAACACTACAAGGCCTAGACTCATATACAACACAACGTTGCCATAAATAAGGTTGGACCAAAAGAAAATCAAAAACTTCAAGAGGGGCAACATCACACAATACATCATGTTTTAAGGGAATAAAACATTGTTGGTTGACATGAAGATCGATCCCTTGACAGATCCATTCGATTGTGTGTGGTTGTGGTTGCTGTGTGTTTTTTTTAAGCTTATACTATGTTTTGACAACATATCGATAAGCCGCACCCAAGGAAGAGATATACAAAAACTCCATTTCTTTCTGGATGTATCTATAAAGATCATCCTGATACTTGAACACGAGATGTCAGTAAGATTTCTTGATACCAGCTTGGTGTGAAAGGTATGGAAAAAATTGGTGAACTCTGTCACTATTTGGCCCCTTTAATGTCATAGTGTGGTCCATCTTGTATATAAGTCATCATAACTTCCAATAGGGTAGTATTGTTCCTTAATAATATCCCTGAACGAACCCCAAGTGGGTTCAGCTACAAATAATGTAGATTCATCTATTGCCTTTTTCTCACAGAAAGTATCCCACCAATCTTTATCATGGGGGACGACCTTAAGGAGCATAAATGCGATCTTTTCTCTATTAGAAAATATATGCATAGAAAAATACCATTCTAGAAGGCTCAACCATTTGTCTATAAAATTTGCATCTATTTCACCTTCAAATATAGGAATATCAAAATTGATCTATACCTTGAAAGGGGCGACACCTTTGCTCGAGGAAGATGTGTCTCCTTTTGGAAGTCGCCAAAGTATTTGTGAAAAATTATCCATCATCACGTTCCTATGTCACACTACCTCAAGCAATGATTTAAATGGATCTCCTACCCCATCATCTCTCTTTCCTTTCCCCATGGGCAGGCTCAACTCGTTCGAGTCCCAATTGCTTATAACCTGACCTCGTTGGAGACATGTACAAAGAAACAAATGAAGAGCAAAACGCTTTGATAACACTGATTCGGATTTATAAACGAAACAAAATGAAACAAAAATCTATAACATTAAAACATAGATACACTAAAGAATAATAAAAATGCAGTGAAACTTAATTTGTATTTAATACAATAAACAATAACTCTTCACCCTTATCTCCAAAACAAATCCACCTCATTTAACAAGTTGAGGATTGACCTTCCAAAATCTCGCAAGAAGTTAATCATATAAAAATGATTATAGAAAATTGTTCCCATTGCAACTCATGATACACTGAAATAGAACTTAAGAAACCCATTATCGAGTGATATCAACAATATAAACAAATAGTTTCAAATATAATTATAGATAAGATGCTTATAAAAACTATATATTAACTTTCTATATAAACAAATTGTTTCAAATATCATTATAGATAAGACCCTTATAAAAACTATATATTGACTTTTTATTTGAAATATCATTATGGTTTTAATCTTTGGTGAATCATTCACTTAAAACATACAATACCGACATCCAATTACCAATCGTTTGAAAATTCTCGTGGGCATTGAGAGTGGTTGAGAATCTTTGTCTCGTGGGCATTGGGAGTGGTTGAGAATCTTTTACCATTACTGAATTACAAAAATTATGGATTTTCATTTCCCTGCAAATATTGAAGAGCACAAGGTGAAAGATTAGAGGCTGAAGAATCAATCAAAATGATTGTGCACAGCTCAAAAACATGAATAGATTTACACATTCAATAAGAAAATAATTCATAGTTGAAGAATAAAGAAAAAAAATTATGTTTAAAAAATATAATCATAATTATGTCCAAAGGTGTATTATTTAACCTTAAACTCTAATTTGATAGCTATGCATTGAAGATGTTGGCATATTCTTAATTGTCCTCCAAAATTCATAATTTTCTTGCATTTATCAAGACATCCGTTAACATGTTTACTTTTTAACATTTACCTAATCACATTAAAAAATTACTGTAAGGATATGTAAATGCCACGTTTAAATAATTAAATAAGATTAAACTGTGCAACCAAAAGTTTCATATTACCACAAACGGATTACGAATTACCACATATGTTTTATATTGAGAGCACCAGTTTTCAGCTGATACCTTTCAATTTCTCAGCCACAAGTTAGCGACTGTGCTAATAATAATGTCAGACGGTATACCATAGGTTTTGAAAAAATAAAAGCGTACGAGTCATCTAACCAAGCGCCAGCTAGCATTAAACGCAGATATTAAAGCTCTCAAACTATTCAAGACAAGGACTTCAAAAAAGCTTGACTCTGAAGCATAAACGAGTACTGCAATCACATTTCAAGAAAACCAAATACAAGTTGTGGCATAAATCCTTGAGGGTTTGATTTCATGCAAATGTTACACTGGATAGGCCTATGCAAAGTTCGGAAACAACACAAATTGTGATATTCTGCTAAAATATAATATTCTTAAGTGGGAGATTCAAAATCTGGCTCTTCAACCAAACCCTCCAACACGACCAGCTTATCCAAAAGTCCACGTTTCTCTGCTTTTAGCTTTTTGATATCCCTGTCAACCTGTTTCATCTCATCACTCAGAGAAGAGTGTTCTTCCTCTAGAATCAAGTAATCACGCCTCAAGTCTCGATACTTATCTGCTAATTTAGTGTCATGTGAATATTCTGGAACACCATTTGAGGGAGACCTGGAGCTCTCCACTGTTTCCTCAGATTTCCCACTATTCTGCCTCTCTTTTGATGTTTTGGGCACGCTCTCCACTGTTTCCTCAGATTTCCCACTATTCTGCCTCTCTTTTGATGTTTTGGGCACCTTTACTGCGTCCACTCTCTTTTGATACCGGGCTACCGGAGTAGTATGAGACAAAGGATTCCGTGCTGGCTTTCTCATTGTTATAGATCAAATATTTCTGATTTATGTGGAACTCACTGTTAAAAGATAGGTCAGCGAGAAGCAGAGATCTGTTCGGACATACAAAATATAAGGATCCCTTGTTTTCCAATATTTCTTAAATATATCTTCAGCAATAAAACATGCTAGAATTGTCAGAAGTAGTCAAACAAAAAAAGAATGAGTCTGTTAAAAGTGTACAATAAGGATATTTAAATAAATTGCTAGAATAATCAAGCCAAAGTAATTAACAATGAATCCATAAAATTGAGCTCCCTACTGCAATATGTTAAACAATACCGTTTAAGTCTAACTGTTAATACCGTTTAGGTCTAGCTATGTTAAACAATACCGTTTAAGTCTAACTGTTAATACCGTTTAGGTCTAGCTATGTTAAACAATACCGTTTAAATCTAACTGTTAATACCGTCAAGTCTAGCTATGACTTAAACGTCCAAACCTTATGTTGTTCTCTCAAGCCACTGTGACACTGCAGTTATTAACGTGCACAGAGTTGGGTTTCCGCGCCGAGCTTGTCTGTATAAAAAGGTTAAAAAACAAGAAAGAAAACCAGAGAAAAAGAAAACAAGGAGATGCAGAATTCAACAACCAAATTCCTAGAATTTTCCACCTCTATTTGCAATACCCCAATTCAAATGCAATCTCTGAAAACAACTGAACCCTCTTAATCACACAGGCCATAAACAAATAACGTCATTCCGGAAGCGAGAGAAAAACCATGTGGAGATCATTTGAACAGTTCCGATTGATGTACAGGAATTGAACTCGAGACCATTTCACAATGCTACTCAATACCTCTAAAGCCAAAAGTAAAAATTAAGGGATAGCTCAAATACAGAGGGCTAGAAGTAGATGGATCATAAATAACAAGAGCTTTATTCCACAACTATTGAAAACATATTTACCAACCTTCATGGATTGTAAAAGCAGACTGCTCACGGAGACGAACTTCGAACACTCGACCTATAGATGGCCTGCGACCACCTCTCGTACTTCTCTTCACATGTAAATAGATAAGCGTTGTATGAAAGAAATTGAAGGGTCAGTTTATATATTGAGCAGATGTCGACGAAACGGCGGCTTATTTGCAAAGCGTTGTTAGAAAGAAATTGAAGGGTCAGTTTATGTGTTGACCAGATGTCCACGAAACGGGACGGGGTTTCAGAGTTATTTAGTGAAACATTAAAATGGTTAATAATAATAATAATTTAATTTAGATTTCTTGTAAAATTATTATTAATAATAGTTTAATTTAACTGAAATTGATTTAATATGATTTTTTTTTTTAAATAAACTAAATATGTAGATTTTCACAGTTATTCTTAATATTGATTTTGTAATTCTGAACATAAAGTATACCTTTGCAAGTATCAAAATATTAAATAATTATATTTTTAATAAAATAATTTCAATAATTTAATTATCAAAAAAACCACACGTTTAAAAAAATTATAATAAAAAAATAAAATTATTAAAAAATTATAATAAAAAAAATAAAATTATTAAATAATTTATTAGGTGAATAAATTCAAATTTTTAAATTCAAGTTTTTTTTAAAATGACATCGAAGGTTACTTAGCTGAAATTTTTAAAATGGGAGGGCCAATCCTTATCCCTCACATACACAAGCTTTTAAATAATTATATTTTAAATAAAATAATTTTAAAAATTTCAATAATTTAATTATCCTTAAAAAAACCAACCTTCTTAAAAAAATTATAATAAAAAACAAAAAATAAAATTATTAAATAATTTATTACAACACTCTTAAAAAAATTATAATAATAAAAAAAATTATTAAATAATTTATTACGTGAATAAACTCAAATTTTTAAAGAAGTTTTTTCTTTAGAGGACATCTAAGGCTACCGAGATGAAAATTTTAAATCGGAGGGTCAATCCTTATCCCTAGACGAAAAGCCTCATTGTTCCTATTTTTAAAAATCACGATAGAAACATTCCCTCTAATTATAGGACCATTATGATTAGCCCAATTTTAGCATGGAATTATTTTGGAAAAGAAGATTAGCCTTTGGCTAGAATGTCATGGTAAAAGAGATAAATGCCACATTCAACTGTGGACCATCTTGTTACCTTTACAATCATTGCCGAGGAGTTCCGAAATACTAAAACCAATCTTTTTTGTTGTTTTGTTGACTTTAGAAAAGATTTTGACATGGTTCCTAGGAAAAACCTTTGGAATAGGTTGGAAGAGATAAAAGTGCCTCTGGAGTTGAGGGCTGGTGCAATAAGGATGTATGAGAACATTATTGCTAAGTTTAAAAATGCCGAGGGCTCGTCAAAAGAAATTAACTGCAATATCAGAGTCAAACAAGGTTCTCCCTTGTCCCCTATCCTTCTTGGCATATACATTGACATGTTAGAAGATTGCCTGGAAAAACGAGGTTGTGTCGGCCCTACTCTCACTGGTATGGTAATCAATATTCGTCTTTATGCCGATGATATCGTTCTTATGGCAAGGAGTCCCCATGATCTTGAAAACCAACTAATAATCCTCAAGGAGTTTTGCGCCAATATGGGTATGACTATTAATACTTATAAGACTAAGGTCATGATTATTAAATCCAATAAGATCTCTTATGATACCTTGGTATATGACAACAACAACTTTTAGGAAGTGACTTCATACAAATATCTTCGAATTAATATTCTCCACAAGCTCAATTGGAATAATAGCATTGAGAAAATGATTATTGGGGGATGCAAAGCTTATTATGGGATTGAAAAATATTGTAAATTAGTTGATCTTTGGAGTTGGGATAAGAAGAAACTCCTCTTTGAGACTCTTGTTACACATGTTATTCTTTATGGATGTGAAGTCTGGGGCTATAGTATCTCTTGTGAATCCTTGAGCAAGATAGATGAAATACAAAGGAATTATATAACCTATAATCTCAAATTTTAAGGAAATACGTCGTGTCCCATCCTCCTCTTAGAAACAAGCCTCTTCGCCATTAAGAGTATGACTATGACTAGATACCTAATGTATAAGAACAAGTTAAACAACATGGAAGACAAGAGGCTTCATAAAATTGCTTCAAAATCAAGTCATAACCACTATCAACTCAAACGAGGATGGCATAAAGATGGTCGGTCTTGGATAAACAATTGGGGACTCATGGAAGACACCATTTTGCAGAATAAAGATACTATTAAAAAAACTTAAAATCAAAATTTAAGGAGAAAATGTGGTGTGATAAAGACTTAGAGGAAAAAAGAAAATTAAGGTATTATAAGGATGTAATAAGTCCTAATCTAGAAGATAAAAAATTATATATCTGTTTTGCCAAGTGTAAAGAAAAAAATAAGCATTGCTAAGATAAGAACAAATTGTCATGAGCTCCATAGTGAAACTGGGCATTGGTCAATTCCTAAAATGCCATGAGATGAAAGAGTGTGTCACCTTTGTGACACTAAGAAGGTTGAAGATGAAAATCACTTTCTCTTAAGCACTTTCTCTTAGATTGTCGAGCCTATACTTGTATTAGATCTCATTTTCAAAATATTTGTCACACTACCAACCTTTCTAACCTATGGTGATCTTGTAAAGCTTCTCTTAATGCTTTTCGAGCAAAGAAACAAAATTGTAAAGAATCTTAAGTAATCACTTACCCTCTTAAGGTCCAATTCCGTCTTAGTGGACGTTAACCATCATCATCATCAATAATTCAATTATCTTAAAAAAAACCAACACTATTGAAAAAATTTATAATCACAATTTAATTAAAAATAAAAAATAAATTATTAAATAATTTAAAAGGCTAACGAACTCAAATTTATAAATAATAGTATTTTTTAACAAGATAACTTTAATTTTTTTAATAATTTAATCATCTTAAAAATAGATAACACTCTTAAAAGAAATTATAGTAAAAATTTAATAAAAAATAAAAAAAATAAATTATTTATAATTAAAATTTAATTAATAAATTGATTAAAACGTTTATTCACCTAACCTAACACATTAAAATAATAATAAAAAATAAATAAATTATATAAACTCCAATATATATATATATATATATATATATATATATATATATATATATAATTAATTATATATAAATATAATTTTTTTTTTTAAAGAAACTCAGAAATAATATATTAAAAAGGGGCAGCCTAGGCTTGCCTAAGAAATTATAAATTACAGTCTTGTATTGGTTGGTTGCCATTGCTTGAAACGTTTGGGCGTAAATGGCCTTGGGCTGCTTGTGTGTTTCTTGTAACTATGTTTCCCTTGTAAACATCAGGGGTTAATAGTTGTTTTCTAGTAAAATACTCCTAAGATACATGTTCTTTTAAAGAACATTGAAAAGGAGGGGTGACATTTTCCAATGGGCCTTCCATTTCTTGAATTGTTGCTGACTGGACCTTGTTTAATTGAGCCTGCTCCCGCTCTAAAGTCATTTGAAGGGCTGCACTATCTTCCCAGTTTTCCATCTAGTTCACTGCCTGTTGGGGGGTATTGATTTATGCTTGGTCCTATGGGTTAGTTTGTTTTTCAAGAGAATGGTACATCAACTTTTCAAAGGTGGAGTCTCTCGTGATAATTTTTGTTCCTTGTGGTAGCCTTGTCACCGGGTTGGACTGCTCATCTACCCATTTGTTGTTTTCCCTTTCTATGTGGAAGGAGGAGATTGACTGTAAATCTGCGAGGGATGATCTAATATTTTTCCAAATTGCAGCTAGATGGATGTTTCTTGGCTTGGAGTCGGTAAGCATGCTTCTTATGGTAATCAGAGAGTCTCCAACAATGATGAGATTGGTGACCCCCGATTGGACTCTCATTTTCACTTCTTTCAACAAGGCGAGTTGTTCTGCTTGGTTATTGGAGGAATAACCTATGCTCCAAGCATATATTACTGTTGTCAATCCCCTTGGGTTGAGAAAGACCCCTCCTACTCCTGTGACACCCAGATTGCCTTTAGAGGCACCATCGAAAAAAAGGATATGGAATGATTGAGAGATTAACCATTCTTGAAACTTTGTCGAAGCAGCATGAATTTGCCAATTTGGTCTGCGACACTGAGTGAGAGAAGTGGAGTATTGAATTTCCAACTGGTTTATCCATTGAGTTTCTTGTCCGTCGAGCCGGGCACCAACTGAAATTGAGATTTTTCTTGAGTTAAATAACTCAACAAATTGAGCTCTTATGCCTTTGGTTGTTTTTTCCGGGTCCAGAACTTCTTCCAAGAAGATACTATTGTTTCCAAGCCAACCAGACCTGCCAACACACGAATTTTGGGAGAGAGGACCAGATTATTTTGAGGATCGGTTTGTTGAAGAAGGGATTTTTATAGTAAGAGGTCCAGTTGCCTAATATTTCTGAGATTTCCCCTTGGCAATTGACATGTTGCGACAGATTTTGCAGGATCCCCTGCCATATGTTTTTGGAGAAATCGGAGTCAAGGAACAAATGAGAAATAGTCTCCATGTGGTTTTTTTAGAGGACGCATCTCGAAGGGCCCGAGATTCCACGCTTCTTTAGATTTTCACAAGTGAGGATTTTCCTTTGTAACAAAATCCAACTGAAGATCTTAATTTTGGGGGGAGTGCCTGGGTTCCAAATGTGCTTGACCCACTTTTCTTTGATTGGGTTTCTACCCTGTGTTAAGAGGGAATCATAGCCAATTGCCACCGTATAACTGCGATCTCCCCATCCCCTTTCGTCGAAGTCGAGAAGGTGGTGTAGAGAGGAACCTCTCAGATCTTGCAACAGAGATTCTACTTGATTTCTGAGATTGCTCGGAGGGTCCCCTAAGTTCCATCTTACCCACTTTCCATTCAAATTCCATTTCGAAATGTCATACAACATATATTTTCAATTTGCAGTGAGCCATTCCCTGCTTTTGTTTGTCTCTAGAGGAGCATTGTTGAGGATTTTGTCCTCCTAGATCCTTATTTTTTTTCCGTTTCCAGGTATCCAATGGATATGAGATCGGATTAGGGGCAGCGAAGATGACAGAAGATTCCAAATGGGGGATCCAGTCAGATGTTCAAGGTGTTTGTCGATTCCTCTCATGCGATCCTGGTGGAAGTATTTGTTGATCAACACTCTTTTCCACCATGTGAATTTCCTTGTAATTGATCTCCAAAGAAAATTAGCTCCCAGCACTAGATTTACAAGCATTGGATCTCTTATTCCTGATCCCCCGAACTCTTTGGGTTCTCTAACCACCTGCCATTTGACCATATGATAACGATTTCTATTGGTTTTTCCTCCTTCCCAGAGGAACTTTCTAATCGATTGTGCTATAGAAGACTTGATCGAGGCATGAGCTAAAAGAGAGGAGAACTGGTAGATGGGGAGAGCAGATGACACTACTTTAATTAGAACCAATCTGCCCACTGGATTCAACTATTGTGCTCCCCACTATTCCATTTTGGCCTTTATTTTAGAAGTTAATATGACCCAATTGTCCATTGGAATAGAGGAGAGGAAGATCGAGATTCCAAAGTACTTGAATGATCTCAAGTTAATTTCTATTAGGTACTCGATAATGCTTTCTATATTTGCTAAAATTATGGCTTTGGTATTCCAAGCGTAGATGTAACACTTTCCTGAGTTCAACTCACCTCCTAAGGCTTCTAGGAATTGATCCAGGATAGCTTTAAATATTCTATCCATGATTGTGGAAGCTCCTCCTATCAGGAGAGTGTCATCCACGAACTGGGCATGATTTATTCGTCTAACCCCTGTGGCTATTCTTATTCCCAAAATGTTTTTCTACTGTCATTCTTGGTCCAGTCTTCGTCACAGTGCCTCAGCCATAAGGACAAAGAGACAAAGTGAAAGAGGGCACCCTTGTCTCAATCCTCTAGAAGCCTTAAAAAAAGAGCAGGGACTCCCGTTGATCAAAGGGGCTATCCAAGGTCTGCTGATACAGGACTGTATTCAATTGATGAAAGACGGGTGGAATCTGAATTAGCCATATCTAGCTTAATTACCATGCCCCTTTCTCCTCTCAATTTACTTGAGTGAACAACTTCTTGGACTAATATGATATTGTCCACAATTTTCCTCTTGGGAATGAAGCCACCCTGTCCAGGGGAGATTATTTTTGGGAGGATAAGTTGTATCCTGTTGACTATAATTTTTGTACTGATTTTATAAGAAACATTGCACAAGGAGATGGGACGGTATCTTGAAAAGGACCCTAGATTTTTCTCTTTGGGAATAAGAGCTAAGAAAGTGGAATTGGTGGCCACCCCGAGTCTAGAAGACCCTTGGATGGATGTACTGGATCATTCTGATCAGATCATATTTAATGGTACTCCATAAGTTTTGATAGAAATGAGTCGTGAAATCGTCAGGCCCTGGGGCTTTATCAGGGTGAAGGTGATTGATAACATTCCTTATTTCTTCCTTAGAAAATTTCCGTATTAGTTTCTAATTCTTGTCCTCCTTTATCAACTTGGGAATGTTGGAGAGTTCTTCCTCCCTATCCTTTTCATTCTTTGCATCTTCTTATTTATACAGGTTTGAAAAATGAGAGACAATTTCCTTTTTAATATATTCAAAAGATGTACATGGATTCCCTCCAGGGTCTACTATCTTGGATATTGTATTGATACCCTCCAATATTTCTTAAATATATCTTCAACAATAAAACATGCTAGAATTATCAGAAGTAGTCAAACAAAAAAATTGAGTCTGGTAAAAGTGTACAATAAGGATATTTAAATAAATTGCTAGAATAGTCAAGCCAAATTAATTAACAATGAATCCATAAAATTGAGCTCCATACTACAATATGTTAAACAATACCATTTAATTCTAACTGTTAATACCGTTTAGGTCTAGCTATGTTAAACAATACTGTTTAAGTCTAACTGTTAATACAGTTTAAGTCTATTTGTGACTTAAACGTCCAAACCTTATGTTGTTCTCTCAAGCCACTGTGAGACTGTAGTTATTAATGTGCATAGAGTTAGGTTTCCGCACCGATCTTGTCTATCTAAAAAGGTTAAGAAACAAGCAAGAAAACTAGAGAAAAAGAAAACAAGGAGATGCATAATTCAACAATCAAATTCCTAGAATTTTCTACATCTATTTGCAATACCCCAATTCAAATGCAATCTATGAAAACAACTGAATCCTCTTAATAACACAGGCCAGAAACAAATAACATCATCCCGGAAGCGAGAGAAAAACCATGTGGAGATAATTTGAACAGTTCCGATTGATGTACATGAATTGAACTCGAGACCATTTCACAATGCTACTAAATACCTCTAAAGCCAAAAGTAAAAATTAAGGGATCGCTCAAATATAGAGTGTTGAGAAGTAGAGGAATCATAAATAACAAGAGCTTTATTCCACAACTATTGAAAACATATTTACCAGCCTTCATGGATTGTAAAAGAAGAGTGGCTACGGAGACGAAGTTTGAACACTCAACCTATCGATGGCCTGCTATAATACCCTGTTTCGCCAGTCTGTAAAAATAACTATATTGGCCAAGAACTATGGAAAAATCAAAGATGTGAATGTTTGATTTGATAGACCTTTGAAGAAAAGGTCGATGAATGTAAATTATATCATGAATATGCGTCGCATGATTGCTGGGAGGGGGATGTGCTGAAAGAGATGATGATGACTGATGAGAGGTGGTTGAAGGGGCTGGGAATGGCTACGTTAACTTCCACTGAACCGAAACCGTACTAGTTTGTATGTTCTCGGAAACCAAAGCTCACTCTCTAACCCTAGAATGAATTACCCACCAGGATGATAGGTGGGGGGGGCTCCTCAAGAGTAAATGAGGGGATGGGGGTGAGTCGCCCATCCGTAGAAGCTCTCAGACTTGACCACAGATAGGGAAATTCGCACCACACACAACCTCGTAGCAAAAAGGTAACGAAAGAACATGGAAGAAGAGAGGAGGCTGCAGGGGGTGCGACAGAAATCGTGGAAGAAGAACCAGAGGAACTCCGAAAAATATACATAGAGTCATGCACAGAGGAGAAGGGGAATAACCTTTGTCCTTGACTTCCGTTGAGCTAGAAGCAAGAGATTGAGTCTCAAAGCATCATGGTCTAGCTTGGGGGTGGCTAGTGGTAAATCTAGTTGGACTCACTGAGCCTATGGTTGGGTGGAAATGAGCACTCCTCTTAGCATTCACATCACGTCCAAAATTTTCTAATAAGTTTTATGTATTGCATTTGTAATTGAATGTCACGATCGCATGCTCATTTTATACGCTCGTAAATAGTTTCTGTAACGAAGTGTTTGCCTTGTGTTTTGACTGGAAATAATGGATTCATGCTTATACTGATATAACTACAAATCAGTTAATATATAGAATGTATAAGTTCAGGATACGAGCCCATTCCCTTGAGGATTGACCCATGTAACTTGACTCATGCTATGCCCTGGTTTATCCTCCCGAAGGCACCTTTTTACGAGAAAATTCCCTCGCATTCTAGAGTCGAAGTGAACCCCTTGAAAAGACTACCATTGTAGTAAATTCGTGAATTTACCTTGCCCCTATTGCGAAGTAAATGGGATTTGAAGTTTTGGCTCTGAGAAAACCCAGGTGCAAGACCCCTCATCTTCACACATCGCAAAGTCCCAACATTTTAAACCTTGACAAGAGCTTAGTGTAAATGGAATTCAGAGTTTTGGCTCCTGGAAAAATTAGGTGCGAGACCCCTCGTCTTCACACATCGCGAAGTCTTGACATGCGAAACCCCAACAAGAGATTAGTGTAAATGGAATTCAGAGTTTTGGCTCCTGGAAAACCTAGGTGCGAAACCCCTCATCTTCGCACATCGCGAAGTCCCAACATGTGAAACCCCGACAAGAGATTAGTGTAAATTGAATTCATAGTTTCGGCTCCTGGAAAACCCAGGTGCGAGACCCCTCATCTTCGCACATCGCGAAGTCCTGACCTGCGAAACCTCAAAAAGAGCTTAGTGTAAATGGGCTTCAAAGTTTCAGCTCCTGGAAAACCTAGGTGAGAGACCCCTCGTCTTCGAACATCGCGAATTCTTGACCTGTGAAACCCCGAAAAGAGCTTAGTGTAAATGGGCTTCAGAGTTTCAGCTCCCAGGAAACCCAAGTGTATGAGCCTGTTGTCTTTGCAAGTTGCAAAATCTAGGTACGCGAAATCCCGATATGTAAAATCCTGAAGCGGTGTAGTGTGAATTGATTTTGGCGTTTCGGCTCCCAGGAAACCCAAGGGTATGAACCCTCGTCTTCATAAGTTACGAAATCTCGGTACGTGAAATCCCAGTATGTGAAACTCCGAGTCGTCTTAGTGTGAATAGGATTTCGGGTTTTGGGGTTTGAAGAGTCAAAGAACTCGACTCTCTTGCATTTCGAACTCCCAGTTTTCGAAGTCCCAATATGGCTAGGACCGTCAGATCAGGGTAGATATTCGCAGCCCTCAACCTCAGCAAAGGTACGATTTTGGGTTTCGTGGTTTGAAGAGTCGAAAGACTCGACTCTCGGGCATCGTTGAGTCACGAAATGTGAAAGGCACCTCTTGGCTTAGCCCGGGGTCATAACCGATGATCACATGGAAGTGAAACGTCTGCTTGGTGGTTGAGTTGTACACGACGAATTTTCAATGAAAGAACCAGTGGATTGGTTTAGTGAAGGTCCCGATCGGAAGACCTAGCCTACGCTAGAACCTCATAGGAATTCAGAGACTTTGTCCCTCGATAAGGAAGGAGAAAGAAAAAGGTGAAAAATCTATTATGCTGTAGTGGGTGTATGACAAATTGGTATCAGAGCATGGTTACAACACTTGGTCTGCTTGGGTTCATGAACGGGTTACGCAAAGGCTCCATTTGAAGTACTCTGAAAAGGAGTAACCCTCTATCTTAAACCCCTTAATCACAAATCAAAGTTAAGAATGAAAACTCCTATTGTGTGTATGCATGTGAAAAATATGAATTATGTGTTGGTTATGAATGAATATAAATATTGACTAACAACAAGCATTTTTTTTTTCTTTTGCGCACAAGCAGACTATCAACTGCGGGAAACTGCAGACGCATAGAATGGTGACTCACCATGAAGTGGGAGATGGCTCCCACAATAGAGACAAAGAGTTTGATGAAAGGAGGGCGGTAGGGACCCCTCCATATCTAGCTGAGACTGTGAGGAGCCTCATGGTAGAACTACAAAGCTACAAGGCTGACAGTGAGAGGATGATAAAAGAGCAAGAGAAGCAAATGGAAACTAATGCAGTCTTACTACAGAGTTTATCCGACATACAAAGACAATTGCAACATGAACCTGACACCAGTCCCACAGACCGACAATAGAGAAAGAAAAGTCGAAGTCCACCTGAGATACATAAACGTGGTCTTTTAAGTGGCCAGACTGGGAAGAGCACCTCAAGGAAGGTCCACCACAGAGATAAGGGATAAGCATCGGACGATTCCTCCGAAAAGGAAGATGGCGACTCAGAGGGATCTTCTAGTAGCAGAACTAATTCTTATTCCTGAAGAAAATGGAAAAAGCGAAAGCATTCCAAGAGTCATAATCTTGAAGAATTCAGGAAGGTCAAACCACCCTCTTTCGACAGTGAAATAAAGAAGGGAGAGGAAGGAGAGGCATGGCTTCTTGGACTAAAGAAGTATTTCAGAGTCCATGACTTCTTGAAAAATTTGAAGGCCCGAGTAGCCACCTTCAACTTGAATGGAAACGCATCCATTTGGTGGGAAGACCTTAAGAATGTAAAAGGGATTCACAAAGAGGGCCTGTCTTGGGAACGGTTCGAGAAATGCTTAAGGAAGAAGTATCTATCGGGAAAGTATTTCGATGAAAAGACTAAAGAATTCTATGAATTCAAGTTGGGGAAACTCACCATAGAGGAATATGTCAGCAGATTCCTCGAGTTGCTGAGGTATGTACCCTATATAAAAGAAAAAAAGGCGAAGGTGCAACGATTCATTAGCAGACTACCTAAGGATTATCATAACAAGATTGAGTTTGATGAGCCAAAGACCCTAGAAGACACTATCCGAAAGGAAAGATATTGTTATGAACAACTTGGGCATCAGACAAAACCTCACGATCCCTAGAAGTAGAAGAATAGTTTGGGATTCCAGAAAAAGGGGTTTAAATCTCCAAGATTTAAAAATTGTAAAAAGGACTCAAGGATGAGCTTCCCAAACCAACGTGTACGCCAACAAAATTTCCCCTCCCAGAGCGGAAATAAACCTTTTGGATCTACCCCAAAAAAGATTGATAACCCGAAGAGAGAACCCTTAAAATGTTGGGGTTGTGGAGAAGAACATCTACTGAGGGACTACCCTCACCGACAATAGTACAGTGAGAGAATTTTCAATGTTCAAGAAGCTACCACCGTTAATGACGTGGCCAGGAGTATGCCACAAATTTATGCGGCTGTGGATAATAAACAAGTTGACCACCAAGCTTCAGTGGTGGATATGGAAGGTATGATCACCAACCATCCAGTGTCTATTCTAATTGACCCTGGTTCAAATTTGAGTTATATAGCTCCTAAGGCTATTGATAAGTGTAAATTACAGTCACATAAACATGCCAAGCCATGGTTGGTACAGTTAACCACCGGCACCAAAAGAAAAGTAATGGAAGTCATACCATCTTACCAATTCACTATGGGTGAATTCCCCACCCAAGCAAACCTTAAGATATTACCCCTAGGATCGTATGATTTGTTGATTGGTATGGACTGGCTAGCCACGTATAAAGCTATACTATATTGTTACCATAAAACCTTTGAATGTGTAAGTGAAGAAGGGAGAAGGAAAACCCTTCAAGGGATCTAAAAACGTGTCTTAGTGATACGAATATCAACCCTTCAAATGAGAAAGTATTGGAGGAACGGATGTCCACTATATGCAATATAGGTGTTGGAATCAGTTAAAAGTGACACACCAAGCCTCGAAGACCACCCCACACTAAGAGAATATAGAGATGTATTTCTGGAAGGGGTACCGGGTCTACCTCTGAGAAGGGACATTGACCTCTCAATAGAACTTGCACCAGGAGTGGTGCCAGTGTCTAGGAGAACCTACAGGATGAGCACACCTCAGCTAGTCGAGCTTAAATTACAACTAAAAGAAATGATGGACAGAGGCTATATCCGGTCCAACATGTCTCCATGGGGAGCACCAGTCCTGTTTGTGAAAAAGAAAGATGATACCCTCCGACTGTGCATAGATTATAGAAAACTCTATAAGGTAACCATAAAGAACAAGTACCCTTTACCCATGATAGATGCCCTGTTTGACCAATTGGGAGGTGCTTCCATCTTCTCAAAGATTGATTTGAGATCTGGATACCATCAAGTCTGAATCAAGGGTGAAGACATCCACAATACTTCCTTTAGGATGAGATATGGTCACTATGAGTTTGTGGTAGTACCATTTGGATTAACCAATGCCCTTGCCACTTTTATGTGCTTGATGAACAATGTGCTCAGCAAATTTCTAGACAAATTTGTATTGGTTTTTATTGACGATATATTAATTTACTCCAAGAATAGAGAGGAACATGAGGAACACCTTAGGCTTGTACTTCAAGTGCTGAGAGAACATCATCTCTATGCCAAGTTTAGTAAGTGTGACTTTTTCTAGAATAAAATACATTACTTGGGCCATATCCTATCTGAAGAAGGAGTAGCAGTAGACCCTGACAAGATCAGGTCTATCATAGAATCGCCTACCCCTAAGGACGTTTCAGATATCAGATCCTTTATAGGATTAGCAGGATACTATAGGAGATTTATAAAAGGATTCTCCAAGATTGGTTGTCCAATCACTACCCTCCAGAAGAAGGGGGCTAAATTCACATGGACACAAAAATGTGAAGAAAGATTTCAAACCATAAAACATCTATTGACCCACGCACCCATGTTGAAGATCGCCAATTCATAAGCTGACCTCCTCATGTGCATAGATGCCTACAAGGAAGGGCTCATAGGAGTCTTTATCCAAGGAGGAAGTGTGGTCTACTATGAATCCTGAAAATTGAATGAGCACAAAGTCAACTATGTGACCCATGATTTAGAGATGGCCACTATAGTGCACATCTTAAAAATTTGGAGGCATTACCTCCTGGGAAGGAAATTTGTACTTATGACAGGCCACTGTGGATTGCGATATCTGTTTGACCAACCAAAGCTCAATGCCATACAAGCTATGTGGATGGCCCTCCTTAGCAAGTTTGATTTTGAAATCAAACATATTAAAAGAAAGGAAAATAAGGTGGTTGATGCCCTTAACACAAGTATGAAAACAATTCACCTGGCAGTGGTGAGCACCTACGAGATGGATGTCAAGGAAAGAGTCAGGAATGCACAAGAAACAGACACATTCTTCTAGACTGTGACCTCATACCTGGAGTAAGAACCCACAGGGATAAAGTATGAAGACTACTAGATAATAGATGGAGGCCTGTTAACTTAGAGAAACAGATTGTATATTCCATATTGTGACGACTTGAAGAGGTTCATAATGGATGAACTACATAAAAGACCCTATATTGGTCACCCAGGATACCAGAAGATGATCACGACCACCATGAAACAATTCTATTGGCCTGGATTGAAGAAAGACATAGCTGAATACTTAGCCAAATGCATAGAGTGCCAACAGGTTAAAGTACAACACCAACACCTAGCAGGATTATTACAACCTCTACCAATCCTGGAATGGAAATGGGAAGCCATCTCCATGGATTTCATCACCGGATTACCAACCTTGACCAAATAGAATGATTCCATCATGGTAGTGGTGGATAAATTGATCAAGTCCGCTCACTTTATCCATGTCAAGTCGACTTGCAAGGCAATAGACATCGCCAACGTATTCATGAAGGAGATATTCAGACTACATGGTATGCCTAAAGAGATCATGTCTGACAGAGACACGAAATTTACTTCCAACTTTTGGAAATCCTTGATGGTTGGTCTGGCGACCAAATTATTGTTTAGCATAGTCTATCATCCTCAAAACAATGGACATACAGAAAGAGTGAACCAAATATTAGAAGAGATGCTAAGGATGCATGTAATGCATCAACCCAAAAAGTGGGAAGACTACCTGCCACTGGTGGAATTCACCTACAACAATGGCTACCAAGAATCCCTGAAGATGAGTCCTTTCGAAGTCCTCTATGGTAGGTCGTGCAACACTCCAGTCAGTTGGAGTAATCCTGTAAATAGAGTTACTATTGGACCTGACATGTTGAAAGAAATGGAACAACAAGTGACTCAGATAAAACAAAATCTAAAGGTCGCTCAGAACCGACAGAAAAGTTACGCCGACCGAAAGAGAACTCCAACAGAGTTCAAGGCAGGAGACCACATATATCTCAGAGTTAGGCCCAAGAAGAGTTCCTTGAGGATGGGAGCTTGTGCCAAGTTGGCACCTTGGTATTGCAGACCCTTTGAAGTTCTAGATAGAGTGGGACCTATAGCCTATAGGCTAGCACTTCCTCCCAAAGTAAAAGCACATAATGTTTTCCATGTTTCATTATTGAAGAAATATGTACATGATTCTAATCATATAATTGACTGGTCTGTGATCCAAGTGGAACCAGAGAGAGAATTCCTACCAGAACCTCAATGCATACTGGACAGAAAGGAAACCCCACTCAGGAACTGAACCATTGCACAGGTCAAGGTGCAGTGGAAACATTTTGGCCTAGATGAGGCTACCTGGGAAGTGGAAGATTCCATGAAACAACCATATCCGATTTTTTTTACCTCTGTACATACACGTCATATTGATAGATAGAACATCGAGGACGATGTTCCTTTAAGGGGGAGGGAATTGTAACACCCTGTTTCCCCCAGTCTATAAAAATAACTATATTGGCCAAGAACTATGGAAAACTCAAAGATGTGAATGTTTGATTTGATTGACCTTTGTATAAAAGGTCGATGAATGTAAATTATATCATGAATATGCATCGCATGATTGCTGGGAGGGGGATGTGCTGAAAGAGACCACGATGGCTGATGAGAGGTGGTGGAAGGGGTTGGGAATGGCTGCGTTAACTTCCACCGAACCAAAACTGTACTGGTTTGTACGTGCTCGGAAACCAAAGCTCACTCTCTGACCCTAGAATGAATCCAGGATGGTAGGTGGGGGGGCTTCTTAAGAGTAAAGGAGGGGATGGGGGTGAACCACCCATCAGTAGAAGCTCTCAGACCTGACCACATATAGGAAATTCGCACCACACAAAACCTCATAGGAAAAAGGCAAGGAAAGAAGTATGGAAGAAGAGAGGAGGGCACGGGGGGTGCGACAGAAATCACGGAAGGAGAACCAAAGGAACTTCGAAAACTATACAGAGAGTCATGCACAGAGGAGAAGGGGAGTAACCTTCGTCCTTGACTTCTATTGAGTTGGAAGTACGAGACTGAGTCTCAAAGCATTGTGGTCTAGCTCGGGGGTGGATAGTGGTAAATCCGGTTGGACTCATTGAACCTACGATTGGGTGGAAACGAGCACCCCTCTCAGCATTTGCATCACGTTCGGAATTTTCTGATAAGTGTTATGTCTTGCATTTGGAATTGAATGTCACGATCGCATGCTCATTTTATACACTTGTAAATAGTTTCTGTAATGAAGTGTTTGCCTTGTTCTTTGACTGGAAATAATAGATGCATGCTTATACTGATATAACTACAAATCGGTTAATGTATAGAATGTATAATTTCAGGATACGAGCCCGTTCCCCTAAGGATTGACCCATCTAACTTGAGTCGTGCTATGCCCTGGTTTATCCTCCCGAAGGCACCCTTTTTAGAGAAAGTTCCCTCGCATTCCAAAGTTCGAGTGATCCCCTTGAAAAGACTACCATTGTAGTAAATCCGTGACTTTACCTTGCCCGTGTCGCGAAGTAAATGGAATTTGGAGTTTCAGCTCCCGAAAAACCTAGGTGCGAGACCCCTCATCTTCGCACATCGCGAAGTCCCGACATGTGAAACCCTGACAAGAGTTTAGTGTAAATGGAATTCAGAGTTTTGGCTCTCAGGAAACCTAGTTGCAAGACCCCTCGTCTTCTCACATCACGAAGTCTCGACATGCGAAACCTCAACAAGAGCTTAGTGTAAATGGAATTCGATGTTTCGACTCCTAGAAAACCCAGGTGCGAGACACCTCATCTTCGCACATTGCAAAGTCCCAACATGTGAAACCCCGACAAGAGATTAGTGTAAATGGAATTTGGAGTTTAGGGTCCTGGAAAACCCAGGTGCAAGACCCCTCGTCTTCGCACATCGCAAAGTCCCGACCTGCAAAACCCCGAAAAGAGCTTAGTGTAAATGGACTTCATAGTTTGGGCTCCTAGAAAACCCAGGTGTGAGGCCCCTTATCTTCACAAATTGTGAAGTACCTACTTGTGAAACCCCAAAAATAGCTTAGTGTAAATGGGCTTCGGAGTTTTGGCTCCCAGGAAACCCAAGGGTATGAACCTCTTGTCTTCGCAAGTTGCGAAATCCTAGTACGCAAAATCCTGGTATGTAAAATCCTTAAGCGATGTAGTGTGAATTGATTTAGGCATTTCAGCTCCCAGGAAACCCAAGAGTATGAGCCCTCATCTTCGCATGTTGCGAAATCCCGGTACATGAAATCTCGGTATGTGAAACTCCCAGTCGGCTTAGTGTGAATAGGATTTTGGGTTTTGGGGTTTGAAGAGTCGAAGAACTCGACTCTCTTGCATTTCGAAATACCGGTTTCCGAAGTCCCGATATGGCAGGACCATCGGATAAGGGTAGAGATTTGCAACCGTCGACCTCAGCAAAGGTATGATTTTGGGTTTCAGGGTTTGAAGAGTCGAAAGACTCGACTCTTGGGAATCGTTGAGCCATGAAATGTGAAAAGTGCCTCTTGGCTTAGCCCGGGGTCATAACCGATGATCACATGGAGTTGAAGCCTGCGCTTGGTGCTTGAGTTGTACATGATGGATTTTCAATGAAAGAACCAGTGGATTGGTTTAGTGAAGGTCCCGATCGGAAGACCTAGCCTATGCTAGAACCTCGTAGGAATTCGGGGACTCTGTCACTTGATAAAGATGGAGAAAGAAAAAGGCAAAAAATCTATTATTTCATAGTGGGTCTGTGACACCTGCGACCACCTTTCGTACTTCTCTTCACATGTAAATAGATAAGCATTGTATGAAAGAAATTGAAGCGTCAGTTTATATATTGAGAAGATGTCGACGAAACGGGGACTTATTTGCAAAGCGTCGTAAGAAAGAAATTGAAGAGTCGGTTTATGAATTGAGCAGATGTCCACTAAACAAGACGAGGTTTCATAGTTATTTAGTGAAAAATTAAAATAGTTAATAATATTAATAATAATATAATTTAGATTTAAAATAGATAATAATAATAATAATTTAATTTAGATTTGATGTAAAATTAATAATAATAATAGTAATAATAATAATAATAATGGGGTTTTTTAGTTAGTGAAAAATTAAAATGGTTAATAATAATAATAATTTAATTTAGATTTGTTGTAAAATTATTAATAATAATATAGTTGTACAAGAACCCTCCAGACATTTCTAACATCTCTAAACCAGAAGTTCCTGGAGCTTGGGAACTGGTTGGGAACCTTCCCAATTGGTTGGGAACTCTTTTGGGAACTTGGGATCTTCAACATCAAAGAAATGGGAGCTTGGGAACCCATTATTACAAATACATAATTTCTTACAAATATTTTCATTATATATATATTTAAAATATCACTATAAAACTAAGACTAAAGTACATGTAAATATTATTTCAAAAATTATTTAAGTAAAAAGACTTAATAATACTCATTTTATAGTTGTGGATATGAAAAACTTTTAATGCATGTATGTTTTCCTTCAAGACCAAACTAAAAATGAAAGTCTAATTAATTCAATACCCTATCCACGACAAGCAATTGCTCCACTCTGTAGTTGAGAACATGTGTTTCCTCTTAAGAGGTCACAAGTTCAAATCTAGAGGGGGGTAGGGTATGTATACCTCCATAGACTTTACTAGTCAAATCGCTAGGCGGAGGGGGGTCCCTTGTCCCATAAACAAGGGGGTCTCATGCACCAATTTGGTGTGGCTTGGCCGTGACCTTAAAAATAAATTATTAGTATTATTATTGACTTTTATTGTATTTTCATATTAGAAGAGTAGTACTATTTTTTCTTTTCCAATAAAAAAAGAATAATGCTTCAAATTTACAAAGATGTTTAAAGTTTATATATGTAAAGTTTAATTTTAAAAAGATGTTAAAATTGTATATATGTATTTTCAATTTCATTTCTTATTTTCTAATGTAATATTTATGGATATTAAAGTTTCAGTATTGTGTTAAATATATTCATATAATTATTAGCACAAATTAAATTAGTAATTTCAACATTGTAGTTGTTGCAAGAGAAGAAAGATTGCCCATGATGATGGTGAGGATGAGTGGAGTGTCCACTTAAAACTTTGGAAGTTTCAAAATTTTAAATAATTATATTTTGAAAAGTTGAACATTTCAAAATTTTAAATAATTATATTTTTTAATAAAATAATTTTAAAAATTCCGATAATTTAATTATCCTAAAAAAAAACTAACATTCTTTAAAAAAAATTATAATAAAAAAAAAATTAAATTATTAAATAATTTATTACAACACCCTTAACAAAAAATATAATAAAAAACAAAAAATAAAATTATTAAATAATTTATTAGGTGAATAAACTCAAGTTTTTAAACTCATGTTTTTTCTTTAGATTACATTGAAGGCAACCAAGCTGGAATTTTTAAAATGGGAAGGCCAATCCTTATCCCTAACATACAAAAGCTCTTCAATTTAGCAAGCCTCATTGTTCCTATTTTTAAAAATGAGGATATAAACAATCCCTCTAATTATAGGACCATTATGATTAGCTCGATTTTAGCCAAGATTTATGGAATTATTTTGGAAAAGAAGATTAGCCTTTGGCTAGAAAGTCACAGTAAAAGAGATAAAGGCCATGCCAGGTTTAGGAGATATCATTCAACTGTGGATCATCTTGTTACCTTTAGGATCATTGTAGAGGATTTCAAAAATACTAAAACTAATCTTTTTTGTTGTTTTGTTGACTTTAGAAAAGATTTTGACATGATTCCTAGGAAAGACCTTTGGAATATGTTGGAAGAGATAAAAGTTCCTCTTGAGTTAACCGTTGCTGCAATAAGGATGTATGAGAACATTATTGCTAATTTTAAAAACACCGAGAGTTGGTCAAAAGAGATTAACTGCAATATCGGAGTCAAACAAGGTTGTCCCTTGTCCCCTACTCTTTTTGGCATATACATTGACAAGTTAGAAGATTACTTGGAAAAAGAAGGTTGCGTCGACGCTACTCTCACTAGTATATTAATCAATCTTCTTTTTTATGCTAATTATATCATTCTTATGGCAAGGAGTCCCCATGATCTTGAAAACCAACTAAGAATCCTCAAGGAGTTTTTAATACTAATAAGACTAAGGTCATGATTATTAAATCCAATAAGATCTCTTATGATACCTTTGTATATGACAAAAACAACTTGGAGGAAGTGACTTCATACAAATATATTGGAATTGATATTCACCACAAACTCAATTGGAATTATAGCATTGAGAAAAGGATTATTGGGGGATGGAAAGCTTATTATGGGATTGAAAACAATTGTAAATCAGTTGATCTTTGGAGTTGGGATAAGAAGAAACTCCTCTTTGAGACTCTTGTTACACCTTTTATTCTTTATGGATGTGAAGTCTGGGGCTGTAGTATATCTCATGAATCCTGGAGAAAGATAAAGAAAATACAAAAGAATTTTATAACCTATAATCTAAAAATTAAAGGAAATACACCCTATCCCATCCTCCTCTTAGAAACAAGCCTCTCTCCCATTGAGAGGATGGCTATTACTAGATACCTAATGTATATCAACAAGTTAAACAACATGGAAGACAAGAGGATTCATACAATTTCTTCAAAATCGAGTCATAACCACCATCGACTCAAAAGAGGATGGCATAAATATGCCCAGTCTTGGATAAACTATTGTGGACTCATGGAAGAAACCATTTTGTAGAATAAAAATACTATTAGAAAAACTTCAAATCAAAATTTAAGGAGAAAATGTGGTGTGATAAAGAGTTAGAGGAAAAAAAAAATTAAGGTATTATAAGGATGTAATCAACCATAATCTAGAAGATCAAAATTATCTATCTGTTTTGCCAAGTGTAAAGAAAAAAATAAACATTGCTAATATAAGAACAAATTCTCACGAGCCCCATAGTGAAATTGGGAGTTAGTGAATTCATAAAATGCCATGGGATGAAAGAGTGTGTCACCTTTGTGACACTAAGAAGGTTGAAGATGAAAAGCACTTTCTCTTAGATTGTCCAACCATATTAGATCTCATTTTCAAAATATTTGTCACACTACCAACCTTTCTAACCTCTGGTGATCTTGGAAAGCTTCTCTGAATGTTTTTCGAGCATAGAAACAAAATTATAAAAAATCGCAAGTAATCACTTACCCTCTTAAGACCCAATAGACCAATTCGTCTTACTGGACGTTAATCATCATCATCATCATCAATATTTCAATTATCTTAAAAATGAACCAACACTATTGAAAAAAATTATAATCACAATTTAATTAAAAATAAAAAATAAATTATTAAATAATTTAAAAGGCTGACAAACTCAAATTTAAAAATAATCGTATTTTTTAACGAGATAACTTTAATTTTTTTAATAATTTAATTATCTAAAAAAAAATCAACACTCTTAAAAATATTATAGTCAAAATTTAATAAAAAATAAAAAAACAAATTATTTATAATTAAAATTTAAATAAAAAGATGATTAAAACTTTTATTCACCTAACCTAACACATTAAAATGATAATAATAATAATAATTTTTTTTTTATATAAACTCCATTATATATATATGTATTAGCATTTAACATTATGTACATAAATATATATAATTTATTATTATATATAGAGATTTAATTTATAAATTGATATAATTTAATGTTTTTTTGGTGTAAATTACAATTTGTCCCTTGTTTGTGGGACAAGGGATCCCCTCTACCCAACGATTTGTCTCTTAAGAGGAAACACATGCTCTTAACAATTAGGCCCAGTGAGGTTGTATTTAGCACATGTTCTTAACCAGAAAAAAACTTAACATATTACCTTGATATAGCACCTTGCACAATTCCAAGATAGCTAAAGCCTACGGGAAAAGGAAAAAAAATAATTACTAATGGTTGTTGTAAAAATAATAATAAAAGTTATGGATTGCAAAATTTGCAATAATTATGGTTGTAAAAATAATAATAAAAGTTATGGACTGCAAAATTTGCAATAATTATGATTATTAATATAATGAAATAATAAATATTACTAAATTATTTTGGATTTTCTTTTTTAAACAACAACTACTAATTTTTCAAAATGGTGTCTTCCATGATTCCCCAATAGTTTAGCTTGAGCATCTTTATGCTATCCTCGCTTGAGTCTATGGTGGTTATGACTCAATTTTGAAGCAATTTTGGGAAGCCTTTTGTCTTCCATGTTGTTTAACTTGTTGTTATATATAGGTATCTAGTCATAGCGATGCTATCAATGGGGGAGAGGCTTGTTTCTAAGAGGAGGATGGGATAGGGCGTATTTCCTTTAATTTTTAGATTATAGGTTATAAAATTCTTTTGTATTTTTTCTATCTTTCTCCAGGATTCACGAGAGATACTACAACCCCACGATTCACATCCATAAAGAATGACAGGTGTAACAAGAGTCTCAAAGATGAGTTTCTTCTTACCCCAACTCCAAAGATCAACTAATTTACAATTTTTTTCAAGCCCATAATAAGCTTTCCATCCCCCAATAATCCTTTTCTCAATGCTATAATTCCAATTGAGCTTGTGGTGAATACCATTTCCAGGATATTTGTATGAAGTCGCTTCCTCCAAGTTTTTTTTGTCATATATGAAGGTATCATAAGGGATCTTATTGGATTTAATAATCATGACCTTACTCTTATCAGTATTAACAGTCATACCCATATTGGAGGAAAAATCCCTGAGGGTTCTTAGTTATGAAAGTTGTTCTTGCCTTTTATTGATATAATATCTTTTTTTCTTTTTAATTGGGGCTTTGTACGTATTGATCTTATCGAGTTTTAAGGACTCATTAGAATAATCCATAATGCTTTTCCTAACAATTTTACATTCTTTATCATACGAAGGGTTGTCTTTCTATTATTCTTTTTATACGACACCTCGAAGAGAACTTGTTAATAGAAGTGGAAAGGGTAATTGTAAAATTATGATAGAGTTCTACAATGTTGTCCTTATGAGTTAGGGGATTTATTTTACTATTTAAATCCCTTAATAAAATGTCAACTTTACTTTTGTCAAAGAGAAAATTCCTTTGATTATTAGAATTATCTTCAATGACGCTCCTATGCATGGAAAAATTTAGAGTTAGGGTTAAAGGTTTATGATCAGAGTCAGACTTATGGTCATTTAAAAGGTCAAAAGTTGTTATTTGGTTGGAAACGGGGATATCATATATCACATAATCTACAAAAATACTACCTATCCCATGAATACAAGTCATATGGTTGGACTTTGGCCACTTCATTACTCCATTGCAAATTATTAGGTCTTGAGAGCTGCAGAGCTTGACCAACTCAGTACCAAACAAATTCTTGTTATTATATTATATATATATATATATATATATATATATATATATATATAATATATGTATATATATGTGGATACTAACAATTTTTTTATTTTATGGTTAAATTGACGATTAAATTAATTGAATGCCATTAATGACATGTAAATTTAAAAATTGACTATATTTGACGAATAAAAATAGAAAAAAATGGGTAAATACCCATCAAATTTAACCATTGGTCGGCCTACCAAAAATAGGAAAACAATGGTGGCTCTAGGCTCTTGAAAAGGTATACTAAAGTGTCTCTATAGCTATATCTATGCTAAGAAAATTAAAACTGCATATACATAGAGGGATCAAAAGCCTCTTAAAAGTTGTCCCACGTAATTGAACAAAGATTAAACTATAAAACAAAATTAATATTTCATGCATGAAGAGTGTCACTTCTCTCTTCGTTGTGACTGGGATGGTTCCAGGCATGAGCAAGAATGAAGGGTTGATGAAAAAATGGACATCTTCTCGAAGTTGGTCCACTTGAGAGTGCCTCAAATAGTAGATCCAACTAGTAGCTTATGAATTCTTGGAGAAACATTTGATATGTTGTATCTTTGTGGATGTCCATGATGAAATTGAGTTGTTCCTTTGATAGATTAGGAAGGGTATAATTTGGGACCTCCTCTTGGGAAAAAATGATATCTTGAAGTGGAATGAGCAGAGGTATCTCCTTAATAATGGGAAATCCCCAATGGCCTTCTGGTGGGCTGGTTGGATAAGTTGGGTGTGGGACTTTTGTATGTGCTGCTAAGTGTTCCGACAGCCTACTTGACATCAAAATGGATGTGGATGAGCCCTCTACATTCCCACGAAATTGAGCCGGTGAAGCTTCCTCAATGATTGTACAACCCCAATTTTTCTCTTTGATGTTGGTATCCAGGCCCGACGTCTCATCAAAATGGGTATATTGAGGAAGAGACCGGTGTGGCTAACTATTCGGGACACCAACATTTCTGCTTCGGGCGAAAAGGTAACAAATATAGTTTGGGGCTTTGCAAGAGAGACCACACTCTCATGGCATGATTATAGTGTTGAGGGTGCAGAGCTATAGTTGGGGAAAAACAACCAGAGTTGAGCATGCTTGTATTTTCCCAGAGGAGAAGTCAAACACACCAATAAAGCTTGAAAGAGAAACATGACAAGAAAAATCAGAAAGGAGTATAGAAATAATCATGTTCCAATGCATTAAGGGAGCAATTATAATGGAGGCGACATCATCTTGTTTGGTACACTTCCTCATTAAGCTTGGAAACATCCTAAACAATGAACCTAAATTTGCATGGGGTGAGAACAACCATCAACAAGTCCCTCCATTGAATACATCCTCGTGAAGGGAAGCCATGAGGAGAGGCAACAAGTAGGAGAAAGCAGGGAGTGGATTTATGTGCATGGTCATGCACGTGGCACCCCATCCAAGGAATATAATTTAATGTTAATATTAATATTTATATATATATAATGATATATATATCAAGCCTCTATAGAGATCAAATTTTTGGAGGTGAAAACTTTTCCTAAGTTTTGCACTCTAAAAAAGGGTTTGAGCCTAGAGAGATTTGATCCCTTTGGACACTCAAAACTAAGATAGATCTAAAATAATTAGTAACAAATATATAAAAAATAATTAATAAAACATTTGAAAATTTAATTAAAAATAAAATATAAATTATTAAAACATTATTAATAAAATAAACTATAATAAAAATATATATAGAAAATGAATTAAAATTATATTGAGTAATTGCAAGACATTAGTAAAGTTAGTTACATTAAGCATGTGGACACACTCCATTTTGATCAACCTTGTCCCTCCCTTCAATGATGATCTCTTGTATCACCCTTACCTTGAATGTCCGACAACTCTAACAACCCAATAACTCTCTCCCATACATGAGTTTCAGGATCACACCCATGACAACCTTCTCAATTTTTCTCTTGTAGCTCATCTCATGAAATCAATATTGATTCTCAGCCTATGGAAAAGTTCAACATAATACATCTATCAATCCCCTTATTCTTGCTAGAGAGATCACTCTATAGTCTATTACACATCTACACATGAATTCTGACTTGTAGATGATACCTACGGGTGTTTTTGTGATAATAGGGAAAGAGATTAATACCTATATTAATACCATTCAACGTGCCTATGGTGGTGTTCAAGTCTCTACTAACCACATTTTTGTTGCAACAACCAAACCCATCTATGCTCCCAATAGCCATGGTGTAGCTGCCACTCGAAATCCATCTTTTCTTTCGCCCATCTTACCTCCTGCACCGGATCTAGATTCTGTTGTGAGCACTGTCTCTCTTTCGACTTCATTGGTTTCAGATGAGATCACTTTATTAGTAAGTTCCAGACGCATTATGAATGATCTTGCAGACGAAGTAGTTCAAGTTTCATATATAGTGTTCTCTCAGAGTCTTTCCATGACAAAGGTCGCTTCTATCAACATCAGATATATAGGACAATGACGGGAACCTATCATTACAATGAACTCACAAAAAATTCACATCCACTTCATGTTGGGCACTGAAAGCATAAATGTAAAAAAAATTAATGGAAAAGAAAACAAAACCAAGAACAAACCAGACACAACAACAATCACACAATTTACACAGTTATTGATGTGGAAACCCAATACGGTAAAAACCATAGGGCAATGATAATCGATATTGTTATTATTATTCAAGGGAGAATTACAGTAGACAATCACATGCATACAACCATCCTCTCCTCTCTTCACACACAATGTGCTACAATACATTGCTCACTTCACGTCTATGGGTATGCTCATATATATAACATCTATCAAACAGTGAGACAAACTGATTACAATATGATCCACCAGTTACACAAATTATTCATTGTAGTGTGCATGCATGCACATTCTATCTTTAGTTGATGTGTATGCAACCACATGGGAAATTAGTTGGCACATTTTCAACAATATCTACCTTGAGAACAATTTACTTGATACATCATGCCCAAATTTATTCATTACCTTTCCCACAAGCCAAGAGAATCCAAAAACCATCACAACTCCACAACTTCTCTAACAATATTGCTATGTGAACATGTTTGCACGATTCTCTCTTGTATGGACCATTCTGTCTCCATCAGTAACATGTCTTATAAATCGATGCACTTGTCCCATTTTGATATGTTGGACTATTAGTCAAATTCACAACACTTTGACCACCACATAACACCTCATCATGTACCTATCCAAAATTACCCAATAGATCCTTGCATTCCTGGAAGACCTAACTTGAGGTAGGTCTCCTCTTGTCCAAATCTCCTGAGTCATAACCACAAACTAAATCACTACAACAACTGTAGGTGATATTGTACTGATGTGCTTCTAAGATAATGAAGCACCTGTTTCCATGCTCTTTACCTCATTTTCCCATGTGTCTACTAACAACACCAACTGCATGTGAAATACTAACCATTTCTCATCAAAATCATAAAAATTCCTACTAACATATGATACTCGAGACATATAACCATTTTCTTCTTCATTAGTTAGGACACAAACCTAAAGAAAAAATTACAATGGAAAGTCAAAATAATTTTACTAGTTTCACATTATTCATACCGAATTTCCTAAGTATCTTCACCACATACTTATGTTGTGATAAGAAAGCTTACCATCCTTCATGTAGCTGTGTATTTTCATTCACAATATTTATTTTTATACTCCTAGATCCTTCATATCAAACGTCCTAACCAACTAAGCCAACCCGCTGATCTCAAACATGTTTGTTCTTGCAACAAGCATAACATTTAATGCCAATATAATAAATATACCATAAACACAATGGTTATACTTACTTCTTGTAAAATTTGGCTTACAATGAAGGAATCAAACATCGTGTACCATTTTCCTGGCATACGTCAAGCCATACAATGATTCATGAGTTTGCAATCAAATCTTTTGTTGCAATCCTAAACTAACCTTTCTGGTTGTTCCATATAGATCTCGTTATACAAAAACTCCATGTAAAACAATTTAAACATATATTTGTACTAACTCAAGATCAAGAAAAACAACTAGTGCTAAGACAACATGAATAGAAACAAGATTTTAACAACTAGTGAGAAACTTTCATAGAAGTCAATACCTTCGAAACACCCTTTTGCTACCAGTCATGCTTTGAACCTTTCATCTTTTACTATGTTTTATTTTATAAAAATAGATTCATCAAACACTACATCTCTTTCCATGATGATTTTTTGGGAATTAGGATCCCACATTATGCATCCCTTAACATCATCACCATATCAAAGATCTACCTGTTTGATCTGGGTCTTACTTAGAATGTTGATAAAAACATAAGCATCACAACCAAATAATTTCATATTTTTGAGTAATCACCAGATGAACTATTCATACCTCTTCCAGAATCTTCCAATATTTTGCAATCAATAGTGACCAAGTTACAAGATAGCACAACCACTTCTGTCCACAACTATTGTTGCAACTTGGCATTACTGAACATGCATATTCGATCCCAACTTCCTTCCAATAATTTCCAAGTTCCATGGATATGAACCTACCTTCATCATATGTTCTCAAACACTTGATTGACCTTATGACACATAATTCTTTCTATAGGCCCACCTTTCTAACCTAGACACACTGCTCTACATTGAACTTTGCATTCGAAAAACTTTGACCAAATCCGGCCAAGCCAACCCAAGTGAACCTTTGTCACTCACCTCTAGGGACTTCACACTAGAGTTTCAGTGCTCCACCTTAACATGAACATTCCCTTGATCAAATATGACCAAGATGTCCAAGTAAGCCTTAATTGGTTACCTCCAGGCCCATTTACAATGGAGTTCACCAAGCCTTTTATAGGATTCATTACATGCAATCCATGGAAATAATACCATGAGCTACCCAAAAAACATGGACCCAAAAAACCACGTGATTTGACCTAAAAAACCAAATTTAACTCATTAACTCTTTCACCGAGTCAAGGTTAACCCAACATACATGCCTCCCCACATATTCAATCTACCTAAATATATGTCTAGACTTTTCATAGGTGACTAGGTCTTACACACATATGCCTATTTACATGCAATCAATAATTTTTACAACTCGAAGGTAAGCACATTTTTTTTTCATTCATGGTGACTCAACTATAACAACCCAGATTTTATCATAGCTTTTAATTTAAGTTTAATTAATTATTAAAATATATTAATGAGACTTTTATTATTTTATTATTAAAAGGTGGGTGAAGTAATTAGTGGGGGGATAAGGCTGTTGGGAAATTAATGGGGGGATAAGGTTGTTGAGGAATTAATGGGGGGATAAGGTTGTTGGGAATTAATGAGGGGGATTTGAGAGAGGAGGATAAGGAAGAAGGGGAGGACTTGGAAGAAGGATATAAATTTTTGTTTTAGAATTTCTGAAAGATAGAGGAGGAGGGAATTGGAAGAATTGTTTTGGGAACTCTCAAAGGGCACTGTTGTTATTGGGAATTTTGGGCTCGGGGGCTAGGAAACTGCAAGTATTCCTGGAGCTAGGGATCCAGAGAGGTTTTTCTTAGTTGGATGGGAGGTTAATATTTAGTTTGGGCAGTTGGGCAGGATCATCAACAACCAGGAAATGGGCTAAATAGACTAAACTATAGGTTGAGGTAGATACTTTATGAATTTTACTAGTGATTTGTTGTCATTATATTGTTGTTGATTATCATGTTGTTATTATGATGTTAGTATGTTGCTATGTTGTTAGTATGCTATTGTGATTAGCTTGTTGTTGATTATCATGTTGTTGTCTGTTATTATGTTGTAAAGAAAATCAAGAAAGGAAAACGATGAACTAAAAATATAAATTAAGGTTTTACATATGGTATCAGAGCACAACACGTCGAGCCAAGCATCAAACCAAGCCATGAGGAGGAGACCATGAGGGGTATTCATAGTGCTCTACACATCATATTTTTAATATTTTTAATATTTTTTTAATATTTTTTTTCTCTCTTATAATATATTTTTAATATTTGTTTTTCTCTCTTATAATATACTTTTAAAATTAATTAAGGTTATTTAAAATTATTAAAATTATTAAAATAATATTAATAATAATTTTATATTAATTAAAATAATCTAAAGTGAGATATATTTATTTTAAAAGCCACGTGCTCTAACCAACTAATTTATTCCAAGGGTATAAAGTATTATAATAGACTTTACGACCAATTATAAGAGACCGATTACACAAAGACATGAACTCTATAAGAGTATAAAGTGATTTATGGAAGGATTAGATGCTTAAATAAGAAATCCAATTAGAGTAAGCAACGAGGATACCACCATACTAGCGCAACTAGCAAGGTAATAAAGATAGAAGGATACCTACCAAGATACCATTCTTAGATGCTTTGACCCTGACCTAAGCCACTTACCCTAAAGAGAGTAACTTCTGTTTACAAACAAGTAAAAAACATTATGCCTAACCCTATGTTTGCAAGTATAAATTGAGGAAATGTGGAATGCCTTAAAACTCTTCCATGATAAGAATTTGGTTGATGCAGATTCAATCATTTAAAATGGTTAGGACTCGGGGAAACCGAGGCCGAGGGGTATCGTTGCAAGGACCGTCAATGTCGCCATTGCCACAACCAAGGGACACAAGTCAGCAGATGTCGAGGTGGAACCCCCACCATTTGGAGTGGGTAACCATTAAGCGCCAAGGGACTAAGAGGGAGGGCCTCCACCAGGGGACATCACCAAAGAAATACAAAAGATCAAACTACCAGAGTTTGTTGGGGGTTGTGCAAGTGAACGTGTAGATGAATGGTTGGAAGGAATTAAAAAATGTTTTTCCTTAAGAGACTATGCTTCCACATCAAAGGCAAAAATAGGGATCTTTTAGTTGAGGGACAATGCCTTGAACTAGTGGGGTAACCTGGAGAGGCAGTTAAACCTTACTCCAATCACCGTCTCATGGGATCTTTTTGAAGAAAGGTTCTAGATGAAATATTTTCTTGCATACTATGAGGAACAATAGGTAGGAGCATTTCATGCTAGGTTTTATGGAAACAGGATCATAGAAGAGTACGAGATCAGGTTCATGGAGTTGGTAAAAAATGTCTCATACATGGATACCGATAAACAACAGGTATAATTTTTTGTGTATGGGTTAAAACCTAAGATAAGGGCCATGGTATAGATGTGGAAACCATCATCAGTAGATGAAGAAGTTGAAATTGTACGTTACGCAAAGGAGCATATGATATTAAACAGAGGTATGAGATCAACCTTTCCATAGCACTCTAGATTCGTGGGGAAGGCCCCTAGGACCTTCTCCAGGGGAGGAAGCTCTAGGCCACCTCCTTATGGAAATAGAGTCGCACCTAGAGCAATTGCTATAGGTATTTCAATGGCAACGAGTGCAACATTCCAGTCATCACCAAAGACATAGGCAGGTCCACGACCTTCTCAGGGAGCAGAAAGTAGGGGCAGGGCCTCTAGGGGAATGAAATCATTTAAGAGACCATCACAGAGAAGTGCGCAAGTTCCATCTCATGTTAATTGTTGGGGGTGTGGAGGACCCCATTACCACCGTGACTGCCTAGAGTCACAATCAAGATTTGTGCATAGAGAAGGAAAGGCCCCAATGGGAAGAGCGAGTGGTAGCCACCATATTTATGTAGCGGTTAATAATTGTCAGGCATAACATCAACCCACAGTTGTGGATTTGTCAAGTATGCTAAATGATGTCGATGTTAAAATTTTATTTCATTCTGGTGCTACAGATAGTTTCATTTCACCTTGTGCATTAGAAAAGTGTGGATTGGCATCCTATGAGGACGATGACTTTAAACAAGTCGATATGGTTTCGGGGGAAAAATAAGAGGTAGGACCTAGCGTTGATTATTGTCCAGTAGACCTGGGAGTGTGTAATACTAGGTTGAAGGTGTATGTCACTACTCTCGAGACATATGACCTAATCATTAGAATGGATTGGTTAGAATGTCATCGAGCTATGGTATATTTTTTTGCTAAAGGGTGCTTTGTATTGAGGATGAAGGAAGGTCATAAGAGATCCACGATGTATGAAGGAAGGTGTCTCTACACTTTATCTTAACCATAAAGGTTAAATGTTGCATGAGGCAAGGTTGTCAATTATATGTAGTGGAAGCAGTTAATGAAGGGAAAGGACCCTCGTTGGATCAATATCCAGTATTGTTAGATTTTAAGGATGTTTTTCCGAAAGAGTTGCCAGGTTTACCTCTAGAGAGGGAGCTTGATTTTACCATTGAGCTAAAACCTGGTGTAGAGCCAATTTCGAAGACTCCATATAGGATGGTAGGGCCAAAAATTTGTGAGTTGCAGGTGCAGTTTAAGGAACTACTCGACTTAGGGATAATAAAGCCTAGTGTCTCACCTTGGGGTGAGCCAATAATTTTTGTGAAGAATAAGGATGGTTCCTTACAACTGTGTATATATTACATGGAATTGAACCATGCTACAATGAAAAATAGTTACCCAATTCCATGGATAGATGATCTCTTTGATCATATGAAAAGAGCAAAAATTTTCTCAAAAAATGATCTACAATCAAGGTATCACCAGTTAAGGATTAAGGAAGGAGATATTCCTAAAACTGCATTTCGAACTCGGTTTGGGAATTACGAGTTTGTTGTAGTACCTTTTGGTTTAACTAATGCACCATCAGTATTCATGAGCCTCATGAATGGTGTATTCTGAAATTACTTAGACCGCTTTGTTCAGGTATTTCTGGATGATATTCTCATCTATTCCAAGAATGAAAGAGAGCATGAGGAACACTTGTGAGTGGTGTAGTCATGCCTTAGAGAGAATTTTTTTTATGGAAAGTTGTTGAAGTGTTCTTTCTTTCATAAATAAATTCACTATTTAGGTCATATCATTTCCGGTGAAGGAATCTCCGTGGACCTAGAAAAGGTAAAGGCCATTATGGAATGGCTAGTTCCAAAAAATACTCATGAGTTAAGAAGCTTCATGGGGCTAGCGAGTTATTATCATTGATTTGTGGAAGGGTTCTCTAAAATAGTGAAACCCATCACCACTTTGCAGCACAAGGGATTCATGTATGAATGGAAAAAAGAATGCGATATTCCATTCATCGATCTTAAGAGGTTACTAACTAGTGCACCAATTCTATGAGTGTCGGATATGTTAAAAGAATTCACAATCTACATGGTTTCCTCAAAACAAGGGTTGGGGGTAGTGCTAATGTAGGATGGAGGAGTGATAGCGTATGCATCAAGAAAGTTGAAGTAACATAAGGAGCTTGAATGTACTCATGATTTAGAGTTGGAAACTGTAATGCTAGCTCTCAAAATTTGGAGGCACTATCTAGTGGGGAAAAAAATTGAGCTCAAAATGGACAATAAAAACTTAAATAATCTCTTCACTCAAAGGGATCTCAATGCCAGGCAGAGACAATGGAGTGAGTTTATGAGTGAGTATGATTTTGGAATTTTGTACATCAAGGGAAAGGAGAATGTGGTTACGGATGCCTTGAGAAGGAGACCACGTGTCTTCTCCTTGGTACCCTTAAAATTTAATTTGAGGGAGCATGTGTTGGGGAAACTTCTTGGAGATAGTTGGTATTTAAAGGTTACTTCAACCCTCCAGAGTTGATCTAGATTATTTTTGACACAAAATGAGAGCAGAGATATAATAAATAAATGTACAGAGATATATCAAATATCCAATATTATAACATAAATGTATCAAAGATGCAACCATAAACATAGAGATACAGTAATACACAATTTTCTATTAATGAGTGAAAATGTATAAAGACTATAAAAATATAGAGTGAAAGACTCGTTAGAATAGTGGCAACTTATCTCTGAGAAGAGATGTGTCCACTACTCGCATTCGCAAGAATATGATTTTATAATGAGTCTCCAAAGGCCTTCTTATCATAAATAAAATCCAAAACCCTAACCCCAGAAGATGAAAATCCAACAGTTTTGTTGACCCCGTTTTGGGTAGTTTGGTGTATCAAATTCTCAGGGGCATAACTTTGGAATACAATCTTTGTTTGGGGTGCACAATAGATAGTTGGAAAGGTGTTGTCGAGGAGATTCATTTTGGGGGATCAATCAAAGCCTTAGGATATGATTGAGAATATTGATCCCTAAAAACCTTCATTTAGGCCCTCAAAATGGCCCCAGAAGTCAAAAACTACTAAAAATAGTAAATTGCCAAAATTGCCAAAAAATTGCTTTGAGAGAGTTGGAAAAGGTGGGTGGTCACCAATAAGCACATGGATAAATGCTCCCTCCTTAGGAAGCAATGCTATCCATTGCGTTCAGTTCCCACGGGAGAGGGAAAAGAGTTTGTTGAATCTGCATCTTGATGAGTTGCTTTCCTTGTTGGAGAAGTTGCACTGCTTAGATTTTTGAAGGTTGTCAGGAATCTGTGGCTAGAAGGGTTAGGACTTTTTAACCAATCTGGCTACATGAAATGTCTATGTGCATAATTAATATTTTTTCTTTGCTACATTCTTGTGGACCTGCTTCTGTTGGATAAAAGGTTCTTGGGCCAAGGATGTAGTGGTTGCAGTATCCTTTTGTTCACCTTTTGAACAGATTGTGAAGAAGATAAATTTTGTAGTATGATATACTACCTTGCAGCACTGTTTGGGTGGGATAGCAGTCGAAACCACCTCTGGTATCCTATATATATGACCCCCCAGAGTAAGAATGACACTACGGGGTTGAGACTCATAGATATCATGGTGCTTCCACATATATGGTTAGTCCAAGAGAGCATAACAGACATTCACTGTGGAAACATCACATAATACCTCATCCTTGAAGGGATGGATGTTGTATGACAATCGACACTACTGCCTGACACAGATCTTGTCCCTGGCAAAGCCACCCGATGTTGTATGGTTGTGGGTGTGGTGTTTTTGACAATCCCAATTGTTTGACGACCTTTGTTGAGATGAGGTTCTTATGGCTTCCACTATCAACAATAAAATGTAGTGGGGTCCCCTTCACCCACATTTGTGAATGAAAAAGGATCTCCCCCTCTTCAGGATCTGTTGGTTCTTTTGGTTGAATTGTTGCGGTCATGGCAATAGAATTGGGGTCTACATCGATGATCTGTCTTCTGTCAATATTTTCTGAATCAGATTCTAAATTAGGGTTTGGCTCCTTGTCTTTGATTTTGGCCACCAATGACTATTTTGAGAGACATTCATCGGTGTTGTTCCAGGTGCTTTTGTGGAAATTGCACCATTTTCTGGTGTCCTTCTTTGTCTTCCCATGACCCTTCTTTTCATGTGGCCTGGACTAGTTTTTAGGATACTGTTTGTTAGGGTCATCTTTATCATACTTTGGTTGTTGCATATTTTCCAACCCGAACTCTCGTTTGTTATGGTGCTTAAATTTCTGCTCGATTTTAACAACATATCGATAATTAGAAACGAGTGATGAGCTGTCCAAAAAATACATTTCATTTTGGATTTATCTTTGTATTGCCCCATGGTATTTTAGAACCAAATTTTGTTTGGAGTCTTTGATACCTAGCTTGGTGCACAAGGTATGGAAGGTATTGGTGAACTTCAAAACTTCTTGTCCCTTTTCTTGCCATAGTGTGGTCCATCTCATGTACTTGTCCTCATAGTTTCCAACAATGTGATATTGTTCCTTTACCACATCCACAAACAAATAAGTTTCCCACCAATGTTTGACATGGGGGAGAGCCTTAAGGAGTGCGAAGGTGATATTTTCCATGTCAGAGAAATTATGAACAAAGAAATAACCTTCTAGCAGATTTTACCATTTTTCTAAGGCATCCACATCTATCTGTCCTTGAAATATGGGAATATAAAAATTAACTTGTACCTTGAAATGAGAGGTAGTTCCAAAGTGGCCGCTTGATGAAGACACACCTACTATTATCGGTAGGCGTTGAAGGATGTGGGAAAAATTCTCCATCATTTAGTCTCTCTGTTGCGTGAGAGCTTGCTCAAGCAATAGATTAATAAAATCGTCTGCTCTATCATTTTAGTGTTCTTCCTCCATGGAGGGTTTCTTGGACGTGTGAGAGAGATTTTATTTAATAGAGACAAGCTCAAGACCCAACTTTCTATACTCAGACCTCTTTGGGGACATGCACTGAAAAATGATTAAGAGCAACCTGCTCTGATACCACTGATCCAAATTATTTTTGGCACGAAATGAAAGTGGAGATATAATAAAGAAATGTACAGAGATATATTGGATATCCAATAATATAAAAGAAATGTATCAGAGATGAAACCATAAATACAGAGATACAGTAATACATAATTTTCTATTAATGAGCAAAAATGTACAAAGACTGTAAAAATACAGAGTGAAAGACTCACTAGAATGGTGATATCTTATCTCTGAGAAGAGATGTGTCCGCTACTCGCATTCACAAGAATATGATTTTAAAATGAGGCTCCTAAGGTATTTTTATCACAAATAAAATCCAAAACCCTAAACCTAGAATATGAAAAGCCAACAATTTTGTGGACCCCGTTTTGGGTAGTTTGGTGTATCAACTTCTCGGGGGCATAACTTTGGCATATGATCTTTGTTTGGGGTGCACAATAAACTGTTGGAAAGGTATCAACAAGGAGATTCATTTTGGGGGATAAATTAGAGCCTTTAGATATCATTGATAAGATCGATCCTGAAAAACCATCATTTAGGCCCTCAAAATGGCCCTGGAAGTCAAAAACTGCTAAAAATAGTAAATTGCCAAAATTGCTAGAAAACTATTTTGAGCAAGTTGGAAAAGGTGGGTGGCCACTGATATCCACCTGGATCAAGAGTGGAAGGAAATTATATCCAAAGTATGAAGGATATTACCTAGAATCATATGGATTATTAATATATCAAGGAAGGATGTACATCCATGAAGGTGGGGATATTTGAAGCATCACACTAAAGGAAGCCCATAGAGCACTTTATTGTGCACATCTGGGTGTGAAGAATATGTAGGTAGACATGAAGAATGTTTTCTTCTAGGTAGGAACGAAGCATTATGTAGTCCATTTCATCACCAAGTGCCTAGAGTTTCAACAAGTGAAGGATGACCACCACCACTCTGTAGGTTTCCTACAACCACATGATGTTCCTATGTCCAAGTGGGAAGTGATCTCTATGGATTTTGTTGTGGGATTGTTTCTCACATCACATAGACACAATGCCATTCTTGTGATAGTTGATAAGTTGAACAAGAGTGCCCATTTTATTCCGGTTAGAGGCACTTATGATGTCATTGATGTGGCACATGTGTTTATAATTGAGGTCATCCATTTGCACGGGTTACCCAAGAAGATCATTTCAGATAGGGACTCCTAATTCACATCTAGGTTTTGGACAAGTTTGCAGTCAACGTTGGGAACTCAGTTGAACTTAATCACAACTTCTCATCCTAAAACAAATGGGTAAACTTAGAGATTAAATCAGGTTATGGAAGACATGGTTAGGATGTATGTTATGGATACTGAAACCCATTGGGAAAAGTACCTACCTTTGGTAGATTTTGCCTACAATAATAGTTTCCATAGATCCATTAGAATGCCACCCTATGAAGCTTTGTATGGAAGGCCATGTAGGACACCATTGAGTAGGGAAAGGTTAGAATATTGAGTGACAATTGGGCCAGAATTGATTCAAGAGATGGAGGAATAGGAGATTCATATTTGATAGCAACTAAAGGAAGCACAAAATAGACATAAAAGTTATGTTGATGCACATAGGCCTGACCGAAGTTATAAAGTGGGAGATCAAGTTTTCATTCGTATCAGGCCTAATAAGAGTACCATTTGGTTCAGGAAGGGGAAAAAGTTGTCACCTCAATTTATAGGACCATTTAAAATACAAGAGAGAATTGGACTCGTTTCCTATCGTCTTGTATTGCCACCCCACTTGCATAAAACTCTTAACATTTTTCATCTATCTGTTCTACGTCATTATGTTGCTGACGAATCTCATAAACTAAATTGGAAGGAATTGAAGGTATCAAATGTGGTAACCCTCATGGTTGAACCGTTACGCATATTGGACTGTAGGGTATGACAACTTAGGAATCGTCTGGTAGACCAAGTTAAGGTCCACTGTGACAAGTGTAGCCCAAGATATAATACATGGGAGGATGTAGAGACCTTATAAGGAGATCATCCCTCACTTTTTTGACCACCTCAGGAATATGTTTTCCCGAAGGTTGGGTGTATGTAATACCACCTTTTGACTTAGATAGCTAGAATTACCTAAGGCCTAATCACATTTATTTTCTATTCACGGTGAAACTATTAATGATACACTTGAACTTTTAAGGCATATGAACCTATGTGAATGTCAATTCTATGAATGTTTAACATTATTTGAATTATGATGGATATTATGGAATCTATTCCTAACTAGAATTTTTTTACAATTTAAGTTGTTGGTACGTGGATACGAAATTGAGATTATGGTTAAATGCATTTACATGATGATGATGCATAGATATGTATGAGTTTGTGTTATATACTAAGCTGCAGGTCAATGGGATATGAAATAGCCAAAGGATAATGATAATAAAAGGTTGATTTCATGAACACTGACTGAGAAACAATATTGTATGAATATTTGTATGTGAAATTATGTTGGTTCAAATGCATTTCTATGATATGTGGACAAATGTAGTTTTTTTAGGTGGCGAGACTGCCTAGAACTGAATATACAATGAAAAAATTATCAGAAACACAATGCCACTGTATGTTCCATGGTAGGGTGTGGACCCTAGTCCTATTAGGAGGGGTGGAGGCATTTCCCACCAGGTATCCTCTGAAACCTTGAGTTGTCAGAGGACAATGTTAGCTCATGCTCCCTTAGATGTGTGATGATGACTGTCAGTTGCCTGCTGGGGAAACTTGGTCAAGAGAGTTGACACTTCCACTTAAGGGTTCCTTTTGGATTTAGGTCAATATAGTTGATTCTCCAAGATAGTCCAACAGAGGAAGGATAGGGATGGAAGATCGATGTAACTTAGGGAGGAAGGATGAATATAATTAGTTGAGAGTGTGTGGGGATTTCGCCTTATAGAAGAATTTCTTGATTTAATCTCTCTCTCTCTCTCTCTCTCTCTCTCTCTCTCTCTCTATATATATATATATATATATATATATATAATTAACTAAACTACAATTATCTAAGTGAATGTTGCATGTGATAAATTATTGTAATTGAGGAATTTCATGAACATTTTAAATAGTTTACTATATTTTATGAAATGAATAGTCTTGTTGATTGGATTGGATGCATACAAGAATTACTTTAGGTTTCATTAGTACATGTACGAATCCTATATGTGATAGCTACACATGTATGCCTTGCATATGTACACTAGTATGTATAAGTGTTTTAAATTGATGATGTTGATTGTTTGTTGTGGATTTATGAATCATGTGTCATTACCCTTGTATTGTAAATTACTCTAACCTCGAGACGGATTTTCTTGAAGGGTGGGTGTATGTAACATCCCAAATTGATTCATTTTATTATAGTTTTTAATTTAAATTTAATTAATTATTAAAATATATTAATGAGTCTTTTATTATTTTATTATTGAAAGGTGGGTGAAGTAATTAATGGGGGGATAAGGTTGTTGGAGACTTAATGGGGGGATAAGGATGTTGAGGGATTAATGGGGGGATAAGGTTCTTTGGAATTAGTGAGGGGGATTTGAGAGAGGAGAATAAGGAAGAAGGGGAGGACTTGGAAGAAGGATATCTTTTTTTGTTTTAGAATTTTTGAAAGATTGAGGAGGAGGAGGAAATTGGAAGAATTGTTTTGGGAACTCTCATAGGGCACTGCTATTGCTAGGAATTTTGGGCTTGGGGGCGAGGAAACCGTAAGGATCCTTGGATCTAAGATGTCGAAGAAGCTGCTCCTAGTTGGCTGGGAGGTTAATATTCAGCTTGGGAAGTTGGGAAGGATCATCAACAACCAGGAAAGGGGATAAATATAATAAGCTACATGTTGAGGTAGATACTTTATGCATTTTACTAGTGATCTGTTGTCATTATGTTGTTGTTTATTGTCATGCTATTATTATGATATTAATATGCTATTATGTTGTTAGTATACTGTTGTTATTAGCTTTGTTATAACATAATGTTGTTGAGAGTCGTATGTAGGTGTCATTTTTGCTTGAGTCTATGTTCTTACCCCCATATCTTTCTCTCTCTCTTCACAGGCCGTGTCTTTAGTTTTTCCTTTCAGTTGGCAAAGTCATGTTTTTTGCCCCTTTCATTGAACGACCTGATTTCTTCCTGTTTCTCTGTTCAAAAAAGTCTCGAATAACGCTTTCTATTTTCCCAAGTCCATCTAGTCTTTCAAGGACCCCAAAGTTGCTTGAAGTTCACTTGAGGAGCAAAGTTCTGAGATCAGCGATGGAAAATAATCATAGGAATCAAGAGTTCAAAATACTGTTGAAAGTTGTTCATCAACGGTCCGAACTCCTGAAACTTGAAATCAACGCGAGTCGTTTTATCTAGTAGGACACATGGCACCATATCTGAGAAGCGGAGGAGGCCACTTTAGGACTTTTGAGGTGAGAAAGGCACACAATGACTCAATTTCCTGAGACGCGAAGTCTCGATTCACAAAGAGGAGATCTGGACCATCCGATCATAGAAGATCCTGGGCCATTGATTCGGCACTGGCAAAGTTCAAAAAATCAGAAATTGAGAGAAGGAAGGTATGCTGACTCCCCACCCCACGAAACATGAAGTGCCTTGAAAGATAAGCCCAGGTCACGGTGAAGGTCACATTGGAGGAATCCTTGGAAAGGGAGATAGTGCTCACTAAGCTCTAGATTGGGAGAGTCAGGAATGGCTCACTCCAGAGCACCCAAAGACCGAGTTCATGAAGCACCTAGGAAGCGGGCATATGGTCATGGCTCATGGTCATATGAAAAATGGAGTGATGGAAGAGTTTCACCAAAGTTCGAAAGCGCCCATATTGGTTAAAAGAGGAAGGTCAACATGGCCTGGAGGTGTTGAGATTAACTCGAAAAAGTCATGGGCACCTCTTGGAGCATTCATGGGTGTCAGGCCCTGTCCTGATCCCAATGAAGGTAGTTAATGAAAGTAAGGGGTGGTGGTTGAAACCTCGTATCACCTCATAAATGGAAAGCATGGAAGGTTGGTCATGGTGACAGACTGTCAGCCTAGAGCTCCCCTGTGGATAGATTTTCCTGCAAATCCCATACTGGTTTAAGTTTGTGTCTGACAAAGAAAGATAGGCACAGTCTGACTTAAGAGGACGAAGACACAAATCCTTTATTGCAGTGGTTTGATTGTGTCCCTAGTAGTTGTGAGCAGTTTTGAGCATATATGCTTAGTTTTGATATTTTGTAATGGTCGATGGTTGAGCTATGCTCCTAGATTGTAAAGTTTTAATGAAGAACTGGTTCTTCTAGTTATGTATATGTATTTGAGACTTAATGAAAGTTAGCTTCCTTTTCATCCTATTTATGCTCTGGTTCTTAATGAAAGTTGTTTCATGAAAGTTGGCTTCCTTTTCATCCTATTTGCTTCTGATACTGGAGTGTCCATGATTGAAGAGTTCACATGGTTTGTTTGACTGTATCCTGATGTATGTTTGATCACAGTGTTGTTATTAACATTCTCTAGTTCCTTGAAGTTTTTGAATCCAAGAGGATCTTGTATTTGAAACTTTTCTTCCTTAGGCCACTGGAAGACCGAATTTCCATAGAAGACCTCTACATCTCCTCACTATTCCCCCCCCCTACTCACCCTTTTCCACAACTTACTGACTAAAGTTAGATCATGAGTTCACTTGCTCATGAATTGCCTAGTCCGAATTTATGAGTTAGAGTGATATTTCCTTGAGTTTGCATCCATTTTACCACCTTAATTTCTTCTTTGTGACATACAAACTGATGGATACTAGGCTTACCTCTGCTACAATCCAGAGGTGATTTCTAGTGCTAACATTTCTGGCGCTGTTGCGGGGGAACGAGTTGAAGAATTTTCCTAGCGATAGAACAACATTGAGTTACTAATTTTGAAGGTGAATAAGACATCAGTACCATTGAATATTACAACCTGCACCTGGCGAATCTGTTGGTTCGAATCCACTGTTTCAGCTGTCTCCGAAAGGAAGACCCATAAGGTCTCATCCACAACTACCTCTAAACACACCTAAAGCTGACCTAGAGAAAATTATCATAAAGGGAAAGGGCCCTCAAGAAGGTACTTCAGCTGCTAAACCATGTGATTCTCGTAATTTTCATAATCTTCCTTTTGAAACTCCAATTATTGTTTTAATTTCTCCTGCTATCCCATTTGCTAGAGTTTCCAGAACTTTAAATTTTGGGAGTTTTCTTGTTGGTTTATCCTCTCCTGGCCTCGATTTTGAAGGATAAATCTTTGACACTCCTTTCTCTCATAAAGTTGTACCGTCGCTCAGACCGAGGACCTTAGGAGATTTTTCCACCCTTGGATTTACTACTCCTCCTCTTGTTAGAGTTGTTGCAGGAAAAACCCATGTTCCTACCAACTCTACAACCTTTTTTCCAAACACTCAGTTGTTTCCCTTTTCCCCGAGAAGTGCAATCCCACTCTCTCCCATCTGAACTCCATTTCCTCCTATTCACACTCCAATGGCTGGAAAAACTCCCCCTGGGACTATAATGGTATCTATAATAGCTTCTAGGTATGCCCCTCTTGTTTTACCTCAGCCTATGAATCCCCTCCCAGTGGATGGCTACCTTAAGCAGTTACCTAAGTTCACAGGTGAAGGAGACATAACTACAGAAGCACACCTTGAAGACTTTTATAGCTTTACAGTTAATCATGCCATAGAAAATGAAGATGTATGGATGAGGATTTTTGTTCATAGCCTTGATGGTGAAGCTAGGAGGTGGTTTAGGGCCCTGCCTCCTAGATCTATTGGCGGGATTGAAGCCCTAGATGAAGCCTTATTAAAGGATTGGGGAGACAAAAAGGATCTCTTGTACTATATTACATAGTTTGAGTCTTTGAAGAAGGAGGAAGGAGAATCTATTTCTGACTTCTCCAAGAGGTTTAATAAAATGTATAATAAAATCCTCACTGAGGTCAAGCCTACAAAATCCTCTACAAAGATCACTTATGCTAGCGCGTTTGATCCTGATTTTTGTCTCTTGTTAAGAGAAAGAAGAGCTACTTCATTGGCTCATATGCAAGATGCATCCCTTTAAGTAGAGTCCAAGATATTTGTAGTTGATAAGCTTAGAAGAAAGGCTAACAGAAACAAAAGAAAAGGGAGGTCCAAAGCTCCAATCTCTGGTTCCTTTGTTATCCATCCTCATGTTCACAAACTTGCTAAATTAGTAAAATCTATGTCTGCTGATATGGAGAAGTTAAGGCTTGAAATAAGATAGAACTATAGAGCTTCAAAAAATGTTGATAACAGAGGTAATTTCAGGAGACTTAACAATGCTCCTTAGATTCTTCCAAGAGAGGAGAGGAGAAGAGATAGAGATGATAAGAAGATCCATACCCCTCTCCAAAACAATCTTGTCATCGATGGAGAAGAAGAAGAGAAAGAACTTGACCCCAAAATCCACTGTCTCGGTGACACATCCTCTTTTCCTCATTTGACTCAATCTGCATATGAGGAGTTTCTCATGGAAATTCAACTTAATGAGTTGAGTAAGGGATACAAGGAGAGCAGTATCTCAAACATATATAACCTCAGATCCAAGAAGAAATAAGGAAAGCCCGATGTTCCTGAGCAATCCACCAGAGAATATAAGCCTGCTGAAGATGTAGAAGATGACAACAAAGTTAATAAAGTTCAAATCCCCTCTCCAGTGGTCAAAACTCCTGTCCTGGAAGTGAAAGAAATCCTAAATCCCACATCCCCTTTTAATTTTGACCATGAAATTCAAAAAATTAGGATCCATGTACCCCTTTCTGAGCTGGTCAAGCATGAAGATTTAAAAAAGGAGACTCACTAAACTGTTACTGTCTGAACCCACAAATCATCCCACAGACTCAATCAATTTGCAAGACAAAAAAATAGCATTCATCTTAGGTCCGATGGTAAAAGATAGAGATGATTCATCCCCCCCTTCTATACCACACTGAACATACATGATAAGGTGCTTCATATTTGTTTGATGGATTCAATGGATTCTCATAATCTCATGCCCAAAACTGTCATAGAAGAACTGGGATTGGAAATCACAAAAGATTACCATGATTTGTATTCTTTTGACTCTAGGAAAGTGCAATGTCTAGGGGTCATCAAAGGCCTAGTTGTCACCTTGTTTCAACTTCCCATGAAGAGTGTGGTCTTGGAAATTGTAGTATTTGGTGTTCCCCCCAAGTTTGGTATGATTTTGTCTAGATCATGGATAAAAATACTTGGAGGAAACCTTCAAATGGACCTCACCTATGCTACTATTCCTATGTTTTGGGGGGAGCATAGAAGGATTTACATGGAAGCTCAATTGGCCTATATCATCAGTGATGAAACGAACCCCACGAATCATCCTATCTTTGCAATTGACACTAATTTGGGGTCTAGTTTATTACAACTCATTGATACTCAAGAGCCTCCCCTTGAAATCAGAATACAACCCACTGCTTTTCATGAATATTCTTCCCCCATCACCTCTATTTGGAAAATGTTTTTTGATGGAGACTTTTCTAGGGAGGGTGCTGGCATTGGAATGGTCTTGGTTTCACCAACTCAAGAGACCATACATCTGTCTTACAAGATATAATTCAAAACTACCAACAATGTGGCAGAGTATGGAGCTCTTGTCTTGGGTTTGAGGTATGCAAAGGACATGGGAATCAATGAGATATATGTGTTTGGCGATGCCGAGTTGGTTTTAAATCAAGTCAAAAATATTTACCAAGCCAAACATCCTAGGTTGAGATCCTATAGGAATGAAGTGTGGGACTTAATTGACAGTTTTTTCCTAGATTTTAACATTTCATTCATTCCTAGAGATGAGAATACAATGGCTGATTCTTTGGCTATTTCGGCAAGAAATTTTAGAGTTCCCCTACCACCTAAGCTTGGGTATGATATAGAAGTAAAATACAGACCCTCTATACCTAACAATATCAAGAATTGGAAGGTATTTGAGGATGATCTTGAGATCAAGAGATTCTTGCAAACTATTGATGATTTTTCTGCTTTACACATAGACTAAGATCATGATTCTAACAGTAACCCACATGGTGATGTGTTTTTAAAGAAAATCACTAATCATCATATTGTGTAGTTATTGAGCAATCACATTCTGAAGGGACTAGTAACTTTGGAAAGGATAGTCGATAGTAATTATGTGGCAATGAAAGCTAAGAGGAAGATTGATGATGCTAAGATATCTGAGTGCAATATTGGTACAGAAAGGGATCCAAAATTTGTCAAGTTGTCAAGCAACCTATCAAGGGAACATAGGGCCAAATATACTGAGATTTTAAAGCAATTTGTAGATGTGTTTTCATGGACATAGGAAGATCTCAAAACATACGACACAACCGTCATTGAACATAAAATGCCATTAAAAGAAGATGCCAAGAAATTTAGGAATAAATTGAGACAGATAAATCCTATGTTGTTTCCTATGATGGAAAAAGAGGTGAAGAATATTTTGGACACTCAGATTATTGTTCCTTTGACATATTCTGAGTGGGTGGAAAACTTGGTCCCTGTGAGAAAGAAAAGTGGAGAAATCAGACTTTGTGTCGATTTCAGAAACCTGAACAGAAGTTCTAAGAAGGACAATTACCCCTTGCCAAAGATGGAACATATATTGCAAAAGGTGATAGGCGCATCTAGGATGTCCATGATCAATAGATTTTTTGGCTACAACCATATTTCTGTCTTACCTGAGGATACAGAGAAGAAAACATTCACCACTCCATGGGGGACGTTCATGTATGCCAAGATTCCCTTTGGATTGATGAATGCAGGAGAAACCTTTCAGTGAGCCATGGATATAGATTTCATTGGAGAAAGGGACAAGTTTTTGGTCATCTATGTAGATGACATTATAGTTTTCTCCAGATCTGATATAGAACACTATGATCATTTGAAAAGGATTTTCCTGAAATGCAGGAAATTTGGCCTCTCCTTAAATCCCAAGAAATCATTGTTTTCCATGAAGCAGGGGAAATTATTGAGGCACATAGTATCAGCTGAAGGAGTTAGGATTGATCCTAACAGGGTAGAAGCAATCCAAACCTTGTCACTCCTAAGATCTAGGAAATAATTCCAATCTTTCTTAGGGAAAATTAATTTTTTGAGGAGGTTTGTTTCCAACTTTGCTGAAATGGTAAAGCTTATAACAACCATGTTGAGGAAAGGAAGTGAAGTCAAATGGACTTTTGAGTCTCTAAATTCATTTTATCAGATAAAGAAGGCCTTGATTGAAGCCCCTGTGCTCATCAGTCCTGATTACTCAAAGGATTTTCTGATTTTTTCCTTTGCTTCATTTGACAATGTAGCAGTTGTTTTATTGCAAAAGAATATTGAAGGGTTGGAGCAACCCATTTCCTTTTTCAGATAGGCATTGAGAGATGCTGAAGTGAATTATGGAATCATGGAGAATCAGTCCTATTATTTGGTTAAAGCACTCAAAGATTTCAGAGTCTCTGTGTTGCACTCAGAGGTCATCACATATGTTCCCTTGGCCTCTGTGAAGGAAATTCGCATCCATCTACACATAGATGGAAAAAGGAGTAGGTGGATTGAAAAGATCCTTGAATTTGACCTAGAGATAAAGAATGCCAAACTAATTAAAGGTCAAGGTTTATCCAATTTGTTGGATGAGGATAATTGCAAAGCTTTGGGGGTAAATTTCATCAACAGTTTCTCAGAAAATCAGTAGTTTGAGATGTCTGATACAAGTTCTCAAATCAACCCTCCATTAGCAAGATGCCCTTTGTAGAAGGACATCATTTTATTTCTACAAAAGCTCCAGCCTCCTGATGGCATGGAAAGGAATAAGGCCAGAGATTTAAAGATCAAAGAAATTAAATATTGCCTCATTGATCGAGTCTTATATTGGAAAGACCCCATAGCGGTACTTTTGAGATGTTTAGACCCACATGAAGCACAAAAGACTATGTCTGACTTTCACGATAGTCTGTGTGGGGGAAATCACTTCTAGAGGACAATGACCTATAAGATTCTCAGGGATGGGTATTTTTGGCCTACTCTGTTCACTGATGTTTGCACAAAAGTCAGAGCCTATGTTAAATTTGAAAGGTTCTATGGAAAGGAGTAGCTAAAGTCTCTGCCACTCAAGCCGGTGATTGCTTCAGGACCTTTTCAATAGTGAGGTATAGACTTCACTAGGGAAATTCATTCTACCTAAAGTGTTCAGTACATATGGATCCTGACTGCCATGAATTATTTTACCAAGTGGATAGAAGCCATCCCTACAAGGATTTCTTCCCACAAGGTAATCATCAATTTCTTGGAGGATATTATAGAAAGATTTGGTTGTCCACGCAAATTTGTCACTGATAATGCTGCTTCTTTTAAAGTTGAACCATTGGTCTGATTTTATGATCAATTTAGAATCAAATTGATTCACTCTACCCCCCACTACCCCCAAGGAAATGGACTGGCAGAGTCCTCTAACAAGATCCTTAATAAAATTATCAAAAGATTGTTAGAGGAAAATAAAAAGGCATGGAATTCAAAGCTCAAGTTTTTTCTATGGGATGATAGAGTGAAAACAAAAATATCTCTCAACGTCTCTCCTTTCCAACTTGTATATGGGATTGAAGAGGTTTTTCCCTCTTAGTTCGCCTTGCCGGTGGAAAAATTCTTTCAATATTTCCAAGGTGAGCATGATGATATGATCAGAAGTGACACAGACACCCCTATATCAACAAGTTCTGCTCAATCTCCCAGTCTAAGGATCATTCTTAATATCCCTTTGAGTCAAAATGACTCTTTGATCCTCGGTTGGAATCTTCACACTTGGAACTATAGGTCCTTATAGAGTTTACACCTTCGCAAACAAGTACAAGGTGCGAGCTGCCACTCCATGTGACCACAACCTTTTTTGAAAGAGTGTTTTAGGTTTCATTACTTCGTGATTCCTGTTATGAGTCCCCCCGACTCCTTCAATCCCTGAAACCCTGAAATGAGCTAACGGGTCCTCAGCTCCTCCCTTATATCTTAATCATATGACCTCAGTCATGTATTCGTGTCCTCCTCCAAGCACCTTAGAATTTCATGACTTGTGAGTTCACAATGCAACTTCTTCTCCCTTTTCTGAAGTCTAAAATCATGACTTATCCTTCCCATATCGACGACCCTAAGATTCCATGATCTGATGATCCATATCCTGCTGGGATTCCACATATCACAGATATTGAATTGTTAAACTCCCCTAACCTTCTGACTTCTGAAAAAATTGAAATCTCAAAGACCTAGATCGATGACTCTCCTTGATCCCAATCCGACGACTGTTATCCCTCCTGGACTTGGCTTCTACAAGGTGACTTCAACACTCATCTTTCCCTCAAATTTATTGAAGTCTTTATTCCTCCTCAGCTTATACTTGCTGTGAATTCAAGGGTTTTAAGAAATCTTTGCATGCAATCATTGCAACCTTCATAATAATTATTGATTATCTGATGTCTTCAACCACTCGCTTATATTGGAAAGTCTAAGACTTCAAATGGCATATGCACACCTTGCACGACTCTGTTCTATAATGGAACTTATGTTGGTATAAGAATAACGATATCTCTCTTGAGCTTTATTTTCTGAGACAAAAACTCAGAAATCTCATCAATGCACTCCTTGCCGACTTTCACTGCACTCCTTCTAGGAATTCTCAGGGAGAGAAACAATTGAAACTTATGCTTCTCTTGTCACGGATTTCATACATTCATTATGAAATCACGAGCATACATACAAAGAACATTGAAACAAATGCACAATAGAGAACATAAACAAACTGTAAACATACCATTCAATATATTCAAATAGTAACCATGATGCACCATGAAATTGGATCAAAGCATTCTTATATTAATCCAAGTGTTTATGTACACGGGTTTAACAAAAACAACTATATTCTCTTACAACCTCTACAATATATGTTCTTCTCTGCTCTCTCACTCTACAACTTACAATGAGAATAATCCTACAATACAATACATACGAGGGAGATTTCTAGAGTTTTCCCTCCTACAGATCTAACTATCTAATCAAATTAAAAGATCTACAACTACTTTACATTTATTACATTAATTGCCTTCAACAAATAGATGAGAGCAACTTCTCAATATCCGTGTTACATCCTATGAATCATAAAATAAAAAAAATATATTTTTCAGATATTAAATTAATGTTTTATCTTTCAAATTCAAAACATTCTTAAAATGTGTGTTGGTGCGTTTCCAACTGTCCTCCACTTGTGCTATCCTTGCTAGCTTGTGATGTTCTTGCATCATACTCCTCTAGCTGAAAAATTCATGAACTCCTGTTCATGATCTCCTGTACTATCTGTCCATGTTTCTGGATATTTTCTTCACTTTCCCAACTGACATACGCAATCGGGTGTCCTTTCCATTTTTCCAAATATTCAAAATATGTCTTTCTCCAGGTCTTCTTGCTAACTCTTTGATCAATGATATTTTCCATCTGTGGCTCTTCAGCTACATGCATCTATTTGACCCATTGAATTTCCTTATGATCTTCTGCTTCTCCTACTTCATCTTCTCTGTAAGGATACATATATTCTATGTTGAATATGGGTGATATTCCAACCCCATCTGGCAGTTCTTTTTCATAAGCATTTTCCTCAAACTTCCTCAAGATTTTACATGGTCCTATCTTTTTCAATTTCATATTATTATATGTTCCCCTTGGAAACCTTTCCTTTCTTATATGATCTAATACTAAATATCCCACTTAAAATTGAAGCTCTCTTCTATGATGATCTACTCTGCGCTTGTATTCCTGGTTGGAATTTTGTAACTGCTCTTTAATATTACTGTGGAGCTCTTGCATATCTACTGCAAAATATTCTACTCTCGCACTTCTGAACTCACTTTTCTCTAATTTTCTCAACTTAGATACTCCTCTTGGATGCATTTCATACATTATCTGAAATGGTCTTTGTCTTGTGCTTCTGTTAGGTGAGTCGTTATATGCAAATTCCGCTTGTGGCACAATTTGATCCCACTGGCTGTGATGTTCAGCTACTAAAATCCTCAATAAGTATCCTAAACTTTGATTACTACCTTAGTCTGTCCATCCGTCTGAGGGTGATATGCTACGTTAAAAGATAAATTCATTCCCATCTTCTTCCCTATTTTCCTCCAGAAATGACCAACAAATTTGTAATCTCTATCTGAAACAATACTCTTGGGTAAGCTATGAAGTCTAACAACTTCTTTGAAAAACAAGTTTGCAATGTGTGTTGCATCATTGGTTTTCTGACATGGAATAAAATGTGCCATTTTTTAGAATCTATTGACTACCAAGAATATGTAATCACAACCCCTCTATGTCCTTGGCAGTCTTAACACAAAATCCATGCTTACCACGTCCCATGGCCTCTCTGGTACTGGAAATAGTTGATACAATCCTGTATTCTGTATTTTCCCATTTGCGTGCTGGAAACTTCTACACATGTTGACAAATTTCTTGACATCCATCCTCATTCCTAGCCAATAATACAAACTGTTCAGTTACGCTATTATTTTATCATGGATGAAATGTCTAACCAATCCCCAACTATGTTTTTCCTTTAAAAGGTTTTCTCTCATAGAACTCCTCAGGATACACAACTCATTTCCTTTGAAAAACAATCCATCCTGAATCAAATATTCAATCCATTGGCTTCTATCCCTTGAAACAAGATTCTCACATGCTTCATAAGCGTCCTTGAAATCTAAATCATCTATGTACATATCCTTAAAGATATCAAAACCTAAGGTATTCACACGAAACTCCTGCAGAATCAAACATTTGACGCTTAACGCAGTAACAACCTTGTTAGCAGTTCCAAAAATGTGCTTTATAACAAAAGTAAATTTCTCCATAAATTCAACCCATTTTGCACGTTTCTGGTTCAATTTCGCCTGTCGAGTTATGAATTGTAAAGGATGGTTGTCGCTATATAAGAGAAACTCTTTTGGAACCAAGTAGTGCCTCCATTTCTTCAGGGCTTGTATGTTTTCATAAAAATTCTTATCATACGTGAAATATTTCATCTTGGTCTCATTCAACTTCTCACTGAAGTATGAAATTGGTGTATTGTCCTGACTTAAGACTGCTCCAATCACGAATCCACTTGCATCACATCTGACTTGGAATGTTTTACTGAAATCTAGCAGAACGAGAACTAGCTGTCTAGTTATCTTCTCCTTCAACAACTTGAAAATTTTCTCTGCTTCCTCTATCCAATGAAAAGATTTATGTATTTTCTTGACTATGTCCATCATTGATGCACTAATCCCACTAAAATTTATGTGAACTTCTTGTAAAAACAAGCTAATCCATGGAAGCTTCTGACTTCAAAGATATTCCTCGATGATGGCCATTCTTTGATTTCTTTTACTTTCTCTGGATCCATCTTCAACTCATTCAAAGAGATCACAAAACCCAAATAAATGAGTTATTTCTTCATGAAAGATGACTTCTTCAAATTTATCAGCAACTTCTCTTGCTGCAACCTCCTCATCACTAAGTCTAAGTGTTTCAAATTCTCTTCCTCAGTCTTACTGAAGATTAGTATATCATCGAGATAGACAATTACAAATTTTCCAATGAAATCTTTCAAGACTTTGTTCATTAATCTCATAAAAGTACTTGGCGCATTCTCCAAACCAAACGACATGAAAAGCCATTCATACAACCCTTCATTCGTCTTGAATGTTGTCTTCCATTCATCACCTTCCCTCATTTTAATCTGATGATATCCACTTTTCAAATCAATTTTCGAAAAAAACCTTGTTCCACTCAGGCTTCCGAGTCGGTGTGAGATTCTAATAAGTAGAATGAGTGAGCCAGCCATAGAACCAGTCATACCAGTGACCCCTATGCCCGAAATGTTGCAGGCTCTTTAAAAGGAAGGTCTAAGTGAATATATAAAATATTAACCGATGTTTATGATCAAATCATAAGCATGGATTGGTTAGAGGCGCTTTCAAATAGATAGATATATGAGTGCAGACTGATCATGCAATAGTAATAGGGGCTTATAGCCAGACTGAGCATGCAATCCATCAAGTCATCCATGCCAGGTAAAGGAAATATATATCTGATGGTAATTTTGTTTATAGCCCTCGAGTCTGTACACTTTCTCCATCCACCATATTTCTTCAGAATTAACACTTTTGGCACAATGCATGGACTCAATATTTCTCTGACCAAACCTTTGTCCATCAAATCCTGGACTTTCCTCTTGACTTCTTCATTCTCCCACGGTGTCAGTCTATACGCTACTTTGTTTGGTAAAATTTCTCCTGGTATAAGGTCAATGTCATGGCTTATACTTTTGATGGGTGACAATGAACAAGGTAAATCATCCACCACTATATCAGCGAAATTCTCCAATAGCTCCTGAATTTCCTCTAGTAGATCATTCATCGAAGTAATAGTCAAGACTACTCTAGGTTTCCTTACCACAGAAAATCGCATGTCTTGATCTTTCTTGACTTCATCTAGAAGTTCCTTCCCACTCATGAGAAGTATAGTATTTCTTGCTTCCTCTTTCACCTTATTGTCTTCAATCAACAACAACATATGTGTCCTACCATTCTTTTCCAAGGTATAGATGTTTTTTTTTCCGTCATGAAAAACATTTATGTCATATTGCTAGGGTCTCCCTAATAAAAGATGACAGCCATCCATAGGAATGACATCAAATAAGATCTCATCTCTATAACATACTATCTTAAATTCAACTAAACATTATTTAGTGACTATTACCTGATGTCCTTTCTGCAACAACGAGACTTTATATGGACTCGGATGTGAAACTGTCACCAATTCCATCTTTTCCACCATCTCTGTGGATACTAGATTATATGTGCTTCCACTATCCACTATTACCTTGCATACCCTATCCTTAGTCTTGCAAGTAGTTCTAAACAAACTATTCCTTTGGATCAGATTCTCCAACTCTTTTTCTAGCTTCAAGAGAATTTTCCTCATCATTAAGGATCTTTCGCCTTCTGCATATTCTACCTCAACATTTCACCTTTTCACTTCTGAAATGTGACCTTTGCCTCCTCCATATATTTTTCTATTAGGACATTCAAAATATTTGTTTCCGATCTTTCCATAGACAAAAGACTTTATTTCACCTCCTTTTACTCTTCCTCTTCCTCTTGCTCGTGGAAAAGTGTTCCTGTCGGCATATTGTCTTCCCTGTGAACTTCCTCCTCTTTCTGGGTGAGTATTAGGTTTCTTTTCTTCATCCTCGGGCTTTTGTACTCTGTCCTAGGAAATTGCTTTGCCTCTACTTTGACTTCTACCTCTACCCCTTTGACCTTTCTTTCAGGCCAATTTCTCTTCTTCCTTTAAATCAATCTGATAATAATCTTGTACATTCCTAATTGTCATCATGCTCATCTCATCTTAAATCTCATATCTTAGACCATTCATATATCTAGCGAACTTTTCATCATCACTCTCATGATGACCAAATCTAATGTTTAATCTGTAAAACTCTTCAATGTATTCCTTCACTGTCATTCCTTTCTATCTCAAATTTTGCATTCTCCATAATAGATTAATTTGGTAATCTCTGGGTATGAATTTGGATTTCATTTTGGAAACCATCCTATCCCATCTTTTGATTCTTTTCTTTCATTTGCAACGCCTATCAGCCTGCAGTTCATCCCACCACAATGCTACATGCCCTTTTAGTCTAGTGACAACATGTTTCAATTTCTTGTCTTCTTCGACATCCTCATAGTCGAAGTATTTATCTAGAGATCTAAACCAATCTAGCAACTCCTCAATGTCTAAGTTTCCTTAGTACATTGGGATATCCATATTTTATCTAACACATATTCTTGCAACAACTCTGAATAGACGTTCTTCTACAGCATCTTTAGCTACAACTTCTTCTCAAGCTCCAGCCTCATTCTCACTTTCATCTTCACTAATGTCTCCAACATCAGTTGTCCATCTCTGTGCTATCTCCATAGCATCTAATCGAGCATGAATTTCTCTCATTTCCCTTCCCATGGCTGGATCGGGCATATCTATTTCTTGACGTCTTCTTGGCGGCATTGTTTCAATCTATCCACGTAGAATTCAAATCACAATTGTCCTTTGTCTTCCCGCTACAAAAAACAAAATTTGATAGCTAAGCTCCGATACCACCTGACGCAGACACCCATACCTTAGCAGGTTCTACTCGACCTCCTGGTCTAAGGATCGTTCTTAATATCCATTTGAGTCAAAATGACTCTTTGATCCATGAATGGAATCTTCACACTTGGAAACATAGGTCCTTCTAGAGTTTACACCTTCGCAAACAAGCATAAGGCGTGAACCTCCACTCCACGTGACCAACCGATGTGACCACAGCCTTTCCCGAATGAGTGTTTCAAGTTTTGTGACTTTACGATTCTTGTTATGAGTCCCTCTGACTCCTTCAATCCCCAAAACCCTGAAATGAGCTAACATGTCCTCTGTTCATCCCTTATATCTTAACCATATGACCTCGGTCACGTCTCGGTGTCCTCCTCTGATCGCATCAAAATTTCATGACTCATGAGTTCACGATGTGACTTCTTCTCCCTTTTCTAAAGTATGAACTTGCGACTTCTCCTTCCTAGATTGAGGACCCTAAGCTTCTATGATTTGATAGTCCATATCCTATCGGGATTCTGCATATTGCGAATCTCGAATTGTAAACTCCCCCAACATTCCTACTTTCAAAAAACCAAAATCTCAAAGCCCTAGATCAATGAATCTCATTGATCCCAATCTGAAGACTACTATCCCTCCTGGACTTGGCTTCTGTGAGGTGACTTCAACCCTCATATTTCCCTCGAATTTCTTGAAGTCTCTATTCCTCCTAAGCTTATACTTTCTGTGAATTCAAGGGTTTTAAGAAATCTTTGCACACACTCCTTGCAGCCTTCACGATAATTACTGATTATCTGATGTCTTCCACTCTGCGTACTCCTTCCGACAGAAATCCTTCAACCACTCGCTTAGATTGGAAAGTATAAGACTTCAAACAAACTATGCACACCTTTCACGGATCTGTTCTATACTAGAACTTTTGATGGTATAACAACAACGATATCTCTCATGAGATTTCCTTTTCTAAGATAAAAAATTAGAAATCTCATCAATGCACTCCTTGCGGACTTTCACTGCACTCCTTGTAGGAATTCTTAGGGAGAGAAACAATTGAAACTTATACTTCTCCTCTCACAGATTTCATGCATTCAACACGAGATCATGAGCATATATAAACATAGAATTGAAACAAATTCACAACAGAAAACATAAGCCAGCTATAAACATACCATTCAATAGATGCAAGCAGTAACCACGATGCACCATGAAATTGGATCAAAGAATTCTTATATTAATCCAAGTGTTTACGTACATGGGTTTAACAACAAAAACTATATGCTATTACAACCTATACAATTTATGATCTTCTCTTCTCTCTCACTCTACAACTTACAATGAGAATAATCCTACAATACAATACATACGAGGGAGCTTTCTAGAGGTTTTCCTCCTACAACTCTAACTATCTAATCTAATTAAAAGATCTACAACTACTTTACATTTATTACATCAATTGCCTCCAACAAACAAATGAGAGAAACCACTCAAGATATGTGTTACATCCTCTAAATCATAAAAGAAAGCATATATTTTCCAGATATTACATTAATTTTTTATATTTCAAATTCAAAATATTCTCAAAATGTGTGTTGGTGCATTTCCATCTTTCCTCCACTTGAGTTATCCTTTCTAGCTTGTGATGATATTGCATCAATAAGAGTCCAACAATTGGTCGAGGTGCAACAAGAAAGAGAGAAGCTTCTAGACAGAGCACATGACCATCAACAAAAGATCAAGCCGGATTTTAACAGAAACGTAAGAAAAGAGGGCTTCTAGATGGGAGAGCTAGTAATAAAATGGGATGCACCCAAGTAGGACAGAGGAAAGAATAGCAAGTTTGAGGCCTTATGGATGAACAGCTTCAATATTTCTGAGGCATTTCCAAACAACAGTTACAGGTTGCAGAATTTGGAGGGTGATGAAGTTTTTGGTAACCCTGTAAATGGGCACTTCCTGAATTTTTTTTTTGTTTAAAGCCACAGTCAGAATTCCACCATTGTAAATACTGTTCCTATTTTTACTTTTATTTTTGTCTCTCAAATGAATAATAGACTCCATAACCCAACATCTAAAGCACTGGAACTACATGTTCTTGTTACCTCACAGGGAGCATGCCATACCCTGTGGAACCAAATGTTATCGCAAAATGTTGTTGAGAGTCGTATGTAGGTGTCATTTTTGCCTGATTCTATGTTCTTACCCCCATCTCTTTCTCTGTATCTTCACAGACCGTGTCTTTAGTTTTGCCTTTCAGTTGGCAAAGTCATGATGTTTTCCCAGTTTGTTGAACAACCTAGGTTCTTCCTATTTCTCTGCTCAAATAAGTCTCAACCGACACTTTCTATTTTCCCAACTCCATGTAGTATTTCAAAGACCCCAAAATTGCTCGAAGTTTAGTTCAGGAGAAAAGGACTGATATCAGTGGTGGAAAATAATTGTGGGAATCGAGAGTTTGAAACACTGTTGAAAGTTGTTCATCAAGGGTCTGAACTCCCGAAACTCGAAATCGGTGTGATTCATCTGATCTAGTAGGACACGTGGCGCCAGATCTGAGAAGTAGAGGAGGCCACTTCAGGACTTTTGAGGTGAGAAAGGTGCACAAAGCATCGACTTCCCAAGATGCAAAGTCCCAATTCCCGAAGAGGATATCTGGACTGTTTGATCATAGAAGACCTTGGGTCATTGATTCAATGTTGGCAAAGTTTGAAAAATCAGAAATTGAGAGAAGGAAGGTATGCTGACTCTCCACCTCACGAAAAACAAAGTGTCTTGAAAGATAATCCCAGGTCGCAGTGGAGGTCACATTGGAGGAATCATTGGAAAGGGAACTAGTGCTCGTTAAGCTCTAGATTGGGAGAGTCAGGAATGGCTCAACCTAGACCACCTGAAGCCCGAGTTTGCAAAGCACCCAGGAAGCGGGCATATGGTCATGGCTCATGGTCATATGGAAAATTGAGTGACGAAAGAGTTTCACCAAAGTTCGAAAGAGCCCATATTGGTTAACAGAGGAAGGTCAGCATGGCCTCGACGCACCGATATTAACTCAGAAAAGTCATGGGAACCACTTGGAACATTCATGTGCGCCAGGCCCCATTCTAATCCCAATGAAGGTAGTTAATCAAAGTAAGGGTGGTGGTTGAAACCTCGAATCACCTAATAAATGGAATGCATGGAAGGTTGGTTGTGGCGGAAGATTGTCATCCTAGGGCTTCCCTATGGACAGATTTTCCTGCAAAGCCCATACTGGTTTAAGTTTATGTCTAAAAAAGAAAGACAAGAACAGTCTGATAGAAGAGGACGAAGATGCAAATCCTTGATTGCATTGGTCCGATCGTGTCCCCATGGTTCATGAGAAGTTTTTAGCATATATGCTTAGTTTTGATATTTTGTAATGATCTATGGTTGAGCTAAGCTCACGTATTGTAAATTTTTAATGAAGAACTAGTTCTTCTGGTTATGTATCTATATTTGAGACTTATTGTTTAATGAAATTCAGCTTCCTTTTCATCCTATTTGCTTCTGATACTGGAGTTTCCATGATTGAAGGGTTCACATGGTTTGTTTGACTATATTGTGTTGTATGTTTGATCGCAGTGTTGTTATTAACATTCTCCAGTTCCTTGAAGTTTTTGAATCCAAGAGGATATTGTATTTGAAACTTTTCTTCCTTAGGCTACTGGAAGACCCAATGTCCATAGCTAACCTCTACATCTCCCCACCAATTCTTCCCCCTACTCACCCTTTACTACAACTTACTAACTAAAGTTAGATCAAGACCTCACTTGATCATCCATTGCGTAGTCCGAATTTTGATGTTAGAGCAATATTTCCTTGCGTTTGTGTCCATTTGACCACCTTAATTTATTCTTTGTTACATACAAACTGATGGGTATTGGCCTTACCTCTACTGCAATCTAGAGGTGACTTCTAGTGCTAAAAAGCTTGTTGTTGATTGATCTAAAAATGATAAAGACTTGTATTCTTGAAAATATTTGTAAGTTTTAATTCAAGTGTTCTTATGCAAATGGATTAGTTTTGCAAACACAACTTTTATATAAATTACACATTTAAGATGCATATAAACAACAAAAAATAATAGTGAACATAAAACACATAACACAGCAAATGATAAAGGAGTTCACCCCTCTCTTAGGCTACATCTCCTGGTCCAGCTTCTAATGGATCTTTTGTATTATTTTCTCAAAGTGTTAAAATATGTGCTTTACAATGCTCAAAATTCCAAATAGATAGCTCCAATGGCTTCAGAACGTCCAAAAACCCCTAGCTGGGCTTTTTCGGCACCTTGTTTGGCCAACAATTGAAGAAGATAGGCTTCCAGGAAGTTTCCCTTCAAACTTGTTGTCTCTGGATCACCAAAATGCACCTCTTGCTCCTCAACCTAGCCCCCATACGCATATATGTGTTAAAACTCAGCACTGGGCGTAACCGCACAAATGGTGCGAACTATAGGACGGTTACGCGCTAGCCCCTAACCGCCTAGGACCATGGGCATGTGAAGCACCATATGACTTCACGCAATACATAAAAAGGGACACATTTTAAACCATATGGTAATGGGTCAGAGGTGTGTGCCGGTGGTTATATTGAATACACACATGACCAGGGGCTGGGGGCTAAGCCTCGGCCCGGACCGCGCCCCATACCAAAACTATTGCAATATATATATATTGTTTAACATATATATAATAAGAAACACTTGTGGGTGTGCTAATTGGGTGGCCCTTCCCAAAGCGTTACCCTTGCCTGGAGGTCACGGGGTTGAATCTGACCAATAACATAAATTTTAAACCAACGCTAGGGTGACATGTGGCAAACACTGAGTGGGCCATGTGTCAGCATTTCATTCACCACCAATGACACGTGTCATATGCCAACTCGTAAAAAATCCTATCGACCAACACCTACCACGTGTCGTACGACCCTGCCATGTGTCGTACAGATCTACCACATGTCATATGGTCTGCCACGTTAGCATCCGTATGGACTGTACAGATTGTACAGTCAACACATTTTTTTTTTCTTGTTTGTTGTTTTGAACAGAACGCGATATCTCTCTCATCCGACATATGTTTGAACCCAAACGAGTTGCGTTGGGTTTGTGATGATGAGGCCTATGCTCCCATTCAATTTGAAGTGATTCCGAGCACTTTTAATTTTGAGCAAAATTTGATCCCCTGGATCACACCTCCCCATTGGAAAGATTTTGGACCTCCAAAAGACTATTTTTAGTTTATCTAAAGATGAGGGTATAGTTCCCTCACCTTTCCAACCTCAATCCACTTGGCTTTTCTTGGATTTGTGCCTTTAATACCAACTCGAAGATATTCCACATTTCCTCATTTTGAAGTTCTCATTCTCCTGTCAAGGATTATGTCTTCATGCAGTTCTGTAAGATATTCTGGGGAGAAATCATCTATAGAAGGAATCTAAACATGTTCTCCTTGATCATGAATCAAAGGAGGCTCATACAATTTCAAATTCTCAACATTAACAACTGCATACATTTGCATATAAGGAGGCAAATCTAAATGGAAGGCATTGTTGCCAATCTTGTCAAGAATCTTGAAAGGACTATATCGAATTGGTTTCAGTTTTTTACCTTCTCCTTTAAGCCTCTCCTTACTAATGTAAAGCCAAACTTCATCTCCAACTTGGAAACTATGATCAACACAATGCTTGTCATGTCTTGTCTTGTACTTGGCTTGACTCTTTTCCAACTGCTCTTGTACCATTTGATGTATCGACTGAATTTTTTCAATGAACTTTTTTTCCCTATCAATGTCATATTGACCATCAATAGCAATATCCTTCCCAAAGATAAAATCTAAAGGAGATTTGGGCAAATAGCCAAAACATGCTTCAATTGGCGAAGTTTGAGTTGAAGAGTGCTTAGCTCAATTGTAAGCATGTTGAATGCAGTGTAAATGCTCATCCCAAAGTTTAGGATGCTTGCTACAATAACCACGAAGAAGATGCACCACTGTTCTATTTACCACTTCTGTCTGACCATCGGTTTGTGGATGAAAAGTTTTTCTTTTTTTCAGTTTGGTGTCCATGAGTGCCCATAAACTCGACCAAAAACTTCCAATAAATCGAGAATCTCGATCAGAAATAATGGATTTAGGCAATCCAAAATGTACCCAAACATTTTGAAAGAACATTTGTGCCATTTTCTTAGCTGTAACCTGCTTCTTACAAGGCATCAAAATACACATTTTGCTAAATCGATCAACCACAACATAAAGATAATCATGATTTCATTTAGACATAGGTAAACCTCCTACAAAGTCCACAAAAATACTTTCCCAAGGACGAGAAGGAAATAGAAGTGGAGTATACAAACCCAACTTTGGATTGCTAGGTTTTCTTGTGGCACATAACGAACATCCTTAAACATATCTTGAAACACTTTCATTCATTTTAGGCCAATAGCAGTACCTTTGCAAATTAGCCACCGTCTTGCCTACACTAAAGTGACCAGCAATAAGAGAAGAATGGGCTTCTCTTATTATGTTTTCACCCTGTGGAATTCATAGCTTGCCAAGATGATACAAAAGATTATCATGCACATGGTAATCCAATTCCTCAACATGGTTAGAATGACACAAAGTCTCATATACTTCTCTAAAATCAGCATCTAAAGCATATTTCTCAACATAACTCTCATGCATGATAGGACTATGCTTAAGAATAACTGAAGCACTAATAATAGGCCTTGAAAGCATATCAACAACTTTGTTATAAATTCCCTTCTTATACCTTATGACTAAGTGGAATTGTTGTAGAAACCCCATCCATTTGAAGTGCATTTCTTGTTGTAACTTTGTTTGTGATTGTAAGTATTGCAGTGGTTGATGATTTGTGTGGACAATGGTTTCTTTCCCCAACAAATAATGTTTCCATTTTTTCACACTTTGCACCAATGCATACAACTCCTTATCATAAGTAGGATAGTTAATCATGGAACCATTAAAAGTTTCAGAATGAAAACAAATAGGCTTACCATGTTGTAACAAGACTGCTCCCATTGCATAATTGCTTGCATCAGTTTGGATTTCAAAAGATTGTCTCAAATTCGAAAGTGCAAGAATTGGCGCTAAACTGATCTTCTCTTTCAAAGTATCAAAATCCTTTTGTTGCTTGCCGCCCCATTGAAAAAATTTCTTGACACTTGTCACTACATGTAATGGAGTTGCAATGGAAGAAAAGTTAGCAATAAACTTTCTCCAATATTGGGCTGCTCCCAAAAAACTTCCTACCTCTATCACATTGTTGGGCTTGGGCCATTCCAATATGACTTTGACCTTGGAGGGATCAATTTTCAATTCGCCTCCACCAACAATATGCCCCAAGTAGATAAGTGAAGTTTTTCCAAACTCACATTTGGACATCTTCAAAA
>ML777548.1:1278804-1311292 GCA_009831015.1 Picea engelmannii
ATGAAGCGCCAAAAGTCATGTGGGCCCCGTTTGGGTAAGTTAGTACATCAACTTCCCGGGGTCGTAACTTTTGCATACGATCTCCGTTTTAGGCATGTGATAGCTCGTTGGAAAGGTATCGTTGAGGAGATTCATTTTGGGGGATCAATCATGCCTTTGGATATCATTGAGAACCTCTATCTCAAAAAACCTTCATTTAGGCCCTCAAAATGGCCCCAGAAGTTAAAACCTGCTAAAAATAGTAAATTGCCAAAATTGCCAGAAAACTGTTTTGAGCCAGTCGGAAAAGGTGGGTGGCCACCGATATCCACCTGGATCACAATAACCATAGCAATCGATTGTGAGAATACCAAGTCATATTCATATTGAAATAAAGATTATGGAAACCCATCATAAAGTTTAGAGGAAGAGAGAAAATTAAACATTAACACATATACGTGGAAAAACTCCTTAGGGTTTCAATACCCTTCTATCTATTAAATAGATTACACATAATACATAACAGATCCAATGGATATCTACCTGACATTGTAGTAAACAATATCTTGACTAAAAGAAGAACTAGATTCTAACTCCACTCAACCAGGTGTGCTGGAAGACAAAGGTAACAATGATATTAGTTTTAACATTATGCAGCATGAAAGTAGCATAAATTAGTCATAATCTTGATCTCATTGCTAGATTTTGTTCTAGAACCTCTATCCTTCCAAGTGAAATTTGTATTCCTAATTGTTTTGGTCTCCACACAAAACCAATTCACATGGTCCAACCAGTCCATACATTCCTCTGTTCCAGTATACATGGCTCCATATTTCTCCTAAATAATGTAGATCTCTCTTCTATGAAGAAAACCCAAACTCACATTCAAAATTTCTTTGGTGTTTCTCCTTAAACCAAGTGGTGAGTTTTCTTTTGTAAATTAGGAGGAAATCGAGACTGCATTCTATATATGACCTATATTTATGAGCAGAATGAAATGAAACATAGATCTATAATGTTAACACAAATATATAGAGAACAATAACAAAGATACAATGAAACTTAAATTCTATTCAATAAAGAAATCTATTGAACTATAAAATGTAGAATGAAACAATCTTTCTCGAATGGTGGTAGCTAATAATTGAGAAGATATGTGGTGGCTAAGTGCATTCTCCTGAGCACCTTACAATGAGGCCTCTGGGCCTTTTTATCATCAAGAAGTAATCATAAAACCCTAGACATCCAAAAACTTAACCCTAAGAGATGAAGCACCAAAAGTTATGTGGGCTCCAATCGGGTAAGTTGGTACATCAACTTCCTGGGGTCATAAATTTTCCATATGATCTTCATTTTAGTCACATGATATCATGTTAGAAAGGTCTATCCAAGGACTACACATTATGCCATCACACTATGACTCCATTAATAGTGTGACTGTGGCAAGCCTAAAAAATGTTGTTTAGGGCCTCAAAATGGCCGCAAAAGTTTAGGACCCAAAACAATATAAAATAATTTCCAAGATGAAAACTATATGTGAGCCCGTTGGAAGAGGTGGGTGGCCACCAATATCCACCTGGATCAATCCTCCCCCCTTAGGAAGCAATGCTCTTGATCCAGATTATTTTAGGCACAAAATGAGAGTGAAGATATAATAAATAAATGTAGAGAGATATCTCAGATATCCAATAATATAACAAAAATATATCAGATATGCAACCACAAACACAAAGATACAATAATACACAATTTCTATTAATGACCGAAATGTACAAAACTGTAGAAATATAGAGTGAAAGACTCACTCAAATGGTGAAAGATTATCTTTGAGAAGATATGTGATGGATAATCACATTCACAAGAAGATAATTTTACAATGAGGCTCTAAATGCCTTTTTATCATAAAGAAATTCCAAATCCCTAACCCCAGAACATGAAATCCAACAATTTTGTGGACCCTGTTTTGGGTAGTTTGGTGTATCAACTTCCTGGGGGCGTAACTTTGGCATACAATATTCATTTTGGGAAGATAATAGCTCATTGGAAAGGTATCATTGAGAAGATTCATTTTGGGGGCTCAATAAGAACCTTTGGCAACCATTTAGGTGCTTGATCCTGAAAAAATTCATTTAGGCCCTCAAAATGGCCTCAAAAGTTTAGGAATCGAAAAACTGCTAAAATAGTAAGTTGCTAGAAAAATGTTTTGAGCCAGTTGGAATAGGTGGGAGGCACCAATATCCACTTCGATCAATTTTAACTCCTTAGGAAGCAATGGTATCTATTGTGTTGAGTGCATGGGGGATAGGGAAAAGTGTTTGTTGAATCTGCATCTCGATGAGTCGCTTTCCTTGCTTGCGAAGTTGCACTACTTAGCTTGTTAAAGGCTGTCATGAACCTATGGCTAGAACGGTTGTAAATTTTTAACCATTCTGGCTACATGATATGATTGTGTGCAGAAGGAATCCTTCCTCTTTGCTTCAATATTGTCAACCTACTTCTGCTAGAAAAAATGTGCTTGGACTGAGGCTGTAGTTGTTGCAGTGTTATTTTGTTCACCTTTTGAACATATTGTGAAGAAGTTGAATTTTGTAGTATGAGATAGTACCTTGCAGAACTATTTAGGTGGGACAATATTCAAAACTACCTCTGGTATCCTCTAGAAATGACCCCCCAAAGTAACAATGACACTATGGGGTCGAGACTCATAAATAACATGGTGCTTCCGCATATATGGATGGCCCAAGAGAACATCAAAGAAATCTAGCAGGGAAACATAAAAAAATACCTCATCCTTGAAGGGATGGATACCATATGACAATTGACACTACTGGATGATACGAATATCTCATCCTTGGCGAGGACACCCAATGTTGTATGGTTGTAGGTGGTGTGTTGTCAACAAACCCAATTGTTTGATGACCTTTGCTGAGATGAGGTTCTTCTAGCTTCCACTATCAATAATAAAATGTAGCGGGGTCCCCTTCACCCATATTTGTGAATGAAAAAGGTGCTCCCCCTCTTGAGTCTGGTTCTTCTGGTTGAATTGTTGTGGTCACAACAGTAATAGTGGGGTCTATGTCGATGATCTATCTTCTACTAATATTTTGTAAATCAGATTCTGAATCAGGGTTCGACTCGTATTTGATCTCGACCACCAATGGATGTTTTTAGTGACATTCATCGGTGTTATTCTGGGGTATTTTTTTGAAATCGCACCATTTTCAAATGTCCTTATTCGTCTTTTCATTACCCTTCTTTTCCTGTGGCTTGGAATTGTTTTCTGAAGGATGGTTGTTAGGGTCACTTTTACCATTATTTGGCTGTTGCGGATTTGCAGAACAAAACTCCCTCTTATTCTGGTGCTTAAATTTATTCTCTATTTTAACAACATATCAATAAGTAACACCCAACGATGAGATGTCTAGAAAATTCATTTCAGTTTGGATGTATTTGTGTAGAGTCCCACAGTATTTCAGAACCAGATGTTGCTCAGATTCTTTGATACCATATTGGTATGCAAGGTATGAAAGGTATTGGTGAACTATGACACTGCTTGGCCCCTCTCTTGCCATAGTGTGGTCCATCTCATGTACTATTCATCATAGTTTCCAATAGGGTAATATTGTTCCTTGACAACATCCACAAAAAACTCCCAATTGGGCTCGACCTCATTTATTCTAGAATCCTATGTGAAACTTTTCTCCCAAATAATTTTCCCACCAATGTTTGACAAGGAGGAGAGCCTTAAGGAGTGTGAAGGTGATATTTTCCTTGTCAGAGAAATTATTAATAGAGAAATAACCTTCTATCATATTTAACCATTTTTATAGGGAATCCACATCTATATTTCCTTCAAAAATGGGAATATCAAAATTAAATTGTACCTTAAAAGGTGAGGTGCCACCAAAGTGTCCTATTTATGAATATTCACCTATTGTTATTGACATGCGTGGATGGATGTGCGAAAAATTATCCATCATTTTGTCCCTCTGTCATGTGAGAGCTTTCTCAAGCAACATATTAATACAATCTCCTGCTCTGTCGTTTTTATTTTATTCCACCATGTAATGTTTCTTGGGAGTATGAGAGAAATTTTCCTCAAGAGAGACAAGATCAAGACCCAACTTGCTATACTCGGATCTCATCGAGGACATGCACTGAAAAAAATGATCAAGAGAAACCTACTGTGATACCACTGATCCAATTTTTTTTTAGAACAAAATGATAGAGGATATATAATAAATAAATGTACAAAGATATCTTGGATATCCAATAATATAACAGAAATATATCATAGATGCAACCATAAACACATAGATACAATAATATACAATTTCTATTAATGAGTGAAATGTACAAAACTGTAGAAATACAGAGTGAAAGACTGCCAAAATGGTGGAAGCTTATCTCTCATAAGAGATGTGATGGCTACTCACATTCGTAAGAATATTCTTTTACAATGAGGATACAAAGGAATTTTTTCATAAATAAAATCCAAAACCCTAACCCTAGAAGATGAAAAGCCAATAGTTTTGTGGACCCCGTTTTGGGTAGTTTGGTGTATCAACTTCTCGGGGGCATAACTTTGGCATACGATATCCGCTTGGGGTGTACAATAGCTCATTGGAAAGGTATCACCGCGGAGATTAATTTTTGGGGACTAATTAAATCCTTTGGCTATATTTTAGGTGCTAGATCCTAAAAAACGTCATTTAGGCCCTCAAAATGTCTTTGAAAGTTTAGGGATCGAAAAACTTATAAAAATTTTAATTTGCTAGAAAACTATTTTGAGCCAGTTGGAATAGGTGGGTGGCCACTAATATGGACCTAGATCATGTCTCCATTTTGTTGATTTCCCCAATCATATGAGGAAATATCTGCTAAATTTGGCCTCGAGTGACCCACTTGCCTTGGTGTAGGAGCTGTCGCACTTTGACAACACGATAAAGTTGAAGCTTTTATTGGCTAGTACCATTGACCTATGTGTCCATGATATGATCTATGGATTCCTATTCCATGTAGTTAGTGTTGATATCGGTCGGTTTCAATTGTTCTTCTATCTTTGAGTTGTTTAATAATGGTGGAAAGTATGGCCAAAGGAGGTCCACATTAAATACTGGGTGAAAGCCAAGGAAGGGGGAGATGTTGAGCTCAAAAGAGTTGTCACTCACAAATTCGATGATGGTTTAAGGTCCATAGTAGAGTGGAAAAATATTTAGATGGGGTCCTGTAAGGCATTCTTTCTGTAAATGAAACCAAACTTTATCTCCCACTTGAAACTTGCATGGCACACAATGTTGATCATGATGTTTCTTGTACTTGGCATTGGAATTTTGAAAAATATATTGAACCTGTTGGCGGATGTGTTGGATTCATTCAATGAATTAAATGGATTTTTCAACTTTGGTTTGAGCATGGGAAAATTATTCCTCTATGGATGCAAGGGGTAGTGCAACATCCATGGGACCCAAGGGTTGAAATCCCAACCCCACCTGAAAGGGGTTGTGGCTAGTTGAGCTATGTATGACTCTATTGTAACTATTTTGAACATAGGGAAGACTCTCATCCCATGTGCACGGATGTTTGTAATTGTACATGTGCAAGATATACATGATTATCCTACTAATGACCTCAGTTTGGCCATCCTTTTTGGGGTGAAAGGCTATGGATTTGGTGATCTTCGTGTCCAGTCGTGACTAGAGGCTCGACCAAAATGTGTTGAGGAACCAACTATCCCAATCTGAGACGATGGTTTGTGGTATCACAAAATGTACCCATACTCATTCAAAGAATATCTTGGAAGTGGCCTCCATTGTGATTCTCCTCTTGCAGGTGACCAAAATCACCATCTTGGAAAATTGATCAACCACCAGAAAAACATAGACGTTTCCCTGCTTGGTTGAAGGAAGGATCGACATATATTCCATAGAGATGGATTCCTAGGACCTATCAGGAATAGGAATATGGGTGTACATGCATTGTTTCTTAATGGATGATTTGGCAATGGCACAGGCTATGTAAGACCTAATATACTTGCTAACATCTTCTTGAAGTTTCAACCAATAGAAATATTGCTCTAAAATTGCCATTATCTTTTCTATGCCAAAGTGTCCTGCCACCTGACTATAGTGAGATTCCCAAATAAACTTCGCTCACTTGCTTGATTGGACACCGAGATGGCTTAGATGGCACAACAACCCATCCTGAAGATGAAAATGAGTGACATCTATGTTTTCTCCCAACATATGGTAGGTAGTGGTGAAGTCAGGATTTCTCTCATAGAGGTGGGGCCACTCTGAGGTCTCATGTTCATAGGAGTGTAGCACTGTGGATAATGCTGCAACTAGAGGTAGATTGAGGCAATGAACAACATGGTTGGTGCTCCATATCTTATACTTTATGTTGATATGGAACTAATGCAAGTATGTGGAACACCTCTGATGGCATTCATTCGACAATTTTCCTTATGTCTGGATGAACATCATAGGATTATGATCAATGTGGATGACTATCTCCTTCTCAAGAATATAATACCTACACTAGCAGCAAGCTTGTATAATGGAGTACATTTCTTGGTCATAAGTGGGGTACTTACAGATGGTATCTGATAGTGTCTCACTATGATAGGCCACTAGATGTCCATACAAATGACCTAGATATTTTCTAGATCAACATGCATCCCATGCTCATAAAAAATGTAGCCTAGGTAATGGACCTTGTTCATGTCGAAGGAGCATTTTTCCAAATTTGCATATAGCATGTGTTTCCACAAAGTGTGCATAACCTGTTGAATATGTTGCAAGTCTTCCACCCAACTCTTTTTGAATATTAGGTTGTCATCCAAATACACCACCACAAAATAATTGATGAAAGGCCACAAGATATCATCCATCATCCTCATGAAATTTGTTTGGGAATTTTTCAAGCCGAAGAGCATGACCAACCATTCAAAAATAACTTCTCTAGACTTGAAGGAAATATTCCATACATTGGTTTTCTCTATTGGGACTTGGTGGTAGCTAGAATTTAATTCAATATTACTAAATTATTTATCCCCCTTGAGCTTGTCAAGGATATCGTTAGTTCAAAGAATTGTGTACCGGTTCCTGACTGTTATTTTATTTGGGGCCCGATAATCAATGCAGAGTATCCAGTACCTGTCTTTCTTTTGCACACGCATGATTGGGCTTCCACAAGGTGATGAGCTTGGTCGGATGTTCCCCTTTTCTAGTAGCTCCTATATTTGGTGCTTGATTTCCTCATTTTCTAATAGAGAATGATGATAGACTATCCCATTGGGTAGCGATGCACTAGGGGTTAGATAGATTGAGTGATTGAACTAACAGTGTACAGTCACCCTAGTGGGTGAGGAGAATATGTCTTTGCTTCTTCCACGACATCATCCACCTAGTTCTACTACATGGAGAGACCTATCATGAAGGCCATGGATGTGTCTACAACCTTCCTCTCATTTTGAGCGTGAATCACGAAGAAGGAAAAATTTCCAATATGAGAGATGAACTTCTGGCATTTCTTGGAAAAGATCAAGGAAATGGAAATAGGTGGGACTACCTCTAGTATCCTGTATAATTTTCTGTCCAAAGTAACAATAACACTATGAGGTCTAGACTCATATACAACATGAAATTTTCATAAATAAGGTTGACCCAAAAGAACATCGGAAAATTCAAGTGGGGCGATATCACACAATACCTCATCTTTGAAGGTATTGATGTTGTAGGGAAGGAGACACTATTGGTTGACGTAGAGATCACTCCCTTGGTGGAGCCAACTGATGGTGCACAATTGTGGGTGTGGTTTTGTCAGTAGATCCAACCGCTTCACAACCTCTACTAATATGAGGTTCTTGTCGCTAAAACAACCAAAGATGAAATGCAGTGGAGTACCCTTCACCGACATATGTGAATGATAGAGGCACTCACCTTCCTCTGGTTCACCAGGTTCACTGGGATGGACCTTAGTGGTAGCAAGAATGACAGTGGGTTCTGCATCAATGATCCATCTTCATTTTTCTAGTTTTGACTCAATGTCGAAGCCCACATCTGATTCAGAGGCTTTCACCTTGGCCACCATTGACTACTTTGACAAATATTCAATGATGTTATGTCAAGCAATCTTATGAAACTCACACCACTTTTGAGTGTCTTTCTTTGTCTTCCCATTGGCCTTATCTTTTTGCAGTTTAGAATGGTTGTCATGAGGTTGTACATCCTTTATATGCCCTTTGTTCTATAGGTCGGGACCACATTTTTATTTCTTTTGTTGTGAGGGGTTCATAGACCCAAACTGTAGCATCTTTTGTTTATGCTTCTGCTCTATTTTGATAGCATATCGATAGGTCATTCCCAAGGATGAGATGTATATAAGATCCATTTCTATTTGGATATATCTATGCAGACCCTCACGGTACTTGAGCATGAGATGTTTCTCATAGTATTTGATACCTAGCTTGGTGCACAAGGTATGGAATAAATTGGTTAACACTCACACTATTGTAGATTTTAACCTTGTACAATATTTACTACAAACAATTTTTCATTAAAAGAATAGAAAAGATACAATGGAAAATACAAACATTACACAAATATTTCTCCCCTAGAAACCCAAACTGGGAAGACCAACATATTCTATATTCATTCATAGTGATACATTGTTTACAATACAATATACATATAGGAGCCAACGGCATACACAACCCTAACCCAATGACATGGATTAGTCAACAACCCTAATTCCTTAATCGAAAATAGAAAACTATCGGAAAAAGCCATGTGCCGAAAAAATGCCCAAAAATGCGATATGTTTCCCGAGGAAAAAAACAATTTATTGGGGGCGCTGCCCCCAAAACCTCACGCGAGGGGATTTCACCCCGCTACAACCCCCAACAGGGGAAACCCCCCTGTGTGGAAATAATATAACATATCCAACATTCTCCAAAGAATATAACACATACCCAACATTCTCCCACTTGTTGTTTTCTTTGCATACAGGGGGTTACAGGGTTACATAGCCAACAATCCAAGGAATTAATGCCCATGGATCCTCTACACCAAGAGAACTTCTCAGTGATCACAGATTTTGTTAATGAATCTGCAACATTATTCAAAGTGTCCACGTTCATTAACAACACTTTCTTTTCTTCAACCGTGTCTCTCACAAAGTGATATTGAATATCAGTATGCTTTTCCTTTGAATAATAATCTGGTTTCTTCACTCGAAAAATTTCACTCTAACTGTCACAATCTATCCTTATAGCTTGCTATACTAACCCAATACTTGAACACAATCTTTGTAACCATACTTCTTCCTTACTTGCATGAGTGGCTGCCATGTATTCAACTTATGTAGTTGAAAGTTCCACCACAGCCTGTCTTTTGCTCATCTAACTTATTGCTCCTCCAAATAGGTTAAACACATACCCGCTTGTAGATCTCCTATGGTCCAGATCTCTAGTGTAATATCCCTCAATAGAGCCCGAGTTGTAATTATGAATTGTAATCATGTTTATGAATTTTAATCATGTTTTGTAGGTTGGTGAGCCAAGTATTGATAAGCTGATGGGCTTATGTGTTTGTTAGGCCAGAGAGCCTAAGTGTTAAAGGCCAAGAGCTTGTTTTTGTATATGTAATTATGCATAACATTAATAAAGATTAAACGTCACTACATGCAGACTGGCCACAAAGAAAGAGTGATGGGGGACTAAGCTTCCACAAGGTGGGTAAGGGAAAGGGGGTTGAAAGGTTGGAAAGAGGGGCTAAGCTTAGGGGATTAAGTCCTTGGGAATAATAATTTATTGTTATTCCAAAGTGGTGTGAATGGTATAATTTTATCCTAACCTCCTAGAAAAGGGAATGCATACTTGATTGAGTGCATGCAGCTTCATGGGCGACATGTGTTGTCCCAAGCACATGCAATTTAACCCAAGAATTGAGTCATGATGGGGGTCATCCTCCATTCTTGTGTACGTCTGTCTGAACCGACTAGTGTTGCATTTGATCTCTACATACCCTCACGCAGCTTTGAAACCAGAAAATTGTAATGTTTTCCTGAAAAGTCGACGTATCCTCTGTCTGAATTGTCGAGTCTGTGTTTGACCTCTACGTGGATTCCTTATCACACACCCTAAAACTAGTGGAAAACCTGTGGATTGAGCCTCTCACCTGTGTACCCTGTGAGGCCAGCCTATCCTCCCTTACAGATTCGAGTCTGTAGCCGAACTATCTTTGGGTTCTTGCCTTCTATTTTTCCTAATTGGAATTGACCAATTGTTGTTGTTGTTATCCTCATGTTGCAGGATTTGGGCTGAAACTGGTTGAAGAAGTGGGTTGTCAGGACCATGGCTGAAGAGGCAGGTTTTCAAGGCTATGAGAAACTCTCTCCAGGTAAGAGAGTCTGTTGGGAATTGGTTTTCTCCGAGAGAGAGTCCAACACCAGCTACGAATCTCTGAGAATTGTTGATCTGTCCTATTTCTGAGACCCGGAGAGGGAGGTGAAGCACTGATGGATTGTGCTTGTGAATTTGTATACTCCCGGGTGGAACAAGCATGTGGGGAATGAGATTCCATGAGTAGTGGGCGTAAGAAGGTTCCTAGAGAGAATCTTTCTGGTTGCACTGTGCAGTTTCCCTGTAACCTCAGCCTAGTCTAGGATTCCCTTGCCTTGGGTGGAGCTTAGTCCCAAATCTGAGGTAACCCACTGCTAAGCATGATGAGAAGCATGGTCTAAGGATGGGAGGTTCATGGAAGGTCTGCACGTAGTTTTTGGAGTTACTACAGTTTCAAAGATAAGTATCATTATGTGTTTAATTTCAATTAAAATGCATGTCTGTGATGCTTGTAATATTATCATGTATTCTGTTGCAATGATATTTACTGTTAATTCCATTAATTCTGTATGTTAGCAACAATTATATGTTTAGTCTTTGTTAAGTCATTTAACTTAATTTAAATGCATACTACATATGTGTTATTCTGCGTAGTAGCATTTCCTGGCAGTGGGTTTGATGGCTGGGGATGTTACAATATGGTATCAGAGCCCAAGGTTTCAATGCTGAGCCTAGATGATCTAGATAATTGGACACGAGGTTTCGAGAGGAAATTGTGTCTAGAGGACTAATTTTGGACCTCAGAACATTTCTAAGTCCCAAGGGGTTACTTGTCCATATTACGAAGCTCAAGAGGAGTAGTGGTAGAATAAAACCGCAGCTGATGTGGTATTTGACCACAGAAATAGAGAGCGCTCAACACTTGGGGCGTTGTAGCCATAGGATCTGTTAGGAGAAGGATAATCCTTCATGATCGTTAGATATGGTAGTTTTGCGAGGCAGTTAGCCATGGATTCTTTTGGAAATATGTAGAGTAACAGAGTTTGTTCTACATTATAGGATCTATTCAGAAGGAAGGGAAATTCAATATGACCGTGAAATTTGGAGAAGGTATAGGAGGGTTATTCTGGAAGCCCTTTAGATTTTTTCAATCAGAGAAGTGGGCTGTGCAGAGGCATAAACGCCCAAAACCCAAAACCTCGAAGTCCTGAGGGAGATATACACCGTAGATTTGGAGAAAAGAGATTGACCATTGGATCAAGAAGAAGAGCAGATTGTAATTTCAGAAGTTCCACTATTGGGATAATGAGATGTGTTGTTGCACAAACTCCCGAAGCCCAATGTTCTAAAACGAAGGAGTAGACGTGGTGGGGTCAGATGACGTTGCTAGTATTCCTCCATGTGGCATCCTATGTGAGAAGGGTTAGTGGGGCCTGAGGTTACGTAATGAAGTTAAGGTTCAGAGGACCCACAGTGGCATTGATCACAATACCTCAAGATCAACGACCAGGAGACATTGCGGGGACCCAAGTTGCATGAAAGATAATTATCCAAGGAAGTCCCACAATCCAAACCATGGTTTCTCTGAGGGGTTACATGTCAGAGTTAGGAAAATTGCAGGATGAAAGGAGGGTTACTCTAAAACCAACATTGCATGCCCCCGTAGTTGGGAAAATGTTAAGTGATGTAAGGTAATGGCATTACCTAAGGTGATGTGGAAGTGTTTGGGGTGTTCGGATGTGAAATATTCCGAAGTCTTGAAGTACCAGAACACAGACACCTGAGGCTCCATAGTGAGTGTTAGCCATTGGATGTTGGGTAGACATGGATGGTTGATCCACCCTATGTCGCGATTTCGTTAGTCTAGAATTCAGGAAGTTGTTGTGAAGTTCTTTGAAACTTCCTGAAACGCAAAGTCGCGAAGTGCCCTTTTTTCTAAGCGAGTGGCCATGACTCACGATAACCTGGGTTGGGGATTAAGAGAGAAGGGGATAGATATTGAGGGACTATTACAAAGATGAGCAGAGCTTGGAAAATTCATGAAATTTGAACGTTTTATTAATTTAAATTTGTTTATGAATGTTGTGGGATTTGTTAAGGAATAATGGCCTAACAAATTTCAGTTGTCTGCACATTGTGTTTTCATAAGTTTAGTGAGTGCCATAACCGATTAGAATTTCCACTGAGTGCAAAAGAAATGGAGGAGACACATAATGCTTCTAGTTCAGAGAATGAAGCTAAAGGGATGGATGTTCATTTGGGAGTTGAAGGGTCAAACTCCAATGGGCATGGAGAAGAGATAGATAAGGAAGGGCATATGATGAAAATCATTGAAATATTACAGAAAGATGCCTAGGTTCATCGAGCAGATAGAAAGAATATTATGAAAGCTAAGGAACAATAGGGATAATTCAACTTAAAGTTGATGAAAAGTCTAGAGAGAATAGAAAAGAAGTTGGACTCTAACAAAATAGGGAGTCACCTGACTTTTGAGGGAAGAAGATCAAGGAGTGTTGGTAAACACCATCATCACTCCCAATGTCACTCCAAGAGAAGGGAACACAGTAGTTCAAGCCCATATCCTATTATAAATCATAGGAGATCTGGAGTGGATGAAATGAAGGGAGAAATGAGCAAGATTAAGGCTCCAACATTTGATGGAGAACACAAGAAGGAGGAATATGTCGAAACATGGTTGCTTGGCATGAGGAAATACTTCCAACTGCAAAATTATTCCTCTCATGCAGAAGGAAGAATTGCAATGTATCAACTAAAAGGAAAGGCATCCATGTGGTGGGATCAACTTGTGCAGGTACAACACATTAGAGTGAAAGATATCACTTGGAAAGAATTCAATAGTTATTTATAGAGTAATTACTTGACTAAAAGATACTATGACAAAAAGATGAAAGAGTTCTTTGAACTCAAGATGGGCAACATGACCATTGATGAATATGAATGAAGATTTTTGGAATTACTGAAGTATGTTTTGTTCATTAAAGATGAGACTGTCAAGATTAAGAGGTATCTAAGTGGATTTCCACCTTCCATTGGGGATACGATTCAATATGATGACACTAAGACTATGAAAGAAATGATAAGAAGAGTGAAATTCCTATATGAGCAACAAAGAGAAAAGCCTACATTTCAAAAGGATTGGGATGACCAGGAGAAGTTTAAGAAAGAGTAGAGGCAGAAGGGAAGCAAACCTCCCTTTTTCAGAAACATTCCTCAAGGAAAACCATCATTTAGAGAGCTGAGAATGGCTGATGTAGGGTGAAAAAGGCTAAGGCAGACACCCATTCAGTGTTGGGGCTGTCAGGGAAACCATAAGTACAAAGATTGTCACCACAAAAATGGAAAAGTGAGATTTGTCCATAATGTTCAGCAGGCTGAAACAATGGAGGACATGAGAAGTAGAATTCCAAGGATCTACACAGCCTTGGACAACAAGAAAGTTGAATATCAGTTGCACACAATTGAAGTGGAAGGTATGATTAACAACCAACCATTTACTATTTTAATTGATTCAGGGGCTAGCCATAGTTATATAGATCCTAGAGTGGTGAAAAGTTTTCATTTGTCGAGAAGAAAACATGAAAAGTCTTGGTTACTGCAGCTGGATAGAGGAACCAAGAGAAAAGTCATGTAGTTAGTTAAGTCTTATCTAGTGGACATGAATGGATTAAGCACAAAGGATGAATTGAATGTTCTTCTTTTAGGTTCTCATGACCATCTAATTGGGATGGACCAGTTGGACCAACACCATGCCATATTGAACTATTGTAACAAGGTATTCACTTTCCTGGATGAGGAAGGGAATCATAAAACAGTCCAAGGAATTCCTAGAGTTGTTGCTATCACAAAAATATTAACAATGAAGTTGAAGAAGTGCTATAGAAAAGGATGTCAATTATTTGCAGGCCATGTGGAGGAAACATCTAAGGATAAGGTTTCTAATATTGGAGATCATTCAGTACTAAAATAGATTGAATATGTATTTCAGGAGGTACCCAGACTACTCCCAAAGAGAGATATTGATTTCTTTGTAAACTTGATGCTTGGAGTAGCTCCAGTGTCAAAAGCTACTTACAGAATGAGTATGCGAGAGCTGAAAGAACTGAAATTGAAACTTGAATAGATTCTGAAGAAGGGGTATATACAACCAAGAGTGTCACCTTGGGGTGCCTCGGTCATGTTCGTGAAGAAGAAGGATGGGACGTTGAGATTGTGTAACAATTTCAAACAATTGAACAAAGTAACTCTAAAGAACAAATATCCTCTGCCGAGGATTGATGACCTCTTTGATCAGTTGAAGGATGTGAAGATATTTTCAAATATATATCTTAGGTCTAGATATCACCAGGTAAGGATAAAGGATGAAGACATCAAGAAGACCACCTTTAGAACAAGGTATGGTCATTATAAATTCATAGTGGTGCCTTTTGGGTTGTCAAATGCACTCGCTATTTTTATGTGCCTAATGAATGGTGTATTCAGGGAGTATCTAAACAAATTTGTTATAGTTTTCCTGGATAAAATTATAGTTTATTCCATGTGGGAGGAAGAGAATGAATGACATATGAGAATGGTGTTTCAGGTGCAAAGAGAGCACCAACTATATGCCAAGTTGAGAAAGTGCTCACTTTATCAGGAGAAGATCCATTACTTGGGGCATATTATTTCGAAGGATGGGATAGTTGTAGATCTTGAGAAGATTGAGGCCATCAGAGAATGGTCTACACAAAAGAATGTGATGGAAGTCATATCCTTTATGGGTCTAGATGGTTATTACAAAAAATTTATCGCATGGTTCTCGAGGATACCTCACCCTATCACTTCCTTGCAAAGGAAGGAGAAGAAATTTCAGTGGACAGAGGATTGTGAGAAAAGATTTCAGCAATTGAAGCAACTGTTAACCAATGCTCCAATCCTGAGGATTAAAAATCCAAATGAATAATTTGTAGTGTGTACAGATGCATGCAAAGAAGGACTGGGAGGAGTCCTCAGTCAGAATGGATTTGTAATTTGTTATGAATCCAAAAAGTTGAAAGATCACGAAAGGAACTATGCAACTCATGATTTGGAGTTGGCAACCATAGTACACACTCTAAAAAAGTGGAGGCATTACTTCATGGGAAGGAAGTTCAAACTGAGGACAGACCATAATGTTCTAAAGTATTTGTTTGATCAACGAACCTTGAACACTAGACCAAGTAGGTGGTTGGAGTTTCTCTGCGAGTACGATTTTGATATCAAGCATATCAAAGGGAAAGAGAATAAAGTGGTTGATGCACTCAGCAGGAGAGTGCATGAATTACATGCTACAACCATTAACATGTATAGAATTGATATTAAAAGAAGAATTTCAGAGGCCGCAAATACAGATTTGCAGTACAGGGATTTGGTAGCAAAGCTACAGTAAGGTAATATGCCACAGAAAGTGGAGAATTATAAATTGGAAACCGACAGAACACTTATGTACAAGAAATTTTTTTATGTACATAATGTCTAGGACTTGAAACTTATGATTTTGAATGAAATGCATAATGTGCCTTATGCTGGGCACCCTGGATATCAGAAAACTATGGCAACAATCAAGAGCCATTACTTTTGGCTAGGTATGAAGAAAGATATTGTTGAATACATCTCCAGATGTATGGAGTGTTAGAAGGTTAAAGCTAAGCATAGACACCTAGCAGGGTTGCTACAACCTTTACCTATTCCTGAGTGGAAGTGGGAGGTACTGACAATGAATTTCATCACAGGATTGCCTAGAACAGGCAAGCAACATGACTCAATCATGGTGGTGGTGGAAAAGCTTAGAAAATATGCCCATTTCATTCCATTAAACACTACTCAAAAGGCAATGTATATTGCCGACATATTTATGAAGGAAGTGGCATGATTGCATGAGATTCCCAAGAAAATTGTGTCTGCCAGAGACCCAAAATTTACCTTGAATTTATGGAAAGGGTTATTCAAGGGGTTTAGAATGAATCTAAACTTCAGTACATCCTAACATCTTGAGTCTTTTGGACAGACAAAGTGGGTGAATCGAGTAATAGAATACATACTGAGGATGTATGTGATGGACAAACCATTGAAATGGGAAGACTACCTACATTTGGTAGAATTCGCCTACAACAATGGATTTCAGGCATCATTGAAGATGATACCATTTGAAGAACTTTATGCAAGAAAGTGAAATACTCTAGTAAGAGGGGATAATCTAGTTGATAGGGAAGTAGTTGGGCCAGAGTTGCTCAAGGAAATGGAAGAACATATGCTAAAAATTAAGCAAAATTTGAAAGCTTCCCAAGACATGCATAAAAGTTATGCTGATAAAAACAGAACCCACAAAGAATTTAAAGTGGGCGAACATGTTTTCATGAAATTGGATGTCAATAGAATTTCCCTAAAGCTGGGAATCTACACCATGTTGGTAGCCAGATTTTGTGGTCCATTTGAAATCCTAGAAAGGATTGGGCCAGTTTCATATATGCTTTCATTACCTGCATCCATGACTGTACATAATGTGTTTCATGCTTCATTGATTAAGAAATATATACCTGATGCTAATCATGTAATTGACTGGAATGTGATTCAGGTGGAGCAAAAAGATGTCCTGCAAGTGCATCTTGTGCGCATATTGGATAGGAAAAGCAAACAACTCCGAAATCGAGCGATAGGGCTTGCAAAGGTTTAGTGGAACTGGTACGGTCCCGAGGATGCGACATGGGAGCATGCGGATTATATGTGGGCAGAATACCTGCATCTTTTTGAAGATTTTGAAAATCTTGTTGATGCTGTGTAAAATTTGAACTGAGGATAGTGCAAAAATAAAGGGAGGGGATTGTAATATCCCTCGGTAGAGCCCTAGTTGTAATTATGAATTGTAATCTTGTTTATGAATTGTAGTTTTAAACTCCTCACCCTAGTTTTAAACTCCTCACCCTATCCTTTTCATATTATAAAAGGAGAAGATTTCTCATGGGAAAAGTTATCTTGGGGAAAGTTGGCTAGCTTTTGGAGTTGGAAAGTTCTTGAGTTTTGTAGCTTGGAGTTTTTGGATATTGTATGTTGGCTTTGATATTTTCTTTGTCAATATAGATTGTTGATCTTAGAATCCATGGAGCAGAAGTGTGTGGGAAGAAAGGAAATGTTGGAAGGAACCTGACAACATCAAGGCATCTAGTTGTATCTTTCTTCCACATTCATTAATACAGTGATATATTTATTTCCCATAAAATTGGTCTTATTTTATTATATGACTTCTTGATCACATACATAGGTTTTGTTGAGTATACATTGTTTCTTTCACTTCGTTGGCTTATGTCTTTTTATAGGTTCAACATCCCATAATACTTGGAATGGAGGGAGGATGAAACTAGTGAGGACAAACAACATTCAAAAGGTATGTCATTTATCTCTTGTTAGTTAGTACACTTTATAATAAAATCTTAAGGAAAGTTTTATATGTTGTCTTGTTTTCTTCTAGTTTCAGGATGAAACTAGGGAGATTAGCTTGTGTCCGCACTTACCGATTAGTCCAATAACAAAGTTGGATACTCCACTGGGCAACAAATTGTTTTCCTAGTTTGTCTTTCTTTATTTCTTTGATTCCTTGGGTTTTTCTTTCTGAGTCATTAGGAGATCCATCTTGATTCTCTGACTATTTAATTTCACTGAAAATCCTTCTTGTTTTTTATTTTTTCCATTTTTTCCTTTGATTGTCGCACCTTACTTTGAGAGATAGTGAGATGATCTAGGATCGACACTCCCTACATTTTTACACGGTACGACGTCTTCACACTCTATTTTTTCTCTAGCCTGCAATGATCAAGGATCGTCACGTTGCGTTAGTATACAGCCTCCGATGATTGTGAAAAAAACTGATTTTTGATGGTTTTTCTTACCTAGATCTTAGACATGGTTTTGGGGTGATTTGTTGGGTCTGATTACAGTCTTCTTGAAAACTTTGAATCTTATTTTAGCTATATTTGAAACAATTTTTTTTTTCTCGCTTTTCACTAGATTGGAGGAATCCTTGCTTTTGGAGTAGCAAAATTGCATGGTTTTTGGCATTTTTGGCATTTTTGGGGGGGCCAAGAATCGTGTTTTGGTGTATAGTCTCTTTGGCTCATTTATTGATGATTTTGATATTTATGAGTTTAATAAAATCTCGGGACATTGTGCATCTGGGAATGATAAACATTTTCTCCTTCTCGTAATATAGCTTTCATCAAAGTGAAATATTTTCATTCTCATTTCTTCACATTGTTTAGAGTCGGTCAAAACATCATTTAGTCCACATGATTTTTCCTCTTAAGTAAAAAAAATCCTTAAAATAAAGTGCTTATAAAAATGGATTAAGCATTTTTATATTTTCTAGTAGCAAACCTACATTAGCTTAGGGTGTAGGGCTTTGGAAAAGGTGTGAAAGATAACTTTCCAAAGATGTAAACAAACATAGTATCTTGTGATAGAGAGAGTTCAAATCCACTTGCTACATTTTGTCCTGGGAAGCCCTTTTAACACAAGGGTCAATCATGAGGTCACATTAGGACTGGCAGAGTTACTCACCCTTTTTTGTCGGTCTTAGTGCAGAGATTGCGTGTATTATTGAGGGTCACTTGAGAAGAAAATCTTGTGGGGGCCTTCTTGAGTTGATTTTGGGCTAGATACCCTGCCTTTGTGTGTGGATCAGACTGTCGACTATTTCCCCAGGCATCATTGTCATAACTGGTAACCTTAGTAGCATATATCTTTAGGGTCTTTACATGAGGTGAATGTGGAGGGGCAAGTCTTCACTGTACCTGGAATCGATGTTGGCGAAAATCACTCGAGATCCTTGGAGGGTATACCCATGATTATGTCTGGGAGCTTGCACTGGGGTGTAATTCCATTAAGCAAGTCGTCAACGTAACTTTTCCACTGGCTATATCTCAACCCCTTCTTACGTTGTTCCTGCGATGTTGGATTTCATCACCAACTAGTGTGTTCATTGTGAGAAGGTTTTGTTTGTTTGCTTGCTTCCTATATTTTTAGCATGTGTTGCTTATTTTTCCTAGAATACTCTAGGTTGGATATGTGTTTAATGGCGTTAGTTCCTAGAATGACCAATGAAGCAATCCCTGCTCTGGTGGAACCTTTTGTTTTTCCTTCTTACAAAAACGTTGGTGCTCCTTACATCACTACTTTGAGCCTTCCAGGTCTCACAATTGGATTGTTGGTATGGTTGTTTTCCACTCCGATAATCCCAAATGTTGCAAGTGCTTAGTTTGTAAGCACTTCCCCCTAACATAATCAACCTTATGTTGATCCTTCTCTTCTTCACCAGTAAGATCTTCTTTTCCTTCTTCACTTGCAAGTTATTCTTCTGTTTCATCTTCTTCACCTAGTGAAAGCTATGAAGCCAGTAACCCAGTGGATAAGAAGAGTAAGAAAAAGAATATTAAGAAGAAGAAAAATAAGCAAGGGTCCAAACTTCCAACCACTTCCAAACATGTTGGAAAACCACCAGTTACTAATAATCATGTTGAGAGTATTGATGATGCCAAGATCACCCAAACCACCCATAAGCCCAAGTATCCTTGCAGGATTTGTAAGGGTAGGCATATTATTAAGGATTGCCTTGGTCTATCCAAGGTTATAGAAGCATGGTCTACATGCCCTTGTCAACCCATGTCATCAGCCTCTAAACAACATGCTAATGACCTCCCGTCAACTAGTCAGGATACTCTTGGGAAGGATAAAAGTAGAGTCAAGCTTCCATGTATGTTATGCAGAGGGAGTCATAAAAATCACCTTTCCCTTGTATGGATGAAGCCTCAAAATTACTGAAAGATACGATTGTTTCCCAACCTCAACATGTAGTTGCTTATCACAAGATTACTCTCAACCCACCTATAGTTGATGGAATGATCAATCCGGTCCCTTCATCGACTAGTCTGGTTGATCAGGTAGTCAATATGGTCACATCCTTAGTTGAACCAGTTGACAAAGTGGTCGATCCAATCCCATCATTGGTCAATCCCACTCTCCCGATAGAGAGTGCAACCCAAGAGGTCAATCTATTTCCACCCGCCAACCCCATTCTCCCCTTGGAGAATGCAACTCAAGTGGTCGATATGATGTCGTCATCGGTCGATCCTACTCTCCTGCTAGAGAGTAAACTTGATGCTACCCACATTTTTCTCGTTGATACAGAATCTAACGTTCTAGGGGATATTCCTCCTTCTCCTGTGGAACCCTCTCCAAGTAACGAAGCCATCCTTTTTGATTGGGGTACGCTAACTGGACCTCATCTTCCCTCTCACATTCCTTTCAATATTACAATATAGGTTTGCAGTTGGTACGTTCCTTAGACGTCAATACATGAAGGTGTGTCCATTAGTATTTTGTTCTCTATTGCTTGGAAAGCTTTGGGTTATCCTCAACTTGTTCCCATTACGTAGAATCTGTTAGCTTTTAACAGAAGAACCAATCAACCTTTAGGGACCCTTCTTCAGTTTCTCATAACTTTGGGAGGGAAAATTGTCTTTATTGATGTTATGGTAGTCCAAGACCCCTTGGATTTCAATTTACTCCTTGGGTGAGATTATCTCTATGCCATGAAAGTTATAGTGTCCACTCTTTTTCTTGTGATATCTTTCCCTCATGATGGAAGAATTGTAGTTATTGATCAACTTTAGTTCGTTGGCCCTAGCTTGACCATCAAATAAATGAAATCCCTAAACAGTTCTTATATCCAGACAATATATCCCCTGCCATAGGTCAATTATGTAGCGTTGTCTCCCATGATTTCAACTACCGATGTAGATGAGCCTCTCACTATATGCTCAATCTCTTATGACTTGGATCCGGTAGTTGACATGGTGATGTCTTCGGTAGGGATATTGGAGCATGACCTACTTACCCCTATCGCGACCCTTGACATATGTTCCTTCTAGAGCATGTTTCTTCTGTCAAGTGAAGATCTCTTGGAGGCCATGACTAAGTTTTGTCCCTTGACATGGTGTCCTTCTCGAGCACTGTCCGCTTTGAAGTTGTGATCAAGAAGATAATATTTGAGCATGGTTTTCTGATTTAAATCTCATTAAAAAAAAGAAACCATCTTTGAGTATGGTTTTCTGATTTCAAGCTCATTAAAAAATGAAACCATATTTGAGCATGGTTTTCTGATTTCAAGGTCTTTAAAAAAATGAAACCAACTTTGAGCATGGTTTTTTGATTTCATGCTTATTAAAAAAATGAAACCAACTACGAGGATAGTTTTTTAATATCTATGGAAACCTCATTAAAAAATGAAATTGAGCTTATGAGAATAGTTCTTGTTTCTGTGTCAATGTCGTTAAAAAATGAAACAAAGGTCTAGGGATTGAACCTGGATTCTTGAGCATAGTTTTTCTTCTCTGTGGCAAGGTCGATAAAAATTGAAATAGATTGTTCCCCTTTTTGATTGATTCAAGTACTTCATTACATATAGTATTTGAAGATTCTTTTCATTGCCCAGTGTCGTTGGACGAATGGAAGCTTGGAGGGTAATGCTTCAGCCTCTCGACTTCATGTTGAAGTTAAAGATGCTAGTTTCTTAATCTAGGGGCTAAGTTCCAACCATCCTTGTGTTATGCATTGGAAAGTCCAAGTATAGTTTTCTATGGTTCAATCTTGTGTAAAAATGAAACACCTACCTCAAGCATAGTTTCCTTTGGTTCAAGCTTGTGTAAAAATGAAACCAGGTCCAAGCATAGGTTTGTTTAGTTTTAAGCTTGTGTAAAAATAAAATCTATACCAAGCATAGTTTCCTGTAGTTCAATATTGTGTAAAAACGAAACCAGGTACAAGCATAGTTTTGTTTAGTTTTAATCTTATGTAAAAATAAAATCTATCCCGAGCATAGTTTTGTTTTGTTTTAAGCTTGCATAAAAATGAAAAAAATCTTGAGCTTAGTATTTCTTCTTTCTCGTGCTCGTAAATACATGAGAATGTAACCGAGTAAAATTTTATCACTTTTTCAGACTCGTAACAGCTATACCTAAAAGGATCCCCCTGGAGTTCCCTTTAAGCTCTTTTAAGACTCTCTAAACATGAAAATATTTCCGAGTGATATTGTTCTTTTCCCGCTCGTTAAAGTATTTGAATAAAACATCTATTGAGCTTTAGTTTATCTCTTTTTCGGTCTCATCGGTCTACTTTACGAAAAATGACATTTTGGAGTTTCCTTTAAGTGTTTTTCAGACTCTCTAAACATGAAAATTCCCTTAGTTTTCTTCCATTGGACTCATTAAGAAAGCATCAAAAGACCCATATGGGATAGAACCACTCATTCTTAGCGTTAGTTAAACATACACCGAGGAACTTCTCCGAAGGATGAGCTTACATATAAAAGCATATGTTATCCTCCTCAAGCTTACGTAAAGATAAAGAGGTACTTGCCATAAATGGTGGGGGAAAATTTGGGAAAGAAATGTATCTAAACCTGTATTCTATGGAAGAGTCTCTTTTGAACATGACACCCTTTAACTCGCTTTGTGTCTAGGTTGAAAAACTGGCTTGTCTCTTTATCATACTCCTCTATAAGATTATAAATTGGTCTATGATCTCTGTTGTTGAGTCAGTGTTTCCAATATAGTTGTTGTGTCATCAATATGTTCAAAGAGAAGTTCAACTCGGAAAGCCTTCTATTGCATCGACCATTTCTGTAGTCCTTAAGCATTCTATTGCATCGACCATCCATGAGTCAGTCCTGAATCACTTGTTACTCTAATCTACTTCAAATATTGTTGCCCATTTCATGTCATTGATGGGGGATACATTAAGGCCCTCATGTGACGAGTCTTTTCCTATCAAATTCAACTCATTATCTAGAAATTAGAATTAGAATCTAATTGGTACCTTGGAACTTTCATGCCTTAATGGAAGGTTTCCTCTCTTTCAACAATGGGTTTTCATTATTGACCCATGATTGGGAGATTTCACCGAGTGTTTGACTTCAGCTCATAAATTCACACATGTTGGATTGTACTAGTGTACCTTGGGAGTCATTGACATTAATGGTGATTTTCAACATGTAATCAAGTGATTTCTACCATCTTCGACTTCAACAAATTTATTCACATGGTTAGATTCATACTATAGAGTGATGGAGATGAAGACCCTGGATCTTTTCTGATAGATTCAAGTTGGGTTGGAGTATATTCATATTGTACTATTGCATATATCCACAGTGTATGTCTCGTGTCTATTTTCAAATTTGATTCTTTAACACATATATCCACAGTGTATTTTTGGTCGGTACGTTCATATTTGGGTCGTAATGGCATGGATCCATAGTGTATGTTTGGTGGCCATGACCTATATTAATTGACATGGATCTTTGAATGTTGACATTTATGCTTTGAGCCATTTGTATTCTGATTATTGGGATGCCCACATCAGTGATGATATATTATTGTACTGTATTTCCTTGTTTGTTGGCAGGTTTCTGACCGATGTGTTCCTTGTTCCCTACACACACTCGACAAATTATTTTAGCTATCACTCTATTATAAATTCATACTTTGGGAGGATCACTATTACACATTATTTTCTTCACCCCTATGACCAGTAATGATGTAAACCTATCCTTTTTCTTTAGAAGGATCAACGACCTTAATCCTTGAAGAAGAATGAAGATACTTTTCCCTAGAGAGATGAAATTATACTTTTCCTTTGTCAAAAAACTTATAAAGAGGGATCACTGCACCTTTCTTAGTGTTAAGGGTGAAATGATATGGGATCGTCACAGGTTGCACCACAGTGGCCTATGAATTCATCACAATTTTCTCAGTGTTAAGGGTGAGACAATTTTCGTACGAAGGAAAAAGAGGAATTTCTCAAAATTTCTAGAATAGAAGCTTCGAGGGTGAGGTGGCCTCCGATTGGTTTGGATCTAAGTTGTGTCCCTGCTCTCATGGGATCATCCTAACCTCATCACCCTATCCTTTTTAGCTTATAAAAGGAGAAGATTTCTCATGGGAAAAGTTAGCTTGGGGAAAGTTGGCTAGCTTTTGGAGTTGGAAAGTTCTTGAGTTTTCTAGCTTGGAGTTTTTGGAGCTTGTGTGTTGGTTTTGAGATTTTCTTTGTCAAGATAGATTGTTGATCTCAAAATTCGTGGAGCAGAATTGTGTGGGAATCAAGGAACTATTGAAATGACCTTGAAAACATCAAGGCATCTGGTTGTATCTTTCTTCCACATTCTTTAATACAATGATATATTTCTTTCCCATAAAATTGGTCCTATTTTATTGTATGACTCCTTGATCACATACATAGGTTTTTTTGAGTATACATTATTTCTTTCACTTCGTTGGATTGTGTTTTTTTATAGCTTCAACATCCCATAATCCTTGGAACATAGTGAGGATGACACTAGCAAGGAAAAACGACATTTAAAAGGTATGCCATTTATATCTTGTTAGTTATTACACTTGATAATTAAAACTTAGGGAACATTTTATATTTTGTCTTGTTTTGTTCTAGTTTCGGGATGAAACTAGGGAGATTAGTTTATGTCTTCACTTACTGATTAATACGATAACACTTACCATTGTATTGAAGGCATTCAAATGCTCTACCACTGAGTCGCCATCTCTCATCCTCAGGTTATATAACTTCTTTCTCAGGAATAGTTTATTTACTAGGGAATTAGATTGATACAACTTCCCCAACTTATCTCATAAATCCTTGGCTATAGTTTCCTCTAACACATTCAGTAATACTGAACCTGAGAGACACAGTTAGATTGTGCTCTTTTCCTCCTGATCCAACTTTTTCGAGTCATCTTCTTAAGTTCCTGTAGGTGCAGTACCTGGATCTACCATGATCCACTGATCTCTATCCACCAACATATCTTCCATCTTGAGCTTAAACATGTAAAAAAATTTCGCATTAAAATTCTCGATCTCTATTTTTGAATTGCCCACCATTTCTTTTCACCTGAAAAATCAATACCACATATCTCCCACTGTAACAAGGCTTTTCACACTACTGAGCCAAAACCTTGACCAAAAAGATGTCCCCTTGAAGCCAACAAATCTATGATACCAAATGTAGATTTTAACCTTGTACAATATTTACTGCAAACAAATTTTCAATAAAAGAAAAGAAAAGATACAATGGAAAATATGAACATTACACAAATATTTTTCCCCTGGAAACACAAACCGGGAAAAACAACATATTATATATTCATTCATAGTGATACATTATTTACAATACAATATACATATAAGAGATAGCTACATCCAAAACCCTAACCCAATGACCTGGATTAGTCAACAAACTTAATTCCTTAACTGAAAATAGAAAACCATCGGCAAAAACCATTTGCCAAAAAAAAACCCAAAAATGTGACACGTTTCTCGAGGAATTTTTTTTTCTTGGGGGCACTTACCCCAAACCCCCATGCAGGGGGATATCACCCCCCTGAACCCACCAAAGGGGGGCCTAGAAGCCCCCCCTCAAACCCCCCATGTAGACAAAGAATAGAACATATCCAACAAATATTTGGTCCCTTTTCTGCCGTAGTGTGTCTCATCTTGTATATAAGTCCTCATAACTTCCAACATGGTAGTATTTATCCTTAATAACATTCCTGAAAAAACCCCAAGTGGGTGAGACTACAAATAATGTAGATACCTCTATCTCCTTTTGCTCACATAAATTCTCCCACCAATCTTTGACACATGGAACATCCTTAAGGAGCACAAATGTAATCTTTTCCCTATCGGAAAAGTTATGGAGAAAAAATACCCTTCTAGAAGGTTTAAATACTTTTCTATGAAATATGAATCTATTTGACCTTAAAATATAGGAATATCAAAATTGATTTGTACCTTGAAGGGGGCAGTGCCTTTGCTCGAGGAATATGCATCATCTGTTGGCAGTCATCAAAGGATTTTCATAAAATTATCCATGATCTCATTCCTCTGTTGCAAGAAGGATTCCTAGAGAAAAAAATTAAAGGGATATACTTCCCCATCATCGCTCTTTTCTTTATGCATGGGTGACCATTGATTTGGGTGAGGTAGATCTTGCAAAGGCTCAATTGGTTTGAGTCCCAACCACCTATACCCTGACCTCATTGGGGACATGCACAGAGAAACAAACGAAGCGAAGACCACTTTGATACCATCGATCCAGATCTATGAGTGGAATAAAATGAAACATAGACCTATAACACTAATATAAATATAGACAAAACAGTAACAAAGATATAGTGAAACTTAAATTCTATGCAATAAAGAAATCTGTTGAATTGGAAAATGAAGAAGGAAACAATCTTGCTCGAATGGTGGTAACTATTCTGCGAGAAGAGATGTGGCAGCTACACACATTCACATGAGCCCCTTACAATGAGGATTCTAGGCATTTTTAGCATCAAGAAATAATAATAAAACCCTAGACATCCAAAAACCTAACCCTAGGAGATGAAGTGACAAAAGTTATGTGGGCCCCGATGGGTTAAGTTGGTACATCAACTTCCTAGGGTCGTAACTTTTTCATACAATTGCCATTTTATGCGCACGATAGCTCGTTAGAAATGTCTATTCGAGGACTACATATTATGCCATAACACACTGGCTTAGCTTTTAGTGTGAGTGTCTCAGGCCCAAAAAATGTTGTTTAGGGCCTCAAAACACCCCAAAAGTTTAGGACCCGAAAAGTAGAAAAAACTACCAAGATGAAAACTATATGTGAGCTAGTTGAAAGAGGTGGGTGGCCATGGGTATCCACCTAGATCAATATAATATTAGGATTAATAAAATGGGAGAGAACGCTTGGTGGAGCATTTATTAACTAGTTAAACATAAGCAAAATGTGTTAATTGAGATTTATTAATTTTGATACATTTAGAATTAGATTAAAGTGGAGAGAATGGTTGGTGGAGCACTAATTACTTGGATAAAAATAAATAAAATAGATCAAATGAAAATTTATTGAGTTAATTAGATTAAACACATTGACAAAGTGCAATTTTATCTTCTTTGGCATAGTTGGTATTTTCAAACTTAATCACTCTCTGTAATCCCTATTTCTATGTTAATAGAATACGCGTCCACATAGGGATACATTTCTACAAGTTTGTCTATGTGTTATCATTCATTCTCTTTCATTCAAACCACTTCCTTCATTGTGGTATATCAAAGTGGTGACTTCATTTTTTAACAAGATAAAGTTCAACCTATTTTTTTTTAAATTATGGTTATTCAAGTCATCTTAAAATAGATCAAAACCCCAAGAGAAAAGTTCCATGGTATTAATGATGTGTATAGTAAGAAAATACAATAGTTTATATGTGAGGGTATATTTACACTATGCATATTGTTTTCTCAATGTTTAGTCCTCATGGTGCCTACAACCCATTCTCCAAACTATTGTGGTTTCTACTTCACATTATTATTGTTTGGTTCCATCACATTGTTTTTTCTAAATTGTTACAACTCCATATGCATGTATAAAAGAGTAATAATGTGGGTAAGTTTGTATTAGAATTTTTTTAATTATTTGGTTAAGTATATATACCTACACTCATTCAAAGAAGAGCTTGGAAGTGGCATCCATTGTGATGCTCTTCTTGTACGTGGTCATAATCGCCATCTTGAAAAATCAATCAACTACCACAAAAACATAGACGTTTCCATGCTTGGTTGAAGGAAGGCTCAACATGTAGTCAATCAAGATGGATTACTAGGGCATGCCTAGAGTAGGAAGAGGGGTGTACATGCATTCTTTCTTAATGTATGGTTTGGAAATGGCGCAGGCAGTGCATGTCCCTGCTAACATCCTATTGAAATTTTGACCAATATAAATGTTGTTGCAACACTACCACTGTCGTTTCTATGCCAAATTGTGATGCCACCCGACTGTAGTGATATTCCCAAATAATCTTTTCTCGCATGCTTGATGAGATGTAGAGATGGCCTAGATGAATCAACAACCCATCCTAAAGATGGAAATCAGTGAAAAATGTGTTTGTGCGCAACATACTGTAGGTAGTTTTGAAGTCAGGATTGCTCTTGTAGAGTTGGGGCCACCCCAAGGTCTCATTTCTGCAGAAGTGTAGAACCATGGTTAATGATGCAACTGGAAGTCAACTAAGGAAATCAACAACATGGTTGGTGCTCCGTGTCTTATACTTTATATTGAGATGGAACTGCTACAAGTATGCGGACCACTTCTAACGGAGGTCATTCTACAATTTTCCTTGTGTCTACATGAACTGCAAAGGCTTATGATTAGTGTGGATGACGGTATCCTTCCCAAGAATGTAATTCCTTCACTAGCGGGAGGCTTGTACAATGGAGTACATTTATTTTTCATAAGTGGGGTACTTACAGATGATATATGATAGTGTCTCACTATGATAGGCCACGTGATGTACATGATGAGTGAGAACTGTTCCCACAAGATAGTACAAAGCATCTACTTCAATCTCAAAAGGCTATTGTAGGTCAGGTAATGAGAGAATCAAAACTGATCAGAAGCATTTCTTCAAATCATTGAACGTTTTCTGTGGTGACTGGCTCCACATGAAATTTTTCTTTCCTCCACCCTTGGTCACTTGGATAAGGTCCCATGCAATGTGGGAGAATCCCAACATGAACCTGCAATAGAAATTGGCAAGGCCTAAGAACCTCCAAAGCTCAGTGAGTGTGGTCGGGTCCGACTAGTCAGGAATGACCTAGCTATTTGCTAGATCAACATGCACCACATGGTCATCAACAATGTAGCCTAGGTAATGAACCTTTTTCATGCTAAAGGAGCATTTTTCCAAATTTTCATATAGCTTGTATTGCCACAAAGTGTGAAGAACCTATGGAATATGATGCAAATGTTCCACCCAACTCTTGTTGGAGATGAGGAAGTCATCCAAATACATCACCACAAAATAATTGGTGAAAATCCACAAGATATCATCCATCATACTCATGAAAGTTGTTGGGGAATTTGTCAAGATGAAGAGCATGACCAACCATTCAAAATGACCTTCTTTGGACTTGAAGGTAGTCTTCCATACATCAGTCTACTCTATTGGGACATGGTGGTAGCCAGACTTCAAATCAATCTTACTAAAGTATTTATCCCCCTTGAGCTGGTCAACGAGATCATCAATTTGATAAACTGGGTATTGGTTCATAACTGTGATTTTATTTAGGACCCTATAATTGGTGAAGAGTTTCCAGGTCCCGTCTTTCTTCTACACAAGCATGATTGAGCTTCCATAAGGTGATGAGCTTGGTCAGATATGCATCGTTTCGAGTAGATCTTAGATCTGGTGCTTGATTTCCTCATTTTATGACATAGAGAGATGATAGATTGGCCCATTGGGTATCTTTGCATTGGGGGCTAGATCGATTGAGTGCTTGAATTGACAGTGCAAAGGTACCCCAGTGTGTGAGAGATGATGTCTTTGTATTAATCCATGAAATTATCCACTTTCTTCTGTTGTGTGGAGAGACCTACCACAAAGGCCATGGATGTGGCTGCAACCTTTCACTCACTTTGCGTGCAAATCACGAAGAATAAAAACTTCTTAGTTTGAGCGATGACCTTCCTGCATTTCTTGGTAAATATCAAGGAAATGACAATAGGTGGGACTACCTTGGGTATCTTGTATAATTTCTTGTCCAAAGTAACAATAACACTACAAGGCATAGAATCATATAAAACATGATGTTGCCATAAATAAGGTTGACCCAAAAGAAAATAAAAAACTTCAAGTGGGTTGACATCACATACAACCTCATATTTTAAGGGTTTGTGTCATGTTGACAAGGCAACACTATTGGTTGAATAAGAAATCACTCCCTTGGAGGAGCCAATCGATGGTGTATGGATGTCAACATGGTGTTGTCGGTAGAGAAAACCAGTTGACGACCTCTGCTAAGATGAGGTTTTTGTGGCTACCAATATCAATGATGAAGTGAAATGGAGTACCCTTTACCCACATATGTGAATGAAAGAGGAGATCACCTTCCTTTGGTTCATTAGGTTCACCAGGATGAACCTTGGTGGTAGCAACGATGACATTGGATTCTATGTCAATGATCCATCTCCCTTTTTATATTTCTAACTCAAAGTCAGAGCCCACGTTTGATTCAGAGGATTTCACCTCAGCCACCATTGACTACTTTGAGTGAAATTCAATGGTGTTATTCCATGGGATCTTATGGAACTCACACCACTTCCCAATGTATTTCTTTTTCTTCCCATTGTCCTTACTTGTTTTCAGTTTAGACTAGCTTTTCATGAGGCTATCCATCCTTTCTCTACCCTTTTTTCTTTGGGTTGGGGATGACTTTTCCCTTATTCTACTGTGAGGGGTTCACAAACCCAAACTATAATGTATTTTCCTTAAGCTTTGACTTGATTTTCACAACATATCAATAGGCCTCACCCAAGGATGAGATGTCCAAAAACTCCATTTCTATATTGATGTATCTATGCAGACTGTCGCGGTACTTGAGCACTAGATATTGCTCAGAGTATTTGATACCCAGTTTGGTGCATGAGGTATGAAAGACATTGGTGAACTTTGGAATTGTTTGGTCCCTTTCCTACTACAGCGTGGTCCATCTTCTATATAAGTCATCATAACTTCCAACATGGCAGTGCTATTCCTTAATAACATGCCTAAAAGAACCCCAAGTTGGTGCAAATACAAATAATTTAGATCCCTCTATTTCCTTTTTCTCACAAAAAGTCTCCCACCAATCTTTGACATGGGGGACAACCTTACGGACCACACATGTAATATTTTCTCTATTGATGATCCGAAATCGGATTTAGAAGCCTGACAGGGCTTGAAAAATGCTCAAAAATGAAAGTGCTCCGAATCCAATGAAACCTGTGCCATTATGTCTGTCTCGTCTTTCTGATTCCAGTGGTATATTTACTTTGTCAAACGGATTCCGTATGGAGAAGATATCACATTCTGTCCGAAAAGTCAAACAGGCAAAAAAAAAAAAAAAATTTGCTGACTGTGCAGTCCATATAGTCCATACGGACACTCATGTGGCATGTCCGTACAGATGACATGTGGCATGTTCGTACGCTGACATGGAAAGTTCGTACATGTGACACGTGGCAGGTCCATACAGAGACACGTGGCAGCCTCGGGTAGTGACACGTGGCAGGCAGATTTGCACTTTTTGGTGCACAGTTGGCCCAATCCGAAGGTGACACGTGTCACCACTGGAAGGGTGACATGTGGCATGGATGATGTCAGCATATGACATGGAGACCGTACTATGACATGGCTTGAATGACGTGGCAGGTGACAGAGCGTACAACAGCGATGCGTGGCAGATGACTTGGACGAATTGGCAAGCGACACGTGTCGGTTTGTGATCAACTGACAATTGGGCGAATGTTATTATGACACGTGGCATCATTTTGTGAATGGTAAGGTGCCACATGGCCGAGTCATAGGATGCCATGTGGCACCCCTATATTGGCTAATGGCTCGTTATATAAAATGTATGCGGAATCCACCGGGTTTGAACCGTGGACCTCCCCCACCGACGCAGCGATTTAACAAAGTCTGCCCGACCATTGTGTCCTTGCACTGTTGCTTACCACATAACATTTTGGATTGTATTTAAATTTGGTTATGTATGTGTTGGCACAGGGGTCGGGCCGGGGCTATGTGTTGGCGCAGGGGTCGAGCCGGGGCTTAGCCCCGGCCCGTGGTCGTGTGTTTATTACATATGACCCCGTTTTTATGTATATATACGGGGAGCGCAGGGGGGGGGTAAAGAAATGTTAACCCATGGTTTTTATGCCATGTGACCACCATTTGTGTGTGTTTTGTAATGAGGATAAGCCCACGGTTCTGTCCATATGCAATGCGACTGGTGCTAGCGCGAAAGGGGTGGCCCGTGCTTAGCCTTTGGGCTAGCGCGTGGCCACATGAAGCCATGTGACCATTCAAAGGGAGCGCGCGCCAAGACTTGGGGGATGAAGCCCATATTTTAACTATTTTATAGTTATAAAGTGGGTTTTCTAACCACTTTTTGGGTTTTTAAATGTAATTAGCCCATTTTTAATGTAATTACTCCATTTTTGGGAGTTATTGGGCAGTTTTGGAGCCTAAATTCGTGGAGGAAGTTGGAG
>ML777548.1:1322931-1346117 GCA_009831015.1 Picea engelmannii
CTAAGGATTTCATTTAGAATTTGTGTTAGGTGATTTATATGTACTAAAAAAGACACTAAACTACCCTCAATTAAATTGTCAACCCTAGGTAAGTAAACTTAGAGTTGTAGAAAAATATATGGAAAAGGTAAAAGATTGGTAGTAGTATAGTCTAACTAATGAAAGCAACTATCTAAGGCTAATGTACTCAAGCAAACCTATCTAATGAGCAAACCCTACTAAGAAAATTGAAACTAGGTAACCTAAGTACTTTTGGGCCTAGGATTGATGGATAGTTCCTAAGAAAGCAAGTAAAAACCCTATTTAAAGCATACTAGTTCATGACAGTAAGCAAAGGTAAACTACTAAGCATAATAAGCAAATGATGAAAGAAAACTATTTTTAACTTGCCAACCTACATTCAATCAGAAACTACCTTATGAAAGCAATTAAATAAGCAAGTAAGCAAAATCAGCTATCTAACCTATTAAAGAAAATAGACAAGTACGAAAAGACACCTAACTAACCTACTAAAGCAAAAGACAAGTAAGCAAAGACACCTATCTATCCTACTAAAGCAAAGGGACAAGTAAGAAAAGACTTCTCATTGAACAACTAGCTAGCCTAAGAGGCAAGTGAACTAAATGCCTAATGCAAAACTATTTCTCTTGCGTGAAAGTAAATTTAAATGCTCAATGCAATACATGAAAGGAAATCTATTCTATTGAAAGCAAGAAAGACTAACAACTAAACTTATGAAAACAATAAACTATCTCTTCTAATCTACAAAAGCAAGAAACTATCTTTAACCTATGAAACACTCAAATATAATGCTGGTGGTTGTGTGAATGCCTTTGGTGGTGACATATGATATCTCAATGACACTTGAAAACAAAGGACAGTTCTAATGGTATAAGATCAATACTAATTTCAATGGAAAAATGAAAGGTGTGAAGTAAACAGTGCAATGAAAACTTAGCCATGATAAAAGTAATGTTAAATACCCTGCATATTCATGTATAAACCATCAACAACATAATAAGATAATCATTATCTAACTAAGGAATTTAATTTAATTTTAATCTGTGAAAGGAAATTGCATGAAATAAAACTACACTATGTCTATTCTAACCATTCAAACTAAAATAAAGAAATAATTAAAAACATAAATTTAAAGCATGATATTAAGAAGTAAATTGAAAATCTAATTTAACCAACAACTAATTAAATGAAAACTATATAAACTAAAGTAAGAAAGCTATGACTAGAAACTATAACTAATTGTATCTATCCATCAAACATCCCTATCAAATGAAACCCAAATAGAACTCTGTTTTATTCTAAAAACAACTATGATTTAAACTTGACTGTAAGAAAATAAATAAAAGTGTAATCTGATATCTAAATGCATATGGAGTTAGTGTAGAGACTTGCAAGTCTATTCCTATCCTACAAAACTAATTCACACTAACATAATCCATTACACTAGCCTGCAAAAGAACAATAAAACAATTAAATCACAACTAGCTAATTAAAACATAAAACATGCATGTACAAGAAATAAAAGACAATTTAAATTATGAAATGTATAAACAACACACTTATCATCACCAGACTACTGGTGGCCCCCCCAACAAGTCGTGACTACCCTCTATAAGCACACCATGAACTTCATCAGGACGAATTCACCATGAAAGTCAAAAATGGAGTTCTGGCACTGTTGTGACAATGTGAAAAATTAAAAACAGAATACAATGAGTTTATCTCCAATCTAATGGCTATTCTACTTGCTTAACAATCTAATGATCATCTTGTTAGTATTTATAGGTTTACAACCTAGGTGGTCGACCAGAGGAGGGTCGAAGCACCTCTAAATTTGGCAATTTACAATAAATGCATCCATAACTAACAAAATGGAGGAAACCAATAATTGCCCTCTTTAGACAACTGAAATCGAGTTGTCTTGAGCTTAGTAGTTGGAGGGGGTGATGACAAACAAAACCCATGTGCTCGATTTGTCCACCACTGGCGACCAATACCATAACTGCCAACTCGCCTTGCGTTTTTGTGCAATACTGGGTGCCAGAACGAGTGTCGAATCAAGTACCAGAATGAGTGTTGGATCAAGTGCCAGATTAAGTGCCAGACCAAGAAACATGGTGTGTTTTGCCCTGTAATAGCAAAAAAACATGAATTAACTCTTGGAAACCATAAAATATGATAAATTAATCTTGATTGAATCACAAAACATGAATTATACGTACCTCATGCCGATTATACCATTTTATCATAAAATTCTTCAAAAAGCTCCTCTGAAAGATGAAAAACGCATATGCACATATGGAAAAAAGTGTATAATAGTGTCATGAAGATGATCATATGTCGGGCCCAACATACCCCCACACTTACGATTTTCCAGGTCCCGCTGCAAACAAAAGGAAGTCACCCCTTGGAACTTAGGCTTGTTGAGGAGGATCGCCTTTAGAAGCCTTTACATCTTGCTGTGTAGGCTTAGCATTATGCCTCTTGTGTTGCTTTAATTGTTCTCTGAGGCTGCAATTAGATTGGGTCATCCCATCAACCAACCGTTGAAGGGAGTTAACTTTTTCCTGAAGGACTGCATTGTCATGATGAAGGTGTGCATCCATTGTCTTCCTCTCTTCCAATTCTCAGAGAAGCTTATGGTTTTCCCTTTGTAGCTCCTCTATAGTTGGGTCAGAATCAATGATCTCCAAGGAAGGCTTAGGCCCTTTGAGAGATGGAGACAATTTATCAATTTTAGGATCAAGAATGGGCATGGGTGAAGTAGGTGTGATGGGAGATCAAAAAGGTGAGGTAGGTTCTAATTTTATTTTCCTTAGTGGCTCTAATCCATTTGCAGAGAATTCTCTAGGTTTGTTATGAGGGCTCTCAAGGTTAGAGGATACTTGGATCGGATCCGAAGTAGGTGGAGTCTTTGCATAAGTCTTGATTCTTATATTCGGGGTACTCCTCCAAAAGGGTCCCTTACCAAATTTGTTGGCTCCCCTCTTGTTTGTGGGAATGATGGGAAATTCTTTCTGCATTACTTCTTGGGGATTCTTAGGTGTAGGATCAAGAGAAAATGAAGGCATTGGGGGGTCAACAATAGGCTTCTTTTGGTCTTTGTTCTTGGTATTTTTCCTCGATGAAGAAGTAGGGATATCAACAATCTTTTGGTATTATTCCGGTAAAGAGAGAGTTTGTGCAAGGGAGTTCGGAGTTTTTGGAGAGTGAGGTTTGGATGGAGAGATAGTTTTTAGGCTAAGTGGTTTTCTGTCGGTCTTAACTATCAAGTGAGGATTTGCAAATTGGTAGATAAAGGCATCCCAACTTTTCCCCTGGTTCTCTAGTTCTGTAAGAACGAGGAGTTTGATCAAACTGTGGTGGAAGAGACTATTGTGGGGGTTGGTCACATTTTTCCTCACTTGATAGGACATTTTCTCCAAGTGTTTGGGAAAATAAAAGGGAAATTTCAAGGGTTTATTGAAGAGAAAATGAGACAACAATCTAAAGTGACAAGCTTTGAAGGTGGAGTATCTAACTTCACATGTAATTAACCTTGGGATGACAATGAGGGGATTGACCAATTCTAGCTTTATACACTCCTTAGCATACCCTTTTGCTCCTGAAATTCTCTCAAATTCAGGCTTAAACACCCTATTGTAACTTGAGTGCGGTAATTGATGATTCTTGAACCACCTATCTCCCATTCATGGAAGTTTTTTTGTAACAACAATCGACTCTTCTGTGACTGCAAAGTTGAGAGACCCTACATGTGCTATCTTGCCAACAAAACCAACTACAAATTGCATAGAAACACCATCATCATGGCCTTTCAAACTCAACAGAAATGGCCCCCAGCCAGCATGCAAGAACACTTCCCTACACTGCGTGAATTATGGAATGGAAAAGAAGTCTTCATAGGAGGAGGGTTCATATCGTTTCGGCACTGTGATAGAGTTTGAATTCACCAAGAAAGGGAGAAATCAAGCCCAGCAGTGGCACAAATTTAGCACAGACTGAATGCATTTTAAACAGAGGGAGAATTTGGTAGAGGTTGGGTGTGATTCCTTAATGTAGGGAAGAGAAAATGACAAGGGAAAATGAAACAATAGAGTTCCTAGCCTGATTTTGGATGCTCTTATGGTGGAGTACGTTGCCCACATGTGCTCACAAGCTGCCATGTGTGGGAGATTCAAATTTGATGGCGAGCTTGGGAGAAATGGAGTGGTGCATACTTAGATCAATGTCCAAGTCTTTTGACTTGGACATTTGATCATAACCATATGAGGCATCTATTAATCAATGCCTGCAACCAAGGTAATTAAATATAATTGAAATCTAGTTACCTAGAATCTAGGATAGTTACTGGTATGCAATGCAATGGCACTTCAAACGACATTTCATCCGGCAGCTCATTTAGCACCTCATCGGGTACTTCATCTGGTACCCCTGTATTAAGTGCATTTTTGCCTCTTATAAAGGATAGCCTATAATTTTGAAGTGTTTTTGACAGCCATAGTGGTTAATGATTAGAGGTAGAGTGCTCCATGCTTACTCATTATTCTTGTATATGAAATATAGTGTCAAAACATATAATGAACAGGTTGTAATGAACGATAAACCGATAAAGAGTGGTTTGTTAAGCATGAGTTTAGTAATGTATAGCACACATGAGTGAAGCATTTTAAAAATAATATGACTATCAATGTAATAACCTATGTTATAGTAATAATACAAAAATTCTTACAAAGACTCATTTTTCCAAGCAATAATCATTTGTCAGCTCATGAACCCCTCCCCCACACTTAAGTATTGTGACACCTCACAATCAAAAGTAGAGGAAACTAGTTGCTATCCCCCAATAGCCGAAGATTTACAGTATGTCAAGTGTAAATATGAAATTTCACATATTGGTTCGACAAGACAGTTAGGAGATGGCCCCATCTATAGGATAAGAGATCCTATATATAGATAAGAAGAGGTAGGCAAGAGAGTTTCAAGATAGTCTTAGAGTCATTTTCCAATGGCAAATTGATGAGATTCATTAACCTTAGCTTAACCACACATAATCCATGTTAGCTTTGTCTGCAAGTAGTGTCGTACATCAGGACAAATTTAGATTTATTATTTATTTTTGTCAGATCATCATCCTCGCTAAGTAGAATGCCCCACTGCCAGCAAGCCTGTTCAGTACTCCAGTGGGTTTACCTAGTCATACCATAGGCCGGTACCCACTACCAGCAGACCTGTTCAGTATCTCGATGGGTTAGCCTCTTAAACTGTCAAATATTCGCCCTCAATCCTTTAATATTTTTAATATAAGATTTCTTATGGAAGAATATGGGGGTACAACTCTGAAAAGAACTTTTTCTTTCTTTTTTTTTCCACTTGGGATGGTATTTATGTTAGAGGATGACTTTCCATTATATTATTAGTGGTTGTCCTGATGTAAGGGGTACTCAAGCGGATGTGGCCTATCTAAAGATATGGTATAATCAAGCTATTTAGTGTGTAGTGGATGGTACCATCGAGAAAGAACATTAAGGTATCTCTAGGTTCAACTCACTTTATTTTTTTGTAATTATTATGATGTTTCCATGACTAACTGCTAATGAGACCTCCTTGTTACTCTTTGATAAAGACAGTTGACTTACTTACTCAAGTTTCTTGGAAAAACTATATGAGAGACTACTAGGCTTGATAGTTATGGTATCACTTCCTTATACAGTGGTGAAGAGTTTGAAGAGAAAATGCTTTAGAATGCCTTAAAAAATGATATTTTTTGCAAAATCATGGCTAATTACAATAATTCAATGCTCATTTGATGCTTTAGCAAACACAAAATTCAAGTATAACACTATTGTGAAGAAATATTATTGAAAATGTGTACTCCTAGTGAAATAAATACTTACATAAACCTCTTAGAATTGCCTTATTAAAAAAAATTATTTACATGTATACAGTAGGAAATATTTAAAAAAACTTTTCAAGAATAAGGGGGAACTTCCCCATCTACTAAGGCCAATGCGTTGTCATCTTTCATGACATGTAGAAAATATTCTCTGGAAATGGGCTTATGATAAAATTTAAGTCGGTGTCCATTTACCACAAAGGAGACTTGTCCATCGTCATTTGTTTTAATTTTTATAGCGCCATTGTCATACACAGTGTCTACCTTGTAAGGGCCCAACCAATGGGTGGTAAGATTTCCTTTGAAGTTTTTGAACTGGGAATCAAACAACAGGGCCCAATCACTAGGATGGAAGTGTTTCTATTTAATAAACTTGTCATGCCACTTGCTCCTCTGGTTTTGGACCAATATTGTCCGTTGGATGGCATCTTGCATGATTTCATCCAACTCATTCAATTGTAAGGCTCATTAATTCTGAGCCTCATCTAGGTTCAATCCTAATTCTACGGCAATACAGAAGGTCATTACTTGGAATTATATTGGTAAAGGTACTTGTTTCCCGTACACTAGCTCATAAGGGGTATGCCCAGTAGTATTTCTCCAGGTAGTTCGATATGCCCACAAAGCCTCTGGGAGCCTATCATCCCAATCTTGGTGATGTAATTGAATAGTATTGGTCAATATGGCTTCCATAACTTTGTTTGTGGATTCTACCTGACCATTGTCTTGCGGGTGGTATGGAGAAGATTTACAATGTTTAATCCCATATTTCTCTATTAGCTCTTTCATTAGCTTGGAAGTGAATTGAGTGCCTTGGTCGATAAAAATTTCATGAGGGACACCGAAGTGAGTAAAGATGTCTTCATAGATTACTTCGACAACATACTTCTTTGTGGCCCTATATAGGGCTTTTTCATCTACCCATTTGGTGACATAGTCCGTACAAACCAAAATATAGTTCTTCCTACGGGACATGGGTGAAAATGGTCCTAAAAAGTCGAGGGCCCATTTTTCGAAGGGTTCTATCATAACTTGGGCCTACAAAGGCATTTCTTCAGATGATGTAGGTCTTCCTAACCTTTGGCAACTATCAAAACTTCTCACATACTTGGCAACATCTTTGAAAATGCTAGGCCAATAGTAACCTGAATGTAACACCTTATATGTTGTACATTTGTCAGAGAAATGGACACCACATGGTCCATCATGACAACGTCATAGTATATTAGGTACCTTGTCCTCTTGAACAAATCTACGAATAATCAAATCAGGACCTGTGTGAAAAAAATCATGACCAACCCAAGAGTAATTAGCACTTTGTGTAATAATTTTCCGCTTTTCATGAGGTGACAAATGAGACAGTAACTTCCTAGTGGCCAAATAGTTTTCAATATCTGCAAACCATGGGGTATTGACAGAGAGGGAAAAGAGGTGCTCATCTAGAAAGCTATCATCTATAGGGATATTATCATCCTCATTGTTTATTCAGGAAAGAAAGTCAGCTACTACATTATCCTTTCCAGGTCGGTCAAGCAGAGTGATATTAATTTCTTGCAATAATAAGAGCCACCTAGTTACTTGGACATTAGTTATAGATTTATTCATGAGGAATCTAATGGCGGAATGGTCGGTGTGTAAAAATACTTCATAACCTGTAATGTAATGAAAATTTTTTTTAATAGCATGAACAACTGCCAAGAACTCTTTCTCAGTGACTGTATAGTTCAACTCAACAGTGGACAATTTCTTGATTACAAAATAAATGGCATAGGACTATTGGTCCTCTTTCTTCCCTAATACCCCTCCGATTGCAGTGTCAGAGGCATCAGTGGATATATGAAATGGGAGAGTCCAATTTGGCCCTCTAAGAACTAGTGCCACAGGCATCCTGGCTTTTATGTTTTCAAAGGAAGTTTGGCACTACTCAGTCGAAACAAAATCAACATCTTTTATCAATAATCCAAACATAGGTGCAGTAATATTTGTAAATTTTTCAATAAAACACCTGTAATATCTGGCATGTCCAAGAAATATTCTCACCTCTTTCTATGTCTTGGGGGGTGGAAGTCTAATAATGACCTCAATCTTTGCAGGATCAACTATTATTCGTTTAGATGAAACATGATGTCCTAGAACCATTCCTTCAGTTATCAACATTTTTCATTTTTCATGACTTAGGGATGGGTTCATTTCCTGGCATCTAATGAGGACCTTTTATAAGTTTTCTAAGGCTTCCTGGTAAGTGTTTCTATAAACTGTGAATTCATCCATGTAGACCTCCACACAATCATGAATAAGATCGACAAATATCCCTAATACTGCTTGTTGAAATGTGGCAGGAGCATTACACAATCCAAATGGTAAGACCCTATAGGCATAGGTGCCCCAAGGACAGGTAATGGTAGTCTTGTCCTGGTCTTTAGGTGCTATAAGAATCTAGTTGTACCTGTTGTACCCATCTAGAAAGGATAAATACTTCTTTCCAGACAAGGTGTCTAGAACTTGGTCAATGAAAGGAAGAGGAAAGTAGTCTTTCAGAGTGTCCTTGTTTAGTTCCCGGAAATCAACATAGATTCTCCATTTCCTGGTCACTTTCTTTGGAACCACTATAAGAGGGGATACCCACTTACTGACAGATGGGATAGACAAATACAACATTTAACAACTTTTGGGTTTCCTCCTTGACTATGTCTTTGAGTGCCAGGTTCATCCTTCTCTAGGGTTGCCTAACATGTGTCACTTCCCCCTGGGTGTATATATGATGGATGCATGTGTCAGGGTGTATACCCTTCATGTCAGTGTATTCCTAGGCAAATTCTCATGTTTGTTCTTTAAGGATATCTACTAACTATTTCTGTTGGTTTGTATATAGCCCAGAGTTTATATGTAAAAATTTCCTTGGACTAATCTCGTAGGGCATAGTATAAGACATGGCAGACTCATCTATTTTGAAAATAAAAGATGTTGAAGACAAAATGGATGGATCTAATTGTTCTTGGAATTATTCCCTAAACATGTACGCAAATTGGGGAAAAGACCATGGAAAATCCACACATGTAATAACAAAAATGAATTGGTTTAGCACATTTTCTGGTGTATGCTCCTGAAGTGCCCTTGCATGATCACTAGGCAATACGGGTTCTTCCTAGTGTTTGTTATCATATGGACATTCAATCCACCATATATTTTCCATAATAGGTTGAGCTGGAGGGTAAATGGTGAGCTTCTGGATAGAGAGACCATTTGAGATGGTCATTTCTGCTTCTCTATAGCCAATAAATGCATTAGCTTTGGCTAGCCAAGGTCTTTCAAAAATAACGGGATGTCCTCTGGCAGGATCTTTTGAATGAATGACAAGAAAATCTATGGGGTACTCCCATGAGGCTAAAGTATCCATGACATCATATAAAATCCCTTCAGGTATAACCCTAGTCTTATCTTCTAATTCCAAAATGGCTGGGTTAGGCTGAAGAAGAGGTTTCAACTGTAATTGTTCCAAGGTAGTAGAGGTCATAACATTGATGGCTGCCCCTAGGTATATGAGAGTTTTTCCAATGGAGACCTCGTTTATGGTTATGGTCACTACAGGGTTTTCTGGATTCCCATATTTTGCTAGCTTTGGCTACTCTGATATGTAGTCAGAGAGTCCTCCTACAAAATGTACTGTAGGAGGGTCCTTTTTCTTCCTACCTGGCTTATTAATACACAATTATTTGACTACCTTACTATAGATTGAAATGTCTTTAATGGCTTGAAGGAGAGGAATCTTGACAAAAATATTTTTCAATTCATTAAGAATGTCAAATTCTGGTCGGGTGGTAGGTTTTTTGATTACCAATCAGTCTGGATAAGGAGGGACCTTCGTAATTTGTGAAGGATCATTTTAGGGAATCTTGGGTTCTTGATTCTTCAGGATAATAAAATCTTCCCACCTAGTGTCATCCGTGGGTTGTTGGGTTGTTTCTTCTTCTTCTTCTTCTTCTTCCTGGATGACTACTGAAGGTCTCTACCTATCTAGAACTTTTCCCGATCTTAATTGAATTTCTTATAATGGAACAAGAGTAATGACGTATGTCGAGAAGGTCTGCATCTCAACATTATTAAAAGGTTGAGGGAGATTATTATTAGGATTTGACACTAGCTGTGCAGGTAATATTGTCGGTTTCGGGGAGATTTCATTTTGAAATTGTAGCGGTTGTTGTTGTGGGATAGGAGGTAAAGGTGGTGGGACAAAACCTGGAAAATGTTGTGGAGTGTTTGATGAGAACTGAGGATAAGGATGGTTGTACATAGGAATATGTTGATCTTGAGGGTTTCCTTGGTTGTGTTCTCCCCTCCATCCTTGAATCCAAGGATGTTGGTACTAAGTAGACCAGTGCTTCCAACCTGGTGAGTTCCACTATTTTTGTTGATAATAGGGTGGAACTTGAGACTGTAGATCCAGGTATGTGGGTTGATTCCTAGGCTACCATGGTCTCCTAGGTGCACAAGAAGACTCCCCAAGATCTCCACTCCTATAGATGGCTAATAAATTGGGCAATGATGGACATTTTTTAGTCACATGGTATTTTGTACAGAAGCCACAAACTGAAATGTTATCTAATGGGCACTCCCTTGAGGAATGCTTCCTCCTGCATCTTGGGCAATATATGCTCATTGATGCATTTTACTCCTCCTGTTTCTTTTTGAGTTTAAGGGTATCCAACTGAGAACCTATTTTTCTTAATATGTCAGTCTTAAAGCTTTCTAGAAGGTTCCATATCTCTTCTCTTGTAGTACCATTTGAACTAAATGGTTTTAAGATTCTACTGTAAGGGTCCCAAACATTCTTTCCTGTTTTGTCTCTACTCATTGAGTAGTTTTTACACATTTCACATATTTTAGCAAATGGTTTATGAGAAATATCACCTGATTCCATCAAGTTAAGCATCTCTAAATATTCTTCTGAAATTCCTTTAAGGAAAAGAGCCCTAATTGCATCCTCTGGGAGGTCATGGTATTTTGACATCTAGGAGATATAACCAAATATTTCCATATAGTCTTCAAGGGTCTCGACTTATAACTGTTGGAATTTAAATATGTCATTATGATATTCTTTAGTCTTGCAGTAGTCTTGGTACTTATTGAGAAATATGTCTTTGATGGCTTCCCAAATACTGGATTCTCCCAACCCCATGAACCATCTTATTGAAGAGTCTTTGAGGGTGGTAGGAAAGAGTTTTAATTTCTAGGCATCTTGCACATAGTTGTAGCTCATGCACAAGATGACAAATTCAAATAGGAAGGTGTCTAGATCTTCACTGTTTTTACATTAAAAGGTAGGCAGTGCTGAGAGAGGAATATTCTTCATGTTAACATTTGGAGTGGTATCTAAAATTGGAATCTCGAAGGTCATTTCACTTTGGTTTCCAATTTCTTCTTCCTCTCTATGTCTTACACTGTTATGGTCCTCCTAATCATCCATATTGGCTTGGTTTCCGAAAAGAGAGTACCTAAGTGGTTTTATCTTTAAAGAGAACAAGGTTTCCCTTTGATGAAAAGGTCTTCCTATTGATTGGATGGCTGGGACTCTACTCGATCTGGTTGAGATTATCGGTGCCAAAGTTTTTGTGTCAATTTAAGAGATAATTACATTGACAGATCTACCAAACAAAATATTCACCTGTTTAGGGTCTATGATATCTTTAAAATTAGAGTCCCCTGGTGGTGGTGTAAAAGAAAAGGTTGTATTGTTTGGTTCTGTGGAAGACTCGAGTGGTCTTGCCTCCTGTCCTAGTATGATTGATGCTTCAATTTCTTTTTATATAGTGCTCCCTATGTTAGTCACTTCAGAGACTATTTTAGCTCTTTGGGTTGAGCTAGCTCCTATTTTTCAGTATAGGTTTGTGGATTTTATAAGCGGAACGTTCCTTCCCCCAAAAAGATCAGAAGGAACCTTGGTTGAAAGGTTTGATTTTGATTTAATGTATCTACCTTGTGGGTCTCTAGGCCTATCATGAAAGAAAGAAAAACCAAAAAGAAAAAGATACCATTTGATTCCTAGGTCTTATTCATGAAAGAAAACAAAAAGAAAAACTACTATTGGGTTTGGGGGAACTTGCTATAGCAGATGCACAGGTTCTTACCTTTCATCTTAAATTTTTTCTTCCACCAAACTAATGCTAAGGCCTAGAAATGATCTAATTTCTAATTACTTCTTACCTTAATACAACTCCCTGACAATAGCACCAAAATGTTAGGTGAATTATATGTACTAAAAAAGACACTAAACTACCCTCAATTAAATTGTCAACACGGGGTAAGTAAACTTAGAGTTGTAGCAAAATATATGCCAAAGGTAAAAGGTTGGTAGTAGTATAGTCTAACTAATGAAATAGGTATCTAAGGCTAATCTACTCAAGCAAACCTATCTAATGAGCAAACCCTACTAAGAAAATTGAAACTAGGTAACCTAAGTACTTTTGTTCCAAGGACTGATGGATAGTTCCTAAGAAAGAAAGTAAAAACCCTATTCAAAGCAAATAAGTTCATGATAGTAAGAAAAGATAAACTACTAAGCATACTAAGCAAATGATGAAAGCAAACTACTTTTAACTTTCCAACCTACATTCAATGAGCAACTACCCTCTGAAAGCAATTAAATAAGAAAGTAAGAAAAATCACCTATCTAACCTATTAAAGCAAATAGACAAGTAAGCAAAGACACCTAACTAACCTACTAAAGCAAAATAAAAGTAAGCAAAGACAACTATCTATCCTACTAAAGCAAAGGGACAAGTAAGCAAAGACTTCTCATTGAACAACTAGATAGCCTAAGAGGCAAGTAAACTAAATGCCTAATGCCAAACTATTTCTCTTTCGTGAAAGGAAATTTAAATGCTCAATGCAATACATGAAAGGAAATCTATTCTATTGAAAGCAAGACAGACAAACAACTAAACTTATGGAAACAAGAAACTATCTCTTCTAATCTACAAAAGCAAGAAACTATCTTTAACCTATGAAACACTCAAATATAACGCTGGTGGTTGTGCAAATTCCTTTGGTGGTGACGGATGATATCTCGATGACACTTGACAACAAAGGAAAGTTCTAATGGTATAAGCTCAATACTAATTTCAATGGCAAAATGAAAGGTGTCAAGTAAACGGTCCAATGAAAACTTAGCCATGATAAAAGTGATGTTAAATACCCTGGATATTCATGTAAAAACCATCAACAACATAATGAGATTATCATTATCTAACTAAGGAATTTAATTGCATTTTAATTTATGAAAGGAAATTGCATGAAATAAAACTACACTATGTCTATTATAACCATTCAAACTAAAATAAAGAAATAATTAAAAAATAAATTTAAAGCATGATATTAAAAAGTAAATGGACAATCTAGTTTAACCAACAACTAATTAAATGAAATCTATATAAATTGAAGAAAGCAATCTATGACTGGAAACTAGAACTAATTCTATCTATCCATCAAAGATCCCTGTCAAATGAAACCCAAATAGAACTCTGTTTTATTCTAAAAACAACTTTGTTTTAAACTTGACTATAAGAAAATAAATAAAACTATAATATGATATCTAAATGCATATGGAGTTAGTTTAGAGACTTGCAAGTCTATTCCTAGCCTACAAAACTAATTCATGCTAACATAATCCATCACACTAACCTACAAAAGAACAATAAAACAATTAAATCACATCTATCTAATTAAAACATAAAGCATGCATGTACAAGAAATAAAAGACAATTTAAATTATGAAATGTATAAACAACACACTGATCATCACCAGACTGTTGGTGCCACCCCAGCAAGTCATGGCTACCCTCTACAAGCACACCATGAACTTCACCAGGCCGAATTCACCACGAATGTCAAAAGCACAGTTCTGGCACTATTCTGGCAATGTGAAAAATAAAAAATAGAGTACAAATTTATTTCCAATTTGATGGCTATTCTAATTGTTTAACAATCTACTGATCATCCTGGTAGTATTTATAGGTTTACAACCTAGGTGGTCGACCACAGGAGGGTTGAACCACCTCTAAATTCGACAATTTACAATAAATGCATCCATAACTAAGAAAACGAAGGAAACCAATAATCACCCTCTTTGGACCACTGAAATCGAGTTGTCTTGAGCTTAGTAGCTAGAGGGGGCGATGACAAACAAAACCCATGTGCCCAACTTGTCCACCACTAGCCACCAAATCGCCTTGCATTTTTGTGCAATACTCGGTGCCGAAACGAGTGTTGGATCAAGTACCAGAACGACTGCTGGATCAAGTATCGGACCAAGAAACATGGTGCGTTTTGACCTGTAATAGAATAAAAACATGAATTAACTCTTGGAAACCATAAAATATGATAAATTAAGATTGATTGAATCACAAAACACAAATTATACGTACCTAATGCTGATTATACCATTTTATCATAAAATTCTTCAAAAAGATCCTCTGAAAGATGAAAGCCACATATGTACATATAGAAAAAAGTGTATAATAACATCATGAAGATGACCATATCTCGAGCCCAACAATTTGTACAGTCTAATGTTACTTGAAACTGAACATCTATATATATGTGTTCACATGTCTGGTAGGGATTAAAATATCCCAGTAATGATTCTATTTTATTTAAATTATAGATATATCTCATGTACCTACCACAACTAACACATAGTAGCTTTCATTTATTTATTGGTTAATAAATCAAACTGTATCTACAATAGCTAACATAGAGTAACCATATTACTTTATTCGTTAAAAATTTCAAACTACCAAGGATTCATCCTATAATTCACTTTATTCCAATTAGTCACTATCTAGTAAAACAATTCAGCAAAAAAAAAGATAAGAGTACATAACTGAACAAAATGTTGGGACCACAAATGGAACAACCAAGTTCCACCCAACCAAAGAACGAAACAACTAATCTACTTGCTCTATTCACCCCCTAGCTTGACCATGAATCCATGAGGGATAATCTCCAAAACTCCTCCTTATCTATAGTCCTTCTTCAGTTTTAGAAAGAGATTCTCCTTGCCTAACACTCATAAAGTAGTTCTCATAATAGCAAGTGATATTATTTTCCCCAACATATTAGGCAACGTCATGCCTCCTCCCATATGCTATATATGAAAAAGAATCTTGTGCCTAGGTCTTTTCCCCCTTGGAAATTTTCCCATCTTTTCAAATCCCTGATTTTCAGGGGTTGGAGATGGCCAAATTCTTGATTTGCCTCTTGTAACATTCATCCCTGAGGTAGTTCCAACATGTTCCCACTCACGTATTCATGGTGAATTGATTTCAACTTGGTTGTTCCATTTGTCTCTCAACAATAAATATAAAAATATTTTTTTTCTTACAAGTGTCATAGTCAAAGAGTTGGTTGGGAAAATCAATTATTTTCCCAACAGTCACAAAAATAAATTACAATTAACTAAATTCCAAAATTCAAAATTGCCATAAATGGAAATAATTTTCCAATTTTGAATTTAACAAAAATGAAAATAAATTCCTAAGTATTTTTCAGATTTAATAATAATTTATTTTTGGGGATACTACATCATTTCCCCCTTCAGTGAAACACTATCGTCAGCGTTTGTTCCTTTCTCAGGAAAAGGTTGGATAAGATTTCTGCAAATCTCCCTCCAATTCCCAAGTGGCCTCCTTAGAACTAAAGTGCTTCCATTGCACTTTTACCTAGGCGACGACTCTGTTCCATAGTGCTATTTCTCTCCTGTCCAAAATTTGTAGGGGTTCCTCTTGGAACATGACTTCTGGTTCCACCTACACCATGTTCCAATTGATCATGTGAGTAGGATCATGAACATAATTCTTTAACAAAGAAACATGAAATACATTATGAATTTTCATATTTGCAGGAAGTGCAAGTTGATATGCCATAGGTCCAATTCGATCTAAGATATTGAAAGGGCCAAAAAACCTTGATGCCAACTAGGAATAGTTTCCTAGATTTAGTGAACTTCTTCTAGCTTTGAATTTTAAATAAACGTGGTCTCCCACTTGGAATTCCTGGTGTCTTGTTTTCAGGTCTATGTAACTTTTCTATCTATCCTCTGCTTCTTTTAAATTCTGTTGTACATTTCTTACCATACTCTCAATTTCCTAGAGCATTTCTAGTCCCACCATGAGTCTGTCAACTGGGTTATCCTAGCTAATCGAAGTTGTACACTTTCTGTTGTACAATACTTCAAAGGGGATCATCTTAGCTGACGTCTGGTAACCATTATTGTATGCAAATTCTACCAAGTGCAGGTAGTCTTTCCACTTACTTGGTTTCATCCTTACGTACATTCGTAGCATATCTTATACGATTTAGCTTGTTCGTTCAGTCTGGCCATCTGTTTGTGGATGGTAGCTTGTGCTGAAATTCAAGTTAGTATTTAACCCTCCAAAGAATTCTTTCCAAAATGTAGATGTGAATTTTGTGTCTCTATCTGAAATCACCATTTTAGGAATACCATGCAGTCTAAAAATTTCTTTCATGAATATTTCAATGATGTTAATAGATTTAAAAGTAGACTTTACAAGAATAAAGTGTGCATACTTACTAAGCTTATCAATTACTACCATAATTGAATCATTTTATTTTTGAGTTCTAGGAAAACCTGTGATAAAATCCAGTGATATAGTCTCCCATTTCCATTCTGGTATAGGTAAAGGCTGCAATAGGATGGCTGGGTGCTGGTGTTCAACTTTGACCTGTTGACAATATTGGCACTTAGATAAGTATTATGTTGTCTCGCACTTTATATTAGGCCAATAAAACAACTTCCTTAGTGTTGTTACCATTTTTTGGTATCCCAGATGACCAGAATATGGTTTCTTGTGTACTTCGTCCAAAAATGTTAACTTTAATTCAACAGAATATGGTATGTATAATCTATTTTTGAATCTTAGTAGACCATGTCTGTCCAAACTCATATATGTTTTGTCTAAATTTTCTGCATTGTTTTGTAAATCTGCCACTATTTTAATATAATTTTCATCATTATTACTTGTAGCCTTTATCCTTTGCTCAAGGTCACTTTCAACCCTACTAATGTTCATCTCAAACAACCCATGAATCCTTCTACTTAAATCATCTACCACTTTCTTTTCCTTACCCTTGATGTGTCTTACCTCGAAGTCGAATTTGCTCAAGAAGGCCAGCCATCTTGCTTGTCTTGCGTTAAGGTCTCGTTGACTAAAAAGATATTTCACACCACGGTTATGAGTCAAAAAAAAAAAAATTCTACCCATTATATAGTGTCTCCACCTCTTTAAAGCTTGGATGACAACTGTTAATTCTAAGTCATGAGTGACGTAGTTTCGTTTGTGCTCTTGTAGTTTTCGGGACTCATAACAAATAATGTTCCCTTCTTGAGTTAAGACACCTCCCAAACGTTCTTTACTCACATCCACACAGACTGTGAAGTCTTTAAAATGGGTACAGTTGTTAACAATTCCTTTAACTTATAAAAACTATCTTGACATTTCTGTGACCAATTAAGTTTGGTTTCCTTCTTTTGTAAATATGCGATAGGGAATGCAATTTTGGAGAATCCCTCTATAAATCTGTGGTAATATCTGGTGATTCCCATGAATGAATGGATGTATTCTACATCCTTAGGGATCGACCATTCCATGATGTCTCTTATTTTCTCTGGGTCGACTGCAATACCTTATTTAGATATCACATGTCCTAGGTACTGTATTTTCTTTTGATAAAAGTCACACTTGTCGAATTCAGCATAAAATTTATGTTTTCTTAAAGTTTGCAGTACTATCCTTAGATGTTCTTCGTGTTCTTATTATGTTTTAGAATACACTAGGAAATTTTCAATAAATACCAAAACAAACTTATCCAAGTATTGACTGAAAATGTTGTTCATTAAAGACAAAAATGTTGTTGGTGCATTAGTGAGACCAAACGATATAACGAGAAATTCATAATGTCCATATCTCATTCTGAAAACTGTTTTACTTATGTCCTCATTTTATTCTAACCTAGTGATAACCAGATCTTAAATTCAATTTACAAAAAAAAATTGCCCCACCTACATGATCAAACATATCATTGATTCTAGGTAAGGGGTATTTATTCTTAACGATCATTTTTTTAACTGTCTATAATCAATGCATAATAATAGAGTTCCTTCTTTCTTTTTAACAAAAATGACTGGTGCTCCCCATGGTGAGACACTTGGATGGATGTATTCCTTGTCCAACAATTCTTGTAGTTGAATCTTTAATTATGTTAATTCAGGTAAACTCATTCGGTAGGGCGCCTTAGATATAGGAGCTGAACCAGGCAACTGATCGATAGAAAAGTCTATCTCTCTCCTTGGGGTAAATTCATGTATCTCGTCAAAAAACACATCTCTAAAATCATGCAAGATGAAAAAATCCTCCAATATAGGTTTATTTTCTTTTTCCAATAGATTTGTCACTTGGATAGCATAAATCTGACAACCTTTTCTCATGCACTTCCTAAATTACATTGCTGAAATCTTCCTAACTGATATTGGTTTTTGTATGCCTTGTACTGTCCTAACAATTTTTTTTTCATCTTTATAATTGAGTGATTTTTCATAACAATCTAAAACTACTTTATTCCTTTCTAACCAGTTCATTCTAATAATTATATCATAAGACCCTAACGATAGAATATTCAGATTTATCTTTATGTTTTGACCACCTAAACTAAACTCATAGTCAGAAATAAAATCATATACTTTTCTTTTTGTTTCTATTGCTAGTTGTACTAGCCAAGATTTTTCATGTCTTGTTTTCTTAAGTTTATTTGAATCCACTACACTAGGAGCGATATAACTCAAAGTAGCTCCCGGATCAATTAAAACAAGAACTCAAGTATTGTTAAATTTACCTTCAACTTCCACTACAATGGACTAGTGATCATCTTGTCATCCATTGACGACTACATTGATCCAATGTAATCTTTTGCCCACATATTCCACCGTAGAGGCTTCCTATAGTTTGTGAACCATAGTCCTCGCTACAAAAGTTAGTCGTGGATAGTTCCTCCTTAAGTGAGGTTCTCCACATTCCAAACATTTTAATGTTTCTCTGGGATTATCCCTAAACTTCTTTATTACCGGATTAATTGGTTTACCAACTCCTTGGGTGTTCTAGTTATTGGAGTGAAAATATTTCCTTGGAAAAATATTTGCCGCATTCCGGAAAGGGGCTGGTTGATATCCCTTCTTCCATTGGTTCATTCGGTCTTTTCACTTGTCTTTCCAAGCCTTGGGAAATTCCGACCACTGTTTGTATTGGTAATAACACATTCGGGCCTTCCTGAAAAGTTCACTTAAGGACTTGGGGTTGTTGAATTCGATTAAGTCCTTATAGGACTATGGTAAATAGCTTAGGAACCGCTGGATTTTTACTTTGTCCTCCTGGATATAAGGTATGAACCTTAATAATTCCAGGAATTTGTTTATCAGGTCATCCATAGTCATTTGAATGAGTCGTAGTTCATAAAACTCCTTGTTTTTTTTTTCATAGTAATTTTCAGATAAATACATTTTCTTAAAGTTTTTCTTAAAATCACACCATTGCATATATTTTTCCTTTAGTCCATTGGCCAACTTCAGGTCCTTCCACCATATGCTTTCTTTTACTTTCAATTTATAGATGGTCATTCTGACCTTCATATTGCTGGAATAGTTGTAGATATGGAAATACTTTTTTATGTCAAGTAACCATGCTTCAGCCTCCTCTCCTATCCTAGATTCCCCGTGAAAGGTGGATGGTTTGAGTTTCTTAAAATCTCCCTCAAGATGGTCCACTTGTTTCCTTTTTCTTCCTGTGTTTTTTTATCTTCTACTGATGGTGTACCTTCAAAAGAGTTGTCCCCTTTTTCTCCTTCAGGACCATAATTTTTGGAAGCCCTTTTGTTGACCTCTTCTTCCTCATTATTGTCATTCGAGATCTTCTTTGTTACTATGCTACACAACAATACTTCATTTATTTCTTGCTGTTCTTTCTGTGCCTTTTTCAGTTTCTCATTGTCTTCTTTGAAAACTTGCAGTCTCACAATGAAATTTCTCATGGTTTCCAGAACCTCGGTAGGTGAAATTCTGTCACTGTTCTGCCTCAAATATTCAAGAGGTATTTTCTCAGGATTCTTCTCGAGTCTGATCTCAGCATCATTATGTGCTGCCATGATGACACTAGAAATAAAGTTCTTCATTCCATGCTGCCATGATGACAACAGAAATAAAGTTTTTTTGTTTGTAACATTAATTGTTTTGTTAATTTTTCATTAAACATAAAGCATGTGCTAAGCAAACATTTTTGGCCCTGTTTAAGGTCCAAGTGTTGTAACCCTTTCTTTTATAATATACATAATGTTCCCCAAATTTACCAATTAATATTTTTTTTAATTAGGGTTCTTAGGGTTGATCATTCATCTTCAAACCTTTCATGCATTCATTAACTATACTACATAATAGTTTCATTTCTTCTTTTGTCTTACGTAACTTACACTTACCATTTGTTGTCACAAGTGCAAGTTACTTATATATATTTATCTATGACTAAGTCAACCCTATTCTCAAGAAAAGGGTGAAAGAGTAACCTAATAACTAACAATTATTTCACTTGGGAAGTTAATGCTACTAGTATAACACAATTACATATATATACCTTATAACTTCCATTCTACTTGCATAAAACAATTATATATATACACCTTATAACTTCCATTCTACTTGCATAAAACAATTATATATATACACCTTATAACTTCCATTCTACTCGCGCAATCCATAGGACATACCATGAAATATTTTTATTTGTATATTTAACGACCATTAAGGTAATGTTTTGTTCACACCATAGGTCGCATGCTAAAGTGTCCCTATTATGCATAGTCATTATTAATAAGACACTAGTGTGTATAGGCGTTAATACTCAGGGTGGTTATGACTCACAATTGGCACACACTTTTCGTTCCTTGTTATTTAACGACCCCATGATAACCAAGTTTGGTATAAGGGTTAACAATTCGATATGTAAGAGTCAAAAAATGATCAAATGACCAAGAAAAATAAACTATAACCCTTATGGACTATCATCCCCCTTCACCATGAATGTTTATAAGAAAACTGTAGAGATATAACTGTCATGACTTAAATAACTCTCCCTGCGACATTTAATATGTCTTGTAGCATATTCCTTTGGCCCATCACTCAGCCTCCATGGCCATTTTGTTTCTTCCACCTCACCCTAATCACATGCTCTAGGTATCATTCATAACTCTCACCATTAATCCATTAGGCGAAGGGTTTTCCCAAGGTTATTGTTCATCCCTTTCCCTTGCGTTGTGTAATTTTGGAAAGAAAATGCTCTACAATAGTTCTACAACTTTACTCTGTGTGTAACCCTAGCGACAAAGATATTTCCTATTCAATGTAGGCACGAAGAAGTTACACGTCCAATGGGGTCTCTCCTTTACTAGGTATATTGGGCCAAAACTCCCTTTCTGTGTTACAGTAGGATGTAGGAAAGGTCATTTGTAAATTTTGGGATTGTCCCTGTAATTATTTCATTAAGTTTTTTGATTGGGTATTCGTCCTTGCTTCTCTTAAGATTTTGTAGTACTACTATCCATGTTTTGTATGACGAACCCAAATCCTAACTCATGGTGGCTTATGGTTTCATCTATCTCGTGAGCATAACCATTCTCTACTACAGGGTTTCATTGTTTGTAAGCCATTTTGCGCCGATAGTTTTTGTTTTGATGAGTGAGATTGCTGTGGTTGGGATTTTCAGTTTTGATCGGAAAAGCCACAATGTAGTCAATATATTGTTAGGAAATTTCAAAAAGATTATTAGGTTTTGTCCTAAGTCTCCTCTTTAATAAGATAGGCATGTAATTTAGTGAAATTACTGTTAGAAAAATAGGACCACGGAGCAATAAATTAAAACAAATGCAGAAACAAAACACAAAAGACACACAATACAAGAGATACACAGATTTACGTGGTTCACCCAGTGTGGGCTACGTCCACCAGAGAAATTGCCAGGTCCTTCCTTTATTATTATCCAACAAATGAAGGGATACAACCTATAGCAAAACCCGCTGTAACTTCCTCTTCTTTCTCTCACATTATCCTCTCTTAGAATATAATATTCACCCTCATCCATAGCCGCAATACATATCCCTCATAAAAGAGGGTTGCCTTCTAGGGAAAAAAACCCTAACATAATCTCTACCATTAGATCTGCGACCTTATAATGAACGGTCTAGATTTACAATGAAATTACAATATACTTTTACAAGGCAATTTTTGCTTGGGGGGCTTCACCCCTGAACCCCCGCTTGCCCCCAGACCCCCCAGCCGGGGGGATAGCCCCCATAGACCCCACAAAGGGGGTACCCCCCCTCTGCACTCCCTCATTGGGAAGAGTGTACATACTTCTGGGGTGTAAATACTTCATGGGGTATAAACACGGTTGAAATCAAGGACCTCTGAATCAGGAAGATAATCAGGCTCCACAGCCAACAATCTCCCACTTGGAGACTAATCTCAACAACTCCACCACTGATGTATATGCTAGACTGTGAACCTTCTTGGACCTGGAAAATTTCTCATCTTCATATTCATTCTTGAAGACCAACTGAAACTGAGCAAGAACTCAGTTTCTCCCTGGTTACTCCCTTTGTTAACATGTCTGCAGGATTCTGACTAGTGTGTATCTTTTCCAGCTTCAATTGTCCATCTTCCAAGGCAGATCATATGAAGTGGTACCTCAACTGTATATGCTTAGTATTCAAATTGAAGGCTGAGTTCTTTGCAAGGTGAATGGAACTCTGACTTTCACAGTACAACCTGTTGTTCTCTTGTTTCTTTCCCAATTCCTCCATAAACCTTTGTAACCAAATCATCTCTTTACTAGCCTATGTAGCAACAACATACTCTGCCTCTGTTGTTGAAAGTGCAACAACCTTTTTCAGTTTTGAAATCCAACTTACTGTTGTTCCACCTATAGTAAAAACATACCTTGTGGTGCTCCTCTTGTTGTCTTTATCACCTACCATATCTAAATCAACATATCCCTGTAGAAAAGTGTCTAAACCTACAAAACACAATGCATGTGTAGTAGTACCTCTCAAATACCTGAGAATCCACTTTACTGCCTCCCAATGTTCTTTACCTGGATTGTTCATATACCTGCTCACAACTCCCACTACATGTGCAATATCTGGTCTTGTGCAAACCATT
>ML777548.1:1349346-1371512 GCA_009831015.1 Picea engelmannii
CTTTATTATTATCTAGCAAATGAAGGGATACAACCTACAACAAAACCCGTTGTAACTTCCTCTTCTTTCTCTCACAGTCTCCTCTCTCAGAATACAATATTCACCCTCATCCATAGAAGCAATACATTTCCCTCATAAAAGAGTGATGCCTTCTAGGGAAAAAAACCCTAACATAATCTCTACCATTAGATCTGTGACCTTATAATGAACGGTCCAGATTTACAATGAAATTACAATATACTTTTACAAGGCAATTTTTGTTTCGGGGGCTTCGCTCCTGAACCCCCACTGGGGGCCCGCTTGCCCCCAGATCCCCCAGCTGGGGGGATAGCTGCCCTAGACCCTGTAGAGGGGGTACCCCTCCTCTGCACTCCCCCGCGTGGAAGAGTGTACATACTTCTGGGGTGTAAATACTTCATGGGGTATAAACACGGTTGAAAGCAAGGACCTCTGAATCAGGAAGATAATCAGGCTCCACAACCAACAATTACTCATGGTAACCTATTGTTGAGCTCTTTCGTGATTAGAAACCGATTATTACAACCCCAAACGAATTGAGAATACATTTTCCTGTAGAGAAATTTGTATAACAATGATCTCTGTGTATTCTTCTCTAAGAAAGTTTTTCCATTCATGAGGGTTTTCATCAAGACTAGATCTCGATTTTGTTACTTAAACTCGCACCTTTAAATTAGTTATTCAATTACTGCATTCTTTGTAAGTATGGATACATAATTAATACTTTGTTTGATTTAGTATTAGGATTTCGAGTTATCGGTTTCTTGACTCACTGTGGAAATACGACATTCTTGGATTTAAAGTTGTGAAGTCACAAATACATCCCTGTAGTTGCAGTGAGGATTTCTTTATTATTGTTCAAGATTTGGTTTCAAACAAAATTATTCTAATTACCCTAACCGTGCATGTACATGCATAGATACAAGGTTAAGAATCTTATTGTGGAATATTATTTCAGAACTTAATAACTTTTAAAATATTTGACCTTACTCTTCGTTCAAAAATCCGATAGTTAACCTGTCTAATTTCACCTTGTCCATAAGAGATAAGGGATGAAGATTTAGGTACCTAGGTCTGTATTGTGATCTTGTGATTCTTTGTCACTGACCTGTAATTTACATTTCTTACAGTTATGAGGGTATAAATTTCGTAGCATCATTTTGTGATCTGCATTCATGTAATTTTCGTGGAGCACATTTTATTTTGCGTGTTCTTGACAATTCTGGTTTATGAATGCTTCTTTTTATTTCCTTCTGACATTTATGATTTAGGATTTGATTACTACAATCTAATGATGGGACCCCTGGTTGTTGTGAGGGTACCCATCAGGTAATATTTGGTCCACTTCACATCGTCGAGCCTATGGACGGTTTTCAACAATGACGTGAATTGAAGAAAGACTTCAGTTTCCCAAATTCACAAGTTAAGTAAAGCTCATAAATTAGATCCGTGATAAATTTCATTTCATGATTCACTTTGGTAATTATTCTATCTTCCAGTTTTAACTTCAGTTGAACAATGTGCTATTATTAATTATAAATTTACGATTTCCTTACATGAATTTCGACATTTGAAGTCTCCGGATTTAGGTTAGCACCATGCACAAGAAAAGGTATTCGGGTTCTAATTTATAATGCTTAAGAATTTACTCTAGGTTCCAAAGAAATGATATGATTCTTCCCTAGAATGCTATCATCGTGGAAAAATTTATTCCAGGCTCCTATAGACAGCTGGTTATTTATATATGTAACCATTAAATAATGTATAGGAAGGGAAACCCCATATTGAAATAAGATCTCATTGTTTAATAGTTATGAATCATAGCGTTTTTGTAGAGTTTGAATACTCATTTAATTATTGGTCTGATTCTGGAAGATGGAACATATTTTATGTACTTTAATTCACTGAGCCTTCTCTCTTGCATTATTGTATATCAAAACAAAAGAACTTTGTTTGCGGAATAACTGAACTATACAATTTTATGCCATTGGCATAATCATAATAATGGAAGATTTACTCAATTTTTCTCATGTATCCAATCATTGATAATCTTGTCGTATGAGTAGTTAGATGTTTAAGTAGTTTTTAAAATTTTGTACAACAACTATATATATATATATATATATATATATATATATATATATATATATATATATATATATTCTAATTATATATAAATATTCAATATAATTCTCGTTTTGGCATTTGCACCATCTGATATTCTTAACTATCTAATACAACCCTATGTATTTAATCTATAACAATATATATATATATATATATATATATATATATATATACATATCAATTTCACTCCCACGATTTCATTTAGCATTTGTACAGTCTAATGTTACTTGAAACTGAACATCTGTATATATGTGTTCACATGTCTGGTAGGGATTAAAATATCTCAGTAATGATTCTATTTTATTTAACTTATAGATATATCTCATGTACCTACCATAACTAACACATAGTATCTATCATTTATTTATTGATTAATAAATCAAACTGTATCTACAACAACTAACACATAGTAGTTTTATTGCTTTATTCATTAACAAAATCAAAACCTCCAAGGATTCATCATATAATTCACTTTATTCCAATTAGTCACTATCCAGTAAAACAATTCAGCAAAAGAAAAGATAGGAGTAGATAACTAAACAAAATGACAGGACGACATATGGAATAACCAAGTTCCACCCAACCAAAGAACGAAACAACCAATCTACTTGCTCTGTTCACCCCCTAGCTTGACCATGAGTCCATGAGGGAGAATCTCCATAACTCCTCCTTAGCTATAGTCTTTCTTCATCTTTAGAAAGAGCTTCTCCTTGCCTCACACTCAGAAAGTAGTGCTCATAACATCAAGTGATATTATTTTCCCCAGCATATTAGGCAGTGTCTTGCCTCCTGCAATATGCTATATATGCAAAAGAATCTTGTGCCTAGGTCTTTTATCCCTTGGGAATTTTCATAGCTTTACAAATCCCTGATTTTCAAGGGTTGCCAATGGCCAAATTCCTGATTTGTCACTTGTAACATTCATCCATGAGGTATCTCCAACATGTTCCCTCATGAAATCATATGACCATGACTCCATGAGTGGGGAACATGAAATCAAAATTCTCTTTCTATCAATCGAGGATTCACTTTTTAGGGAATGTTATCTCCAGAGAAGGTATCACTATCGATCCAAAAAATGTAGAGGTTATTATAGAATGGTCTGCGTCGATGAACGTATCCAAAGTACATAGCTTCATGGGTTTAGCGGGATATTATTGACGGTTCATCAAAGGTTTTTCGAATATAGAAAATCCGATTACGAAATTGCAAAAGAAAAACAAGAAGTTTGTGTGGACTGAGAAATGTGTAGAATCATTTTGAAGGCTCAAGGATTTTTTGATGACAATGCCCATACTATAATTCCCTGACATGGATGAGGACTTGTTGGTATGCATAGAAGCATCCAAGGAAGACTTAGGAGGAGTCTTGATACAAGACGGTCGAGTGATCACTTACATCTATATGAAACTAAGAAAGCATGAGGAGAACTACACAAAAAAATATTTGGAGTAGTTGGACATTGTGTATTACTTGAGAGTGTGGAGACACTACCTAATTGGATGAAAATTTAAACTAAAAATGGACCACTGTGGTTTGCAACACATTTTTACGCAAAGTGACTTGAACGCACGATAAAGGAGTTGGTAAGAACTGCTTAGAGAGTATGATTTTGAGATTACCTACATAAAAGGAATAATGAAGAGAGTGGTAGATGTGTTGAGTTGAAGACCACACATATTTATGGTGATACCTCTTCAAATGAATCTTTATGAAATTATTCTAACTATACAACACGATGATGATTGGTATAAAGAGATTAAGGAAAATATGGGCAAGACACCATGTTGGTACCAAAATTTGCGTGATCTAATTTGGACAACGATGTATTAATGAGGTTTAATAACTGGATTTACATACCACCTAATGACGAGTTGAGAAGTTTGATCTTAAACGAAGCTCATAGAGTACTGTACATGGCTCATCTAGGAGTCAGGAAGGTGAGAGAAAATCTTAAACCCTTATTCTTATAGAAAGGAATGAAGGTGGACATCGTCAACTACATGGCGAGATGTCTAGAATGTCAGCAAGTGAAGGATGAACATAGACATCCGACATGATTACTACAACCACACGCTATTCTAGAATCGAAATGGGAGGTCATTTTGATGGACTGCATTATGGGCTTGTCGCCGATAGTAAGGAGGCATGACTCGATTTTCATGTTAGTTGACACTCTGACAAAAAGCGCACATTTTATCCCTATGCATACGACATATCAGGTGCTAGCCATAGCTATAGTTTTTATCGAAGAGATAGTGATATTGCATGGTGTGCCTAAGAGGATCATATCCGATCAATGATTGGTGTTTACAAGATGATTTTTGACTAATTTCCAAGAGGCCTTGAAACCCAAATTAACTTTAGTATTGTATATCACCTAGAGACAAACGAGCAGACAAAAAGAATAAAACAAATCTTGGAAGATATGTTGCATATGTATGTGATGGAACAACATAAGCATTGGGAGGAGTTATTTCCACTGGTAGAGTTTGCATACAAAAACACCTATCAAAGAACCATTAAGATGGCACCATTTGAGTTTCTTTATGGGAGACCATGTCAGATTCCTTTGAGCTAGGATCAACTTAAGGATGGGGACTTGGTAGGACCCAAACCGATCCAAGAAATGGAAGAACAAATGCAAATGCTAATACAAATGATCAAAGAAACACAAGATCGATAAAAGAGTTATGCCGATGCGCATCACATTGACCATAGTTATGAAGTTGGTGATCGAGTCTTATTTCGGGTGAAACCGCACAAGAGGTCGATAAAGTTTGGGAAGGGTGATAAACTATCTCTTACGTTGTGGGACCTTTTGAAGTTGTGGAAAAGAAAGGGCCTGTAACCTATCGACTATCCTTGCCTGATTCTTTGAGGCTTATGCATGATGATTTTCATCTATCTGTTTTGAAACATTATGTTAGCGATCTTACACATGTTATTGACATGAGTTCCTTGTAGGTGTTGGACAAGGGTGCACTCACTTCGGATCCAATCCACGTTATGGACCATCGCATTCGAAAAATATGACATCGAACATTAGATGAGGTCAAGGTCTAGTGGGACAATTATAGTCCACACTCGACTACCTAGGAGGATGCATATGATATGTGCCAACAATTTTAAATTTTGTTTGATACTTAGACATTTATATCTTGTCAAATACTTTATTTACTGTGCATATACTGTGAAACTTTTGGACGAAGTTTAAACCAAGAGGGGGTCTATGTAACATCCCACTCTTGTGTGCACCTGATTTTACTTATTCTTTGAGGACACTTGCGTGCAAGTGATCCAATTTTGTATATGGTTGTTTGTTTTCATTATGGATTCAGATGATGATGTTGTTGGATTATGTTACTATGTTATTTGATATCAATGTATAGACAGGTGTTATTGAATCATTTCTTGTGAGTGTGCAGGACACTCGACAGATTGAGGATGTCGATGGCATCAATGGACCTCCTTAGACTCCAGATCGAGTGAGGGAGTGGATTGTATATGGTTTGGATATTTATATTTATGCATATGTGACATATGATTGGGTATATTATGATGTTGTTTATGGATCATTGATAGTGTTTCGTTGATGAATGCAAGCTAATGATTTCTTTCTAATCAGACTCACATAAGGATTAAAGGGGCTGATGCAGGAGCATCTATGACTTCATCAAGCGAGCCAGCGCGTGGAGTAAAGAACATACAGCTGGACAGCGCCAACACATACATTTTTGAATTACTTTGAAAATATTGTTGTGCCATCGTTTGAATAAAAGCATTCATATGAAACACCTTTGTATTGTATTGTAGGTAAGAAGGCATTTAATAGTTTTAATGCTGTTAGATAGGAATTAACTGTAGATTAGACAGTTTTCTTTCGAGAGGGAAAACAGAATATAGGCACCCTCCGTTGTGTTGTTGAAACACATTCTGGATTATTCAGCATTAGCATTGAGGGAAGAGAGAGAAAAGCAGAGAGCTGGTGAAGAAACCCCATGTACCAATATTGAATTAATAGGAAAGATTTGATTCAATTCCATTGATGTGTTTGATCTCTGTGTGTTGTTGATATTATGCTGTTGCATACTTGCTTCTTTTTATGCTTATCTTCTATATGCTGCATATGTGATTGCATATCAGGTTCGTAACTTGAGAGAATGAGGGAATAAGTTCTAATGGTTTCACTGTTTGAACCAAGAGATTCCTGCATAGTGTGCAGTCGAATTCCTCCGCATAGAGTGCGTTGAGGAGGTTAAATAGTGAGCTCTTATTCTCGTCGACCAAAATCGTGTTGGGTTATTCGAGCCGTGCAGGTGAAGTGCACGTCAGATTGAAGTCTCAGGAGCACACCTGAGAAAAGAAAGGTCGGGGTTGCTGTGACGGTGAAGGCGCAGAACCTGGAAGACTTCAAGTACTGTTGAGAGTGCTTGAAGGTTAAGCATAGGGAGTGTGCGCAAACACTCTGGAGGAGTCCGAGTTGGTAAAGCTCAGGAGGGATAGTATCTTTGCTTCAGTTGCATAGGACGAAGCTGGTGAAGCAGAGAACTCTTCAAGAGGAAGAGAATCGACGACTTGAAAATGGTTGTGGAGAGTCATGAAATCCCGCAGACCATCAGATCGCGGAGGAGTTGCGAGGGGATTAACTCGCAGGCGCACGAGAGAATCTGTTTGCCATCGAATATCAACATATCGGCGTTGGAAAGTGCAAGAGTTGCATGCACGTCGAAATCGGGAGTTGCGATTTCCCGATTAAATCGGAGCCGTCGATCATCGGAGGGACAGGTGGCACGAGATCCCGAGGAGTCGGGACTCGGCACTTCGGCATTTTCGAAGTCAAAGGGAATACGGAGAAACAGTGAAGCCCGAGTTGCGACGGGTCCCACGGAGACGGAGCAGAGGACAACATGTGGCGTCGCACATCGGGGTTCGGGGGTTTGAAAGGTAAAAAAATCACCACCTTTCACCTACCGATTTCCCGATAGGGAAATCCCCGACACACATAGGAGTTGACCGTTGACATTGGGGATCGGGATTCGGGGTTTCCTATTGCCCGGGAGGTGCACACAAAGTTCGCGAGTCCGCGAAACCCGATTTCCCGACTGGCGAAAGGGGGATCACCGAGAAGAGCACTGTGGGTAAAATACTTCCGAGGGAGTCAGAAGAGTTGTTAACTCTTCGGGCCGTGCTGTTGAAGGTCCTGGTGAGAGCGGTCGTGCCGTCGAGGGCAGACTTGCAATCAGGGGCCATGCACAACAACCAAATATTGAGGGAGAGGTGTGGCAGTAGCCCTCACACATCCTACTAACACTCATGTTGTGGCTCAAACCGTAGGTTAACGATTACCTAGTTCGAGAGATCAATGATTCTGTGAGGACATACTGAGATAGTCTCTCATGGATATTCTAAGGGGTGCACACTAAGCCATGGTATTTATTCCTTAGAGGCCCTTAGTCTCTCACAAGGTTGCCTGATGGAGTATTGACTCCAAGGGTTGGACAACTTCCAAAATCAGTCAAAGGCAAGTGTCACCCTTGGAGCACATAGTGCGGCTTGAAGGTAATGTCACATAATTAAAAACTGAATAAAGGTGAGTGGCGCCCTTGGAGCACATCGTGCGTCTTGAAGGTCAAGTCATTATTTTTAATAAAGGTAAGTAAATGAACCTAGCTTCCTAGAAAACAATAATTGTTATGACATGGTCGGACTTAAAATAATTATTAAATGAGTAATTTTTGTTAATTATAAAATCCCCTTAAAAATTCTAATCCTAGTTTAAAAATTAAGCCTAATTTTAAATAGGGTAATAAGACTAAAAACTAAATAATAAATTAATAAAAGGGGGATGAAGAAAAATCAAGTTAAGAATTAAAAGATAAATATTTTATCTAAAGATTTAATTATATGATTATCTGCAAAGAATACCAAATTGGACACTAATATAAGAAAGGAAATAAATGTAAAAAAAAGATGTGGAAGCATAGAAGGGTATGTAGTCTAGTCTAGTTAAAGAACTTTCCTAAATTAAACACAACTAAGTTTTAGAAAGGGTTCAGTCAATAAAAGGGAAATAGAGGGAATAAAGGGATAACTATGAGTAATTTTAGAAGCGTTTTTAGGATGGGTAAGGAAAATTGACCATTAATTAAATTAAATAGTGAAGTTTTGGTGCAACTAAGGTAAGAGTTACTAATTAATTTTTTTTAAACGAATTAAATGTCTTAACGGAAGTGGTCACAAAGAAAAATTCTATAAAATAAATGGCAGAGAAGAGGAATGGATGATGATTGGTATGCATAAAGTTATGCTACCGAATTTTTTTTGTATTATTTTACTTGTGAGAGTTGGGATACACAGCTCGAGGAAGAGAGTGGTAGCTTGACCTTGGAAGAAGAGTACCCCTAGCATTGGCTGCGAGGTATCAGTGAGGTCTTCACGGTTAGCAAGAGGGGAGCGGGACAAAACACAAGCACGGGAGATCATCGTCGACTTCTCTCTTTTGTTACAATACTTTTATTGAAATTGTCAATGCATTTGGATTAATTTGTATATTTTAGTTTTCGATTTTTACCTTGGGTAATTGTATGATATCTTAAGATCAAGAGATTAGCTCCTAGCTTCTTTTATAAATGCTAGAAGATTCCTAATAATTTCACCGCCATTTTTCTATGAAAATATGAGCTTGAATTTCTACATCTAGAATGTTTGATCACTGCGATTTAATTTGAACCCGAATTTGTACTATGCAATCCACACCATGTTTTTTTTTCCAAATCTAAATTTCTCAAATGAGGTCGCTGCCATCCAATTGATATGGAACTGATTTAAAAATTCTTCTGATCCTTACCATTTAAATGCTAGAAGATTCCTAATAATTTCACCGTCATTTTTCTATGAAAATATGAGCTTGAATTTCTACATCTAGAATGTTTGATCACTGCGATTTAATTTGAACCCGAATTTGTACTATCCAATCCACACCATGTTTTTTTTTCCAAATCTAAATTTCTCAAATGAGGTCGCTGCCATCCAACTGATATGGAACTGATTTAAAAATTGGAGAGGTGTGAAAGGAGATTGGATGTCGAATTATTCAGTAGCCGCCGCGTTGATTATTCTCTGTCCTATTTTAATTTTCACACAACCCCGAAATTGTTCTGGAAGGAATTCGATGCACCTCTGCATTTTTAATTTCTTTTTGGACCGTTTTTCCTTCTCCTCATCTTTAGATAGTTGGACTCTGCAATTATTTTGTATTTTTACTCAACAAATTCCTTCTTAAATTAGCCCAGTGATTCCTTGCTTTACACAACGAATTTGCATCCTCATGATCTGCGATTATTTTGTATTTTACTTAGCAATTTCGTTCTTAAATTTGCCCAGCGATCCCTGATTTACACAATGAATTTGCATCCTCATGCATTGGGATCATTTTTGTTTTTAACTCAGCAAATTCATTCTAAATTCGCCCAACGGTTTCCTTGTCTTACACAACGAGTTTGCATCCTCTTGCACTGTTTTTGGTCTCCACTGGCTCGACGATTTTACCCTTAATATATATCGAGTCGGCTGCATTCCTCAGAAAATTGCCTCTACCACCCCAGCGACTTTACTGTTGCGTCTTACCTTCATCACTGTTTTTTTATTGCTGTATACCCTTCACTCAGTGTTACCTTCATCACTGTTTTTTTATTGCTGCATACCCTTCACTCAGTGTTATTACATTCAGCTTGGTATTACGTCACTTTGGTTATTACTTTCACCCTTTTACCCCAGCTTGGCATGCCTTCACTCAATTATTCTTTATTTAATTAAAAGTCCATATAGCTATACAATTTTTTTTTAATGCTTCATCTAATGTTACTTTTCTTTTGGATAATTGAATAGCATTGATCTTAATCCTGCGCATTTAATATTTACTCTCAAGGAATGATTATGTTAATGATTGATTGCTCAAACCGATTAATGTTACGCATGGTTACTCAAGTGGCTAGATTTCTAGTGCACCAATAAATCCAATGTAAAGAATGATTGTTTTAGTTATTTACTTATTGTGCAATGAAAATGTATTGTAATGAATGATTATTATTGATATTATACTTATCGTGTGGCATGGAATAAAAGTTGAATTTTATGTGGACTTCAATGTGACTTGATTAAATGATGATTAGGATTGATTGAATTTTCATTCGGTGCCCTAATTTAATTAACAATTATAACTTGCGCCATTAAATTTGTTAATGTATGATGGACTTAATAATTATTATCACAAAATATTAGCTGAATTTCTCAACAAAATTCCCTCTACCACCTCAACAACTTTACTGCTCCGTCTCACCATCATCATTGTGTTTTTATTGTTGCCTACCCTTCACTCAGTGTTGTTACATACACCTTGGTATTACCTCACCTTGGTTATTAGTTTCACCCTTTTACCCCAACATGACATGCCTTCACTCAATTATTTTTTATTTAATTAAGAGTCCATATCGCTATACAATTTTTTTTTATTGCTTCATCTAATGTTACCTTTATTTTGGATAATTGAATAGCGTTGGTCTTAATCTTACACATTGAATATTTACTATGAATGAATGATTATGCTAATGATTGATTGCACGCACCGATCAATGTTACACATAGTTACTCAAGTGGTTATATTTCTAATGCACCATGAAATCCAATGTAAAGAATGATTGTTTTAGTTATTTACTTGAAAATTTATTGTAAGGAATGGTTATTATTGATATTATAATTTTCACGTGCCATGGAATAGAATAGAAGTTGAAATTTATGTGGACTACATTGCGTCTTGATTAAATGAGGATTAGCATTGATTGAATTTTCATCCGTCCCGTAATTTAATTAACAATTATTACATGCTTTATTAAATTTGGTAATGTTTGATGGACTTAATAAATATTACCTTGCGCCATTAAATTTGATGATGTATGTTGATTTAAAAACTATTACTTGTACCATCAAATTTGTTAATGTACGATGTTTAGATATATGACTTCTCGCGCAAATGGAATTTCATGTTATGAATGATGGTTTTAGATATTAGTCTTTATGCGCAAAATGAAAATTTATTATAACAGATGATTGCATATTATGGAATGGATTGATGAATTTTTTTATCATTGATGTTATTGATTTAAAAAAGTTTGTTTGAATTGATTGGGTTAGTGGCATGCAGACACCTCCTTGTTTCTCAGAATAATTGCCAGCCTTGAGACCTTACATGGTTAAAATCAATTGGAACCTAGGCCTGCGAGTTGCTTATGTGTCCTGGAGGTCCTCACCTTGCAGGGTAGGATAGGTGTAGGATGGGCAGGTAATCATTCTATATTCATTATCTTATTGAATGTTGTTGTTAATTGCTTCAAGATATTATGATGTGATGATCTTCTATGCTATTTATGTTATGTGTCTCTATCCTTCGTTGATGCATTGAATGCATCATTAGAAATTTCCATGATGAGTAGATGGTATCGCTTTACTTATAATGTTGTTAAATAGGCACTTCCATGAACATGTGTTGATGTTAATTTTCTAATGAATTTTTTTTTTTACCTTGTATTCTTTGACTTTTCTTAGGCGTAACAGAGGACCGTTACATATGTTATCAGACTGGGTTCAACCCCATGACTTGGGATCATTACACCTTCCACTGTATAAACACTTGATTAATAATTTGTCACTAATTAAATTGAATTGTGTTCGTGTAGGTAATCATGGTTAGAGGATGTTGTGGAGGAACATGACTTGGTGCTAGGGGAGGAGGCATGACACCTCCAGTACCATCCATGCCAGAGGGGTCTAAACCCTAAGGAGAAGAACAAGTCATTGGTCATGAACAGATTAATGTGGGGGATGTGGTTGGGTTGATGAGGTCCTTTCAGAGGATCTCATAGGCCTTGATTATTCTTCTGGGTAGAGATGAGGATAGTGCTCATGTACCCCCTTGAGGGTCGACAGGGCACCCCAGCTGATACTGGTAGCATTCATCAAGAACTCGAGAAGGTAAAATTTTCCGAGTTCTTGGGTGTCATAGATGATGCAACCACCAAGGCATGGTTGAAGAACATGGTGATGTGCTTCTCACTTCACGACTACACCTCCAACATGAAGGTCTACATGGTGGTCTTTCAACTGAAGCGAAGCTCCCTTCTATGGTGGAAGACGCTCCTGCCACAATTGAACATGGTCGTCGAAGACGTGTCATGGGAACTGTTCGAGGAGAGATTCTGAGACAGGTATTTTTATGAGGAATTCATTGAGTGTCAGCTCAATGAGTTCAACTCCTTATGACAGGGCGGTCTCTCGTTGCCCGTGTACGAGGCCTGTATCATGGGGTTGCTTAGGTATGCTCCACATATGAACACCAAGAAGCTTAACGTAAAAAAGTTTGTGTTCGGCCTTAACATAAACATTTGTGCAAAAGTGAGGATACTAATGCCTTAGATGTTGCACGTCGCAGTCCAGAAAGCCCTCATAGTTGAGGAAGAGCTGTTCAGTAGGGGTCAGAGTAGGATCCCTGTGAGACTGACGGGACAGGCGACATCTGGTATGAAACAACATTAGACCCCATCTAGAAATCCATCTGGGTATCAAGGAACTTCTATAGGATCCACGGTCACGACACCATGATGACCAATGCCTAAGTAGTGGAATCCCTACAGAAGACGAGAACACCAGAAACAACGTCATCTGCAAGAGAAATAATTCAGGTCTGTTCTGCAAAGCAGACCAGGGTTCAAGGCTGCTGGGCCATTAGCTTCTACCTCAGGGACCAGGAGTATTGGACCGAAGATTGGATGTTGGATATGTGGAGAGCCTCATTACTAACGTGATTGTACATTTAGAGGGCCAGAGCAGCCGAGTCATCCAGACACACTATAGTAGGAGATTTGGGAAAGGCCCATCGGATTCATGCAGCAGTGAATAACCGCCAGGACGAGCATGAGTCTATTGTGCTTGAGACGTTAGGTACCATCAATAACTAGAACTTTAGTATTTTGATAGATCCAGGTGTTACAAAGATCTTTATTTCTGGTGCAACACTAAAAATAATTAAGGTAAAGGAAGTCAAACAAGACAAATTTATCTATGTGGAAATGGCTTAGGGAGCCAAGCAAAAGGTTGGAGGAAAGTTTACGAACTGTAACCTGAACTTGGGATATTTTGTCATGAAGGCCAACCTGTACGTCATGATCTTAGAATATTATGATTTCACAGTCGATATGGAATGGTTGGAATCGCATGAGGCAATAGTGAGCTATAAGATGAAATAGTGTATTATAAGAATAAACTAGGGAGTTTCTCTAAGGTTCATCTCTTCCTTGCAGCTACGGGAGAGCATGCACAAGGGATGCAAACTATATGCAACCCTAGCACTGAACTACAAGGGCATGGCAGAAGGATTAGAAAACTTTCTGGTATGAGATTTTGTGGACGTGTTCCCAAAAGAGATACCAAGTTTTCCTCCAGAAGGAGAGTTGGAGTTTACCATCGACTTAAAACTTGGAATTGAACCGATAGCAAGGACGCCTTATCGGATGTCAACCCCTGAGTTACAGTAGTTGAAAATGAAACTAGAAGAGTTGTTGGACCTAGGAGTTATATGTCTAAGTGTGTAACCTTGGGGTGCGCCTGTTATTTTCATACAGAACAAGGATGGGTCATGGAGACTCTACATTGACTACCGCCAACTAAATAAGGTAACGATCAAGAACTAGTATCCCTTGCCAAGAATAGGTGATTTGCTTGATCAAATGAAAGGTGCAAAAGTGTTTTTAAAGATTGACTTGAGATCAGGATACCACCAGTTACGGATCAATGAGGAAGACATTCCTAAGACCGCATTCAAGACGAGGTTTGGACATTATGTGTTTATTGTTTTATCGTTTTGACTAACAAACGTCCAAGGGGTATTCATGAGCTCGATGAATGGGGTGTTCCACAAATAATTGGACAAGTTTGTTCAATTATTCATTGAAGATATTCTCATATATTCTCAGGCGATGGAAGAACATGAAGAACATTTGCCCTTTGTACTACAATGTTTACGAGAGAACAAATTATATGGAAAACTATCGAAATTCTCTTTCTATCAATCGAGGATTCACTATTTAGGTAATGTTATCTCTGGATAAGGTATCACTATCGATCCAACAAATGTAGAGGCTATTATATAATGACCTGCATCGACGAACGTATCCAAAGTACATGGATTCATGGGTTTAGTAGGATATTATCGACAGTTCGTCGAAGGTTTTTTGAAGATGGCAAATCCGATTACGAAATTGCAAAAGAAAAACAAAAAGTTTTTATGGACCAAGAAATGTGCAGAATCACTTCAAAGGATCGAGGATTTTTTTATGACAAGGCCAATACTAAAATTCCCTGACATGGACGATGAATTGTTGGTATGCATAGGCACATCCAAGGAAGGCTTAGGCAGAGTCTTGATGCAAAATGGTCGAGTGATCACTTACATCTCTACAAAACTAAGAAAGCATGAGGAGAACTAAGCGACAAAATATTTGGAGTAGTTGGACATTGTGTATTACTTGAGAGTGTGGAGACACTACCTAATTCGATCAAAATTTGAACTAAAAATGGACCACTATGGTTTGCAACACATTTTTATGCAAAGTGACTTGAACGCATGACAAAGGTGTTGGTAAGAACTTTTTAGCGAGTACGATTTTCAGATTACCTACATAAAGGGAACAATGAACAGAGTGGCAGATGTGTTGAGTCGAAGACCACACATATTTTTGGTGATACCTCTTCAGAAGAATCATCGTGAAAATATTCTAACTATACAACACAATGATGACTGGTATAAAGAGATTAATGAAAATATCGGGCAAGACACCATGTTGGTACCAAAATTTGTGGGATCTAATTTGGACAACGATATATTAATGAGGTTTAATAATCGGATTTACGTACTGCCTAATGACAAGTTGAGAAGTTTGATCTTAAACGAAGCTCATAGAGTAGTTTACATGGCTCATTCAGGAGTCAGGAAGATGAGAGCAAACCTTAAACCCTTATTCTTCTAGAAAGGAATGAAGGCAGACATAGTCAACAATATGGAGAGATGTCTAGAATGTCAGCAAGTGAAGGTTGAACATAGACATCCGACAGGATTACTATAGCCATACGCTATTCCATAATGGAAATGGGAGGTCATTTTGATGGAATTCATTGTGGGATTGTCACTGGCAACAAGGAGGAACAACTCGATTTTTGTGGTAGTTGACACTCTGATGAAGAGTGCACATTTTATCCCTATGCATATGATGTATCAGGCGCCAGCCATAGCTAGATGTTTTATCGGTAGCATAGTGATATTGCATGGCGTGCCTAAGAGGATCATATCCAATTGAGTATCAATGTTTACGGGACGATTTGGAATAGTTTCAAAGAGACCTTGGAAACCCAACTGAACTTTAGTATTGTATATCGCCCGGAGACAGACGGGCAGACAAAAAGAAAGAACCAAATATTGGAATATAGGTTGCGTATGTATGTGATGGACCAACATAAGAATTGGGAGGAGTTCTTTCCACTGGTAGATTTTTCATACACCAACTATCAAATCACCATTAAGATGGCAACATTTGATTTTCTTTACGAGTGACCATGTTAGATGCCTTTGAGATGGGACCAACTTGAGGATAGAGTCCTGGTAGGACTCGAATCGAGCCAATAAATGGAAGAACAAATGCAAATGATAAGACAAATGATCAAATAAGAACACGATCTACATAAGAGTTATGTCGATGCGCATCGCATTGATTGTAGTTATGAATTTGGTGATTGAGTCTTCTTGTGGTTTGAAACATAAGCGTTAGATAAACTCTCTCCTAGGTTGTGGGACCTTTTGAAGTTGCGGAAAAGAAAGGGTCTATGGCCTATCAACTATCCTTGCCTCATTCTTTGAGGCATATGCACAATGTTTTTCATCTATCTGTTTTGAGACATTATGTTAGTTATCTTACACATGTGATTGACATGAATTCCTTGCAGGTGTTGGACGAGGGTGCAATCAGGGTCCTTATACCTTAGAGGCCTTTAGTCTCCCACAAAGTCTCTTAATGGAGTATTGACTCCAAGGGTTGGACAAATACCAAAATTAGTCAAAGACGAGGTGAGCTGGGAGCTAGAGTTTTCTGGTTGTGTTTGTGCATGACCTCTTTGTGGCTCAGGGGGATAAGGGGGAAGAGGAGTACCCCTAGTGTTGGTTGGGAGGTACCAACAAGGTCTTCATGAATAGCAAGCGCGGAGAAGGATGAAATGCAAGCGCGGGCTATCGTCATCGACTTCTCGCTTTTGGTTATGGTACTTTTTATTGAACTTGTCAATGAATTTGGATTACTCTGTATACTTTAGTTTTCGATTTTTACCTTGCGTAAATGTATGATATCTTAAGATCAAGATATAATCTCCTAGATGCTTTTAGAAATGCTAGAGGAGGATTCCTAATAATTTCACCACCATTTTTTCTATGAAAATTTGAGCTTGAATGTCTACATCCAGAATGTTTGATCACTGCCATTCAATTTGGACCTGAATTTGTACTATCCGATCCACACCACGTTTTTTTTTCCAAATTGAAATTTCTCTAATGAGGTCGCTTCCAGCCAATTGATCTATAACCGATTTAAAAATTCTTCTAATCCTTACCCACGTTTTTTCTTATTCTGCAACAAAGTTTTCCTATATGATTGCTCATTCAACATCTGCGTTGGGCTGAAGGACGCCCGAAGCATTTTAAGCACGTTTTGTTTACCCACCAACGAATTTCCTTCTTCCTCTGCGATTGCACATTCGTCTCTGCGCTTTTTTTTAGATGTTTTCCCATGCGTCCACAACCACTGTGAACAATTCTCTGCCCAACAAAGGTAATCTCTCCTGGGCATTTTCTCTCTCGTTAACCTCTGCGAATTGATTTCCTTAGATGGCACATCTAATAAGAATCCCTCTAAGCTGAAAATTAAATACTTTAGTCAACATAGCCACTTCTAAAAATAGTGTTCTTAATTGCACGAGACAAATAGACGTTATTCTCTAGGGTCCGTGCATCTATTCACGATAGTGAAGTATAAATTGGAGAGGTGTGAAAGCCGATTGGATGTCTAATTATTCACTAGCCTCCGCGTTGATTGTTCTGTCTCCTATTTTAATTTTCAAACTGAATTTTCATCCCCGAAATTGTTCTGGAGGGAATTCAATGCACCTTTGCGTTTTTAATTTCCTTTTGGACCGTGTTCCCTTTTCCTCAGCTTTCGACAGTTGGCCTCTGCCATTATTTTTTAATTTTACTCAGCAAACTCATTCTTAAATTCTCCCAGCGATTCCTTGATTTACACATCGAATTTGCATCGTCATGCTCTTGTGATTATTTTGTATTTTACTCAGCAATTTCCTTCTTAAATTCGCCCAGCGATCCCTTATTTACACAGTGAATTTGCATCATCATGCACTGCGATTATTTTTGTTTTTCACTCAGCAAATTCATTCTAAATTAGCCCAGCGGTTTCCTTGTCTTACACAACGAGTTTTCATCCTCTTACACTATTGTTGGTCTCCAAAAGCTCGACGATTTTACCCTTAATACACAACGAGTTGGCTCCATTTCTCAGCGAAATTTCCTCTACCACCTCATTGACTTTACTGCTGCGTCTTACTTTCATCACTGCGTTTTTATTGGTGCGTACCCTTCTGTGTTATTACATTTACCTTGGTATTACCTCACCTTGGTTATTACTCTCACCCTTTTAACCCATCTTGGCATTCCTTCACTCAATTACTCTTTATTTAATTAAGAGTCCATATAGCTATACAAAATGATTTTTTTAATGCTTCATCTAATGTTACCTTTCTTTTGGATAATTAATAGCATGGATCTTAATCTTGCACATTGAATATTAACTCTCAAGGAATGATTATGTTAATGATTAATTACGCGCATCGATTAATCTTAGGCATGGTTACTCAAGTGGTTAGATTTCTAGTGCACCATGAAATCTAATGTAAATAACGATTGTTTTAGTTATTTACTTCTTGCACACTGATAATTTATTGTAAGGAATGATTATTATTGACATTATAGTTCTGGCGGGCCATGGAATAAAAGTCGAATTTTATGTGGACTACACTGCTCCTTGATTAAATGATGATTAGGATTGATTGACTTTGGGTCTGCACCCTAATTTAATTAAAAATTATTACTTGCACCATTAAATTTGTTAATGTATGATGGACTTAATAACTATTACCTTGCGCCATTAATTTTTTTGATGTATGTTGATTTAACAACTATTACTTGTGCCATCAAATTTGTTAATGTATGATGTTTAGATATAGGACTTCTCGCGCAAATGGAATTTCATGTCATGAATGATGGTTTTAGATATTAGTCTTCTTGCACGAAATGAAAATTTATTATGACATCCCATTGCATATTGTGGATTGGATTGATCAAATTGATTATCATTGATTTTGTTGATTTGGCATAGTTAGTTTGGATTGATTGGGTTAGTGGGATGTACACACCTCCTTGTTCTTCACAACAGTCACCAACCCTGAGACCTTAAAAGCTTAAAATGAATTGGAACCTCGGATTGAGCGCTGCTTATGTGTCCTGGAGATTCTAACCTTGCATGGTAGAATGGGTACATAGTCATTTTATATTCATTATCTAATTAAATGTTGTTGTAAATTGCTTCAAGCTATTATGATGTGCTAATCTACTACGCTATTTATGTTATGTGTTGCTATCCTTCATTGATGCATTGAATGTGTCGTTAGAGATTTTCATGATAAGTAGCTGGTACTGCTTTACTTGTGATGTTGTTTAATAGGCACTGCCATGATCATGTGTTGATGTTAATTTCTTAAAGCACTTTATTTTTTTACTTTGTATGCTTCGACTTTTCTTAGGTGTAACAGGGTCGTTACATTTTCATAACAACATTATTAAAGAAGGAGGCATTTTCATAAGAGAATATACCCTATCTAAATAACAATATTCTAGTTGGGTTGTAAATTATGTTCATAAGAGAATATACCCTAGAAACAAATTTGAAAGATATATATATTTAGTCTACCAAAAATGGGTTGTTCCAACTCTATTCTTGGTGAGTTTAGTGATCCCATGTGACACAAGAGTTTGATCAACAAGTTTTTTCTTTCAAATGGTGATCTAGGTTTGTGTGCATTTTTATAGATATATAATTGGCAATGTAATGCATCCACATACCAAAACCTATAAATACACAGCTCCTAAATTGTTCAATATGACCTTCACAAGCTCATATGGAAAATGAAAAAAAAACACCTAAAGAAAGAATAAAATAAAACATCTAATTCAAAACGTGCTACACTAATAATAGATCATGACATAACGACAAATTTTTTTCCATTAGCTATGAGGTTGATATAATAATATCCTCACATAACCACCATGAGAGCCACAAAGTATCTCATTATTCGTGAACAATGTCCACATTTTGTTCGTGAAATTATGATTCTTTGTATGATGATGATTTGAATAGTTGACCGAGGAGTACAATTAACATCAAATATTGAGCATTTTTCATTATACCTATTGTTGGCATAGGGGCAGACTGAGGGTTCAATGCTACAACATCGAACCAACAAAACCCTAACTATCGGCCCTTTCGGCAACAACTGTGAAGCAGATGAAGCTTCACCCAAGGTAGAGGCAGGGGTAGTTGTAGGAATTAGATGTCTGCAACCTTAGATGGGACACAGATATGTGATTATAATACTTGACAGAGCACTTAGCACCGACAATTCATCAATATTCAACCACTATTATACTCCATGGATAAAACAAGACATCGCATTATTCACTCAGATCTGATGTATGTAAGAACTTATCATAAACCGAGAGGTAGATCTAGTAGATCAATCTCTAAGCACATTCATTTCCATCAGATCTAACATTCTTACACATCATTAGCACAAAGCATAAGCAGATTTATCTATCTCTACCAAAGAACTTAGCAATATAAGACATAAACACATCAAGACAAGGCACAAAGTAGAACAAAATAGTGTTTACATGGTTCACCCCCACCGTGGGGATATGTCCACCAACTCTTCTTCTTTATTGTGTTCATTGAATTGGTTACAAGCACAGAGCCATCAAAACCCTACTCCGCCTAGGAAAGGAGATTTGCGTAGCTCGCTAGATCCTCCTTCCCCAAGTAGATCTAAGGACATAGTCTTCTAGAAGTTCTTACAATGACTTACACATAGCTCTGTAAGTCTCACAGAGGCACATATAACTTACAATCCTTCAATCACATAGATCTAGCACTTAGCTCATCAACCTAGCGGTCTCTACTTCTTACATTTTTTAGACTTCTATTTATACTTTACAAGATAGGCCTAAACATGGGTGAACCCATGGGATGACATACCATTACTGTTATATAATCCGAAAAACCCAAAAAGGACCCAAAAAGAGGTTGAGATCCCATGATCTCTACTTCATCTTGTGCTCCTCCTTCGACAGGCTATTGAAGTCCCAAAATAGGTAAAACTTGGTTAAGATCCTTAAAAAATTGGTCAAGGGCCAACATGCCCCCAACACTCACCTGTGACTCGTCCCGCGTCACTCTGGTTTGATCAATTCTGCTTTGAAAGCCTTGAGCTGCATCGACCTGCTGCTGTGCTATAGCCTCTTTATTCAGTGAACTCTTGGATTACTGCATCATTCACGGTCCCTTCTAGGTGCTCTTATCCTACATTAACAAAATTCTCTAGTTCGGCTGCTCGACTTTCAACCTCTATGAACAATTCACATGCCTTATCTTGTACTAGTTTGATTTGTTGAGTTACTTCCATAACTATGCTTTGAATCATATGGATCTGTTGCTGGGCGATGCATTGCTCTTGAGACTAGTTCATTCTTTCTACGACTAATAGGGCTTTCATCTATTCCTATAGTATGTTTGCGTGCTTCTTTGCTTCCTGGAGCTACGACTCCAGTTCCCGCAACTCTGGATTTTGGGTGAGGTTCTCATATATTTGGGCATTGCGGTTACTCAACTGCTTCCATTCCAGGGCAATGAATTTCAGTCTGTCAACTACACTCCTAGTGGATTCTTCCCTTTGGTCTCTTATATCTTGAGGGGTCTCATGTACTACGCGTAGCTCCAAATATGCTATGCGTTGTTTTATCTGTTGGATCACTTCTTCAAGTTGCACTACTTGTTGTGGAACTCCCTCTTCAACCTTTACTTCTATGACTGTCATAGAGTGAAGTTATCTGTTGACAATTTCCTTCACTTCCATTTTCTCTACGAGAAAATGTTCCTTTTCTTGTTGTCACTGGGATTTTTCTTCATCAAACTTTGCTTGGAGAACAAGCTTTTCCCATTCTACAGCACTGCGTTTCTCTACAAGGACTCCCTGTACTTGTGTCAAAGCTTGAGTGGCTTGCTCTGCCTCCTCTTGCACTCGTCGAAGGTGAGATTTGACTCTATGAGCGAGCCGGTGGAGTTGATCTGACTCATATCCCAGTTTTGGTGTTCCCAATGGCAGAGGTGCAGTGGAAACTATGCGACTAAACTGTAGTGCCTGCTCCACCCCTTGGATATCGTCCTTAATTTGATTGTATATCTCCTCTTTCTTATCGTCTTTCTTCTCTGCTATCTCCTTTCAGGCATCATTTAGTTCTTCTACGATGAAATAAAAATCATTTGGAGTGAGTGTCTTCTGCATCTTGATCACAATGTGTTAAGAACCAAACATCAATATAGAATAGAAAAACCTCAGGAAAAGTACTCAACGCCTTGAAAAGAGATAATTTCAGATAATAATCCTCTTCGAGGGGGCAACCTCCTTTTACCCCACTTAAATGTTCCAGTACAAGATGATTCAAAATGAAAATGTCTCCTTGGTATATATAGGAGACTAGGAGGAATAATCACAAATAATGGCCTAAAGCCGACATAATTAAAATA